>CM037162.1:15814419-16224573 GCA_020921065.1 Vaccinium darrowii
CCACGCCAGGCCAACTATCGTATTGTGCCCCTGCCGTGCCCGGCTTAGACCGTGTCTTGTCGTGTCATGCCAACTACCGTGCCGTGCCCAAATTTCCGTGGCTCGTGCTCGCTCAGGCCGTGCCGTGCCCAACTTTTACCATGCCCAAGCTGTGCTCGTGCGGGTTTATTCGTGCTGGCGCGGGTTTATTCGTGCTGGCAAGGCTTATTTGACACCCTTACTCTAATGTGCCAAGAGGGAGGGAGAAAGAGAGAGCGCGTTAGAGCAACTTCAACCCATCTCTATTTCTCCAAAATGGAGAATGGATGTGACACATTGAGGGGAGATTTTGTAATTAATGTCTTCTTTTCTTCACTTTTTGTACTTTTTTGGAGAATCTTGGAGGGGCCCATCGTACTTTTGGTACTTCAACCCATCTTTATTCCTCCAAAATGAGATTTGGTTCTCTATATTTGGAGGATCGAAATAGTTTTGGAGGACCAAATCTTTAAAAAAGACAATGGGCCCCTCCAAGATTCTCCAAAAAAGTACAAAAAGTGAAGAAAAGAAGACATTAATTACAAAATCCCCCTTCAATGTGTCACATCCATTCTCCATTTTGGAGAAATAGAGATGGGTTGAAGTTGCTCTTAGGTGGGGAAAGAAAGAGACGCACATTTAATGCGCTAGGAGAACGAGATACGCATTTAATGAGCTAAGGGAGAGGACCAAGTGAGAGAGTGAATTATTTGCAGAAGATCCACCCAAAGCATAAAATCAAATGGTAGGACCCGGTGGTCAAATGCGATTTTAATTCCTCACAACCAAATTGTTTAATTTCGCTGTAGGATGTCTGTTTGATCATTGATATGGTGCTTGGTTAGTATTTTGGTTTCACTGTTTTGTTTGTGGTAGGCTGTAATGGTGTTATAAGTCTTTTTGCGTTCTGATCGGTTGCATCATTTAAGTCTACTTGTTCTGGTGTTGCGCAGTGATTATAATAAAATTTTCTCTCTATTCTCAGAAGAAAAAAAATAGGACCCGTCCAACGTTTTTCATACTGCCTCCGTTCCAAAATAATAGGATTAGTCCACTACGAAAAGATATGCAATTTTTGGATAAAAAATAAAATGCTTCTGAGCATTATTTTGTTATATTTTTGTCGCCAAATTAAAGAGTTTAATTTGGTGTCCAAAAATTTACAAAATTATGTTCAGAAGCATTTTATTTTTTGATCCGAAAATTACACTTCTTTTCGTAGTGGACTATTATTTTGGAACAGAGGGAGTATAATATGTCATGTTGATAATTTTCATTTCTCACATTCTTTTCACCTTTTTTATGTAGTAATTGGTTTTGTAATCATGTTGGATTGGTCGATCGGACTAAAGGCTAAAAGTGCTAAAGTCATGAATACAGATTTCGAGACAGGTCATTCTCCTCATATACATCAACTTGGCACTTTTAACCCGTTTCGCACTTTTAGCACATTTTAGGAAACTAAGCCTAAATGTATATATGATGATGCCTTAATGAATGGGTCTACACATCCATTACATTTTTCATTGAGGTGGCGAGGCTACATAGACCATTTACATGTAGAATTGTGATTTGGAATGTCATCTTCTGAGACACTAGTATTATTTGTAGAACTGATTATTTAACGATTGAGTAATTTCTCTTTTGAAATGATCCAGGCCTTTGTTTTATCACTAAAATTTAATTTGACACACTTATCAATGCCGGGTCAAGCTAATTTTTTGATTATACGTACTACTCTGCAGACTCCACAAAATGACCAGCTCGGATCATTGCGATGAGGTGCCGGTGGGGCTCCCAAAGGGGGTTCCGTAAACCCCCTTTTTCAGGAGGGTCCGTAAAATTGACAACCTCTCTCTATTAATGGTTACATACATCTAACAAACTTCTCAACAGAATTGTAATCCAATCTCATGACATTTGCCATTATAAATTAGCACTGTAATGTATTGATAGCAAAACGTCTTATCCCGTTGCCTAACCCCACAAACCAACAGGTTAAGCTACAATCCTCTTCCCTCAATACAACCAAATAACATTGACCACAACTTCGAAACAAAATAGACTGTAGTCTTCTACCTTTTTCTAAACAGCAGCAAAAACCAGCCCAGAGGCATGGAGAACAGTAAAAGCCCGAATCCACATCGAACTTCTCCCTTGGTTATCTCATGTCTTGACAGCAGGATCCCCACCAAGGAAAGTAAAAGAGGGCACGTCTTCACCACCATAACTGAGATGGAAAGGTCAAGAACATGAAACAGGTAATGTCAGTGGTTTTGTTGGTCGTTGGTTCCGGGCCGTCGATACGGCACATATCTGTGGTCCTTCGCAGCATTCTTCCTTCTTCTTTTCTCCAGATAGGATTCGAGCTTGCCAGATGCCTAATAAACCACACAAGATTTCCCATTAGTTTCAAGCTCACTTCCTTTCGCTGAGGTAGCTGTAGTTACAATGTTGTGTTATAACGAAACTATACAGATACCTTGAGCTCCTTGTACTTCTCAATAAGCTTTTGCTCGCGAATTTCAGCTGCAATACCAGAAACCATTACGAAGCGCAATTAGAGATGATGACACTAGTTAATACTGCTAAAAATGAAATACAAATAGAAAGAATATATTTTGATACCACTGAAGGAAAAAACATCCTCTTGTGTGTCTTTTTTTCGCCCAGGTTTGGTTTGGTGGGGGTTCACTAAAACTTGCTTTTCTGCAAGGGCTACATATTACTCTTTAACTCTCTTTCTAGCACTCCTATAAATCACTGATTCACTAGCGCAAAAAATGTGTAGTCAAATACTTCCACATCTCTGAATACTACTATTTCACCACGCTTACTACTCACAAGCGAGCATTAAAGGGGCCAGCTGCAGTTAAATTACTGCTAAATTTACTGTAGGGCCCATGGCTAATCTAATGCAGAACAAAGACCAATTATGGTTTAAAGGTGCTGATGAACATGCACAAATGGTGCTATTGGGGGGGGAGAGAGAGAGAGATACATTTCTTCAAATAAAATGGTCTTTTCCCTTGCTTTGCAGCTTCTCTCTCTCTTTTCTTGTGCTCGGCCAGAATTTCCATCTCCGTACGCTTTGATGCCGACTTGAGTTGTTTGTCCTGAAAAGACACGTGGCAAGAAGAAATTAACTTGAATAAAGTGAAACATGGCAGGATTTTCTTTAAGGAAAAAAAATGAAAAAAAAAAAAACACGGCACTTACTATCTCAGAAATGCGGTTCTTTAAGTCATCAATGACTGTAGGGTCATTTGATTTCTTCATTGATCTCTTCAATTCCTATCAAAGCCCCAACGGAATTAAAAAATTGCCATGCAAATTAAGTTCAAAAGTTTGGCAATCAGAGTCCAAAAGTAGACATACCTCCCGTTCAGCAGGAAGCTCATTCTCGTAGAGAAAATTATACCTCTTCTTGAACCTACAAAAACAAATACAAAAGAAGGTATTATGCCTTGCAAAATGCTCCCCAAACAAAACCTCAATGCTATGATCAAAACAGTAGAAATATCAGGAACAAACCAAATACTCCCACCATTCAAGCAGGACCAACAAACTATTCGAGCCCCCAACCATCCATAATATACAAAAACTACCAATTAAACATCCTAAGCACATAAAATGACATAAGCCCACATCAAAGCTCGTGAACCCCTTTCCGGATTTAGACCATCATACAAGAAGAGAACAACCTCGTAGGTATATGAACTATCCATGAATTCAATCTCCACAGGACCACAACCGAAGGAAGATATTACAACAATAACAGAAGCCATCTAGTCCCCAATCATTGGGGGTATGGGCGGGGATGATTGAAGACAAATCTAACCTTCGGCAATATGTACAAAGTGGTTGCTCTCAGAATACCACTGAATCAATGGGCCCCCTAAACCTCCAAGAACCGAAGAGCTACATGGATTTTTTACTACAGAACCATGCCCACAAATCAAAAGCCGAAAGGCATCAGGGTAGGCTTAGAAACCCAAATATATTTTTGTGCTCGTTACAATGCTTCTGTAGGAAGATACTATGAAACAAATATTCCAAACCAGACGCCCATCGAAAAGTTCATAGTTGTATCAAACAAAGATGTACAACTTATTTATTTATATTTCTTACAATCTTCGCATGTAATCTATTCAGAGCCGGCTCATAGGTTTCGGAGGCCTAAATCGAACTTATTAAACGAGGCCCACCCTATATTTTGCATACAAAAATTGGCCAATAAAGAGTCTTTATAAAAACTATTATACAAAAGATTTACCATTACAAATGTAAACCTATAGTTATCCAAAAATATACAACCGCTACAATATTTAAAAATTTATTATTTGAACATTAGTCGTCTCGCACTTTTAGCGGCAAACGTACTAATTAAGTCTTCATAATCAAGCATCTTCACCATATCCTTCTCAATGGACAAAATAGCCAATCCATTTAATCTTTCTTGAGACATGGTTGACCGGAGACAATTTTTTTGTATGGAGGGGTTACACAAAAATTATATTGGGCCTAGTATATATATGTATGGTTCCTAACTAATTGGGGGCCTAAAATTTTGGTTTTTTGGGGGGCCTAAAGCCTAGGGTTTTTTGGATTTATGGGTAAGCCGGCTCTGAATCTATTTAGCACCTCAAGGAAACAGAAGCATGATCCTCACCTCAACATAATGTAATTTTCTAATGGAAGAAAATTTGAGAAACAATGAAGAGACAAAGACATGCCTCAACAATCACATAGACTCCAAATATGAAAAAACCAGGATTCATGAAATAAACTTGACATCCCTTTGAACCATTGGTCCTAATCCCCAAATCAAAACTTCTAATTGAACCATTGATCCTAATCCCCAAATCAAAAGTTTTAAACTAACTTGTCCCTTCTACCTCCATAACCAAAATGTTGAACACGTCGATACAAACCAAAGGGGAGAGAAACAAACCAAGGCATTGCATATATCAGTTGTATTCATTCCAATGAGAGAACAAGGTATAACTAGATAAAACCTAATAAAACCTAATAATACAAAAAGACTAAACTACTTTAGGATGAATATGATGCGATGTACTGATTGTGTGAGAAGAAGAATGCATGACAACAAGTACCTACATAGCAGCGGTAGCTTAAATCCAGGGTATATACCCACCCAGTACATAAATGAGTTTGCAATATGTGATCATTTCTAAGACCAAGTCCAACTTGCAGCCATCTACTCTTGACTCTAATGCCTCTCTTATATAATATACACATGGTCAAGAAGTAAAAGCTCCTCACGTCAAGTCCAAAAGGATGACATTAGTGGTGGCAATGTTTGGCTCAACAAAGTATTTGTTCGGAAAAAACCAACAATGGAATGTAGCTTAGGAAGCTTCCCCAAGCTAAGACTCATTCTACAACTACAAAGTTTTAGGTGTTTGGACTGTCAAATAAGAGAACTCCTTATGGGACCCTATGCAGCACACCAAGTGAATTGAGTTCCGGCCAAAAACCACTCTTCAACCCTGCTCTCATAGGTCCAGAGTCTGATAAGTAAATAACTGGCTTACATTACAGATTGTTGCAGGCAATGGACCTACCTACCTTTCTTGTAGACCAGCTGTTGCGTCATCCCAATGCGCTCAAATACCACTCTTCTCTAGGTCATCGTAGAGTACTCCAACAGAGGAGAAATTTTCATTATTGGAGGACTCTCGGAACAATAAATGGTTGATATATTGTTCCGTGTAACTATGGTGATTGAGGAGGTGTAATGGTGGTATAGGTTACGTACGGGAGAGCAAGAGAGAGACAGATTGTTAAATTTTAGTGATGAAAAGTTTTTTGGTCTCTTTTAACACCATCCATATTTTTAGTCTAGTCCTGAGTCTAAGGTGCAGATGTAGGTTCCCAACATTGACTCGGTATATATATATTTTCAAGCTAAAGTACACAGTGTGAGGTGAATTTTCTCCAAGGATTCTATGGAACCTCCTCTTATGTTGAGAATTTGAGATCCATGAAGTGAACCTAAGGTTTATTATTTTTCCAGATGCTTTAACCAAATATTTATGTTCTTACATAAATCAAGTTCAAAGTTAAGATCCACCAAATAAATTCGAGGATTCTATACCTTCAACACTTTTTTTGACTAAGATTCATGTCCTTACCATTTTTATACAAGTGTACTAAAGGGGCACTGACAACTCCGCCTGGAACGTTTTTTAGAGCCTTATCTTTAGACCCAGCCGGTCCCAAGCCCAGATAAAGGAGGAGGGTTGTGCGTTAGGTAGCTGATAGCCAGCACATAAAAAGACCCGTCAGAACTGTATGACATGTATGATGTATGTTTGTACTAAAGGAGCACTGACAGGGGGAACCCCAATACAGAGAGGAGTAACAGTATTCAATAATAACAAAATATCATCCATACACCAATGAGCTCTCCCCTAAATGTCAGTACCGTCCAAAATAATCTACAATATCTAGAAAACGATATCCAAAGCCCTCCAAAAGACAACGAAAGCAGTCTATTCTCCAATGAGAAATAGTTCTTTGTCTCCACACTGAACATGAGGAAAACCACCAACCAAAGACATCTTGCATATTGCAATGGAAGCGAACCCTACTACTTCTAGAGTTGAATCCCTAAAATTCAAAAAATTATGCCTTCTATGCTTGTTTTAATCAAAGATCTGCAATTGAGCATGAGGCAACGATGTCGAATCTAGACTTTGGACCATTGCGTCTCATACAAGTACTAACGAGAGCAAGCACAATTGAACAGGGCAAAGCCACTCAAGCATGAGAAAAGCTTCGCAAAAGTAGATGAGCAAGCCTAAACTCAAGTTTGACCCTATCAAGCTTGCTGAATAGGAGTCAAACTTCAACACCAATCTAGTTTGACAACACAGTCCAAGCAAAACCCAAGCTTTAGCTCAGCTCGGTTCAATGGCAACCCCTAAATAACAACTACCATGTTCATCTAACAGAGACGACAAGAAACTCATTTAATTTAGACGACAAGAAACTCATTTAATTTCTTTAACATGAGGTGCTAGAACAGGTTCTTGCAGAAATGGAAAACAGTACCATCTGTGGGATGCTTCATTCATCACAAACAAAGACATTTGAAGAACTTCTACATAACTACGAAATGCAGAATATCTAGGGAAAATGTCGATTTAGGATATCCAATGGGCACAGACAGAGACTTTGGTGGTGTTACAACTAGGATTGCAGCCCACCTTCACCTAGAAATTAGAATAAATAGGCGCGTGCAAAGAAGAGGGTTACCCCAGCTTTGTAGCCCATCCCTGAATCCAAAAATCTAAAACTAAAAAAATATCAAAAAATATAACAGTGGGCAGCCTACACGGGATACTCGAACCCTATGATCAATCTTCACATTCCAATTGCTGACGAGTCAGAAATTAGATGGTAAAATTTTCAAACAAAATGTTGAGTGTTGATATGAAAGTGAAACCAGGTTGAAAAACTAGGATGAACTTCAAGGTGTGAAGCTTTTTGTAACAAAAAGGCGACCAATTTACTAAAACTAGTCCTTACACACACGTCCACCCCCCACACCCACCCACCCGCAGAGAGAGAGAGAGAGAGAGAGAGGCTCTCACCCTTCCATGTCAAGATTGCCACATAGTGTTTCAAATCTGGGATCACGTTCCACCTGTATGGACAGGTTACCACATTTCATCAATAACATGGGGATAACAATATATTAAACAAGTTAGTAATAAACCTTGCCTCATTGGTCTGGAAAAAAATAATCCAATGTTTGTGTTAAAAAGAATTAAAGAAGGGGGGCTTTTCAACCCTTACTTCATATGTGATAAAGGGAAACTTTTAGAGAACAATGTCTGAATCTTCCACCAAATTCAACAGAAAAATAACTCAATAAGAAACATTAACATTCGAAATTGCAGCATGTACATGGCACAATGATTATGATATATCTAGTTAAACCTCCCCTCTTGTTTCTTAAAATGGCATCAGTACAAACAAAAGTATACCATCAAATACAAGATGGAAATTAATATGTTGAGCATTTATCTCTACGTTACCATACAAGGAAGTCCGACACTGAAATGTCTACTATACCAAACCACACAAGTTAGATACAACGACAACAAACCAAACAAGTTAGATACAACGACCACAAACCAAACCAACCAAACCGAGCCTTATGTCTCAATCAATTGGGGTCGGCTACATGAATCCTTTTTCTCCATTAAGCTCTGTCAAGTGCTACTTGTTCACTGAAACCTAGTAGACTCAAATCTTTGTGCACTACCGCATAGTCTTTCTTCATACACACTTCTGGTATCTCAGATACAACGACCACAGCAAAAAAATAAAAAATATAACAAAGCAAAATAGAGACAACAAGGTAATAATGTATTTGCCAGTCAAGAAGACATCAAAATAATCGAGAACTTTGAAATTAGATCCCAGATGGTATTTCCAATCACTTCTGGGTAATCAATCGAAAGCAAAAACAAATACCACTTTGGCGATCCATTGCAACGAAAATTACTGAAATACAAATCACTAGCAGACTCACTATCTCACCTTCTTAGGAACTTGAATGACCTCCCTAAATCGACTAACCGGCTTCTTTGCACTGGCTTCCATTGGCCTTAAAAAATTCCATAACAAAGCTATTAGCCAATATGGAAAGAATCACGAAAACAAACTTACAATCATAACCAATTTGGTGTCAATACAACACCTGTTCTTGTTTGCACGGCCGCTTTGTTTCTCCGGATTCGGCTTACGATACACCGTGTGGGACCCATTAGAGCGTGCCTTCAGCAGTTCCTCAAACGTAACATCTGCGAGCTCCCTCTCTATCTCCCCTTCCTAACGAAACACAACACCTTATATTTATGCACTTAGTCACATAATCCTTAGTAGGGCCGCTCTTGCTCTCAGTCCTCACTCTACGCTTAACGCTCTCAATCCTTGCTCTCACGATTTTCAATAGTTTGAGATATGTTTAAAATACACTTTCACGCACGCGCATTATATGACTTAGTTCATGAGAATAAGCACGTGGAAATACATATGCATATATAGACATACACCCCGCAGATATATAACTATATAGGTGTTAGTGCTTTGGAGCAACTTACATCTTCGGAAGAGGATTCGTGTTCTTCAATCTCATCAAACTTGATTTTGCTTGAAGTGGCAACGGAGTCCAAGGGCTTCTTCATTTCAGTCGACGATGAAAATTTCTGAATCAAAAGACGAAAACAGACATGAATCTGAATTGAGATTGATTCGAGAAACGAAATTATCTAGGTTTAGGACAAATTAAACTAGGCCCAAATTAAGCAGTAATATTTCGCGGTGAGGAATGGCAGGAAGAGAAGCTTTTTTTTCTTCGACCTAGCTACAGGTTGGAGAAAGGCTCGGGTTTGTGTGAAACCCGTATCGGGAGGGTCCGTTTTTTCCGATAATGGGTATGGGTCTGGCCTGTTTGGGTTTAAACAAATGTTGTACTCCATCTCAGGGTGAGTTTCCAAATGGATTTTATCAAGATTTGATAAAATCAAGCCTTGATTTTATTCATTCAGGAAACTGAGTTGATAAAATCTTAGATTTTTGCATTAAAAAATCTAAGATTTTATCAACTCAGTTTTCGAATGGATAAAATCAAAGGCTTGATTTTATCAGATTTTGATAAAATCCATTCGGAAACTCACCCTCAGTTCTTTGTTGATTCAGCCCATAGTAGTGGCATGGCCGGTGGTCCTGCTCGCACCCAGATCCAGGGGGCCTGTAGTGAGTGAAATCACTCCATGCGTATAGTGAGTTCTCTCGGCAGTCCGATCTGTGATCAATGGTTCTGATAAATTGGAGTTAAAGTATATGTTAAAGTGCTTTTTAAATTATAAGACGATCCGAACCGTTGATCGTTGATCGAACGGCCGAGAGAGCTTACTACACGCATGTAGTGAGCTCACTCACTACAGGGCCCCTAGTTCGCACAAGGGTAGGGTTTGGATTGGTTCGGTTTGTTTGGTTTTTTTAGAATAAGTCTACACCTACGGGCATACCCACTCAAACACATCCCAGCCACACCCTATTGAATGAGGCCTACCACAGAGCCTCTCACGAATGATTTGAGCTGTTTAATTTTCTTAGAATATTGTTTTAAGGGTTTTTGAAAAAAAATCAACTTAGTTAGATATCAATAAGGGCTCGATTGATTCATTCAAGTTTTAGTTCCTGAATCGAACGGACCAAAACTTTAACGAACTTATCAAGCCTTTACCGGTATTTGACTGAGCTTATTTTTTTCAGGAACCCATAAAAAAATATTCTAAAAAAATTGAGCGGCTCCGAACATTCGTGTGAAACCTTGAGGTGGTCTACACTATGGCGTTGTGGCTAGACCGCTAGAGTGTGTTTGAATGGGTATGCCTATAGACTAATCTGTTTTTTCATATGGATGATTCAAATGGAAATTTTGAATTTGAGGAATGTGAAACTGAAACGGATTGGGCCAGTTTCAGCTAGTTTAGGTTTTATTCATTTTCGACTTCGGCCTAAATTTAGGGTTTTGGGGAGTTATCAAAAACCAAAGGTTTCAAGGGGTTCATAGAGCATCTCAATGGTCAATTTGGAGTGATCAAATATCGATTGATTTATTAATGCTAGACCATTCATAATGGGTAGGGTATCTCAGTGGTCAATTTTAGCTAAAAGAAAAAATTGATAGTTTTCCGTTTGATTTTAGCAACCCAGTTGCTAAAAGCATGGTTGATTTTAGCAACTGAGTTGCTAAAATTTGTTGGAAAACTAGGCCGTCTACGTCCAATTGTGCACGTTAGTCTACCACTAATAATAATTGTGAATCAATCAATCAATAATCAATATACCATAGAAATGTATTTTGCCTACAAAAGCTTCCAAACATGATATCCTAATTTTCTAGAATTTTTAATTATTTTTCATTTGCAAAAAAACACGTGGAACTACTCCAGCACCTGTAAATGTGTTTGTAAGTTCATGTGTGGTTTAAGGCTCTGTTTGTTTTGATGTAAAATGTTTTCCATGTAAAATATTTTTGTTGAAAATGAACTTTTTTACTTTTATTTTCAGATGTTTGGTTGACACATGACAAAAATATTTTCACCCCATGAGTGCAAAATCCATGGAATACAGTAATAAAGAAGAGAGGCGTGAATAATGAATGTGTGCCAAACATTTTGGACGGAGGGAGTATCAGTTTTGTGCTTTCTTCGGGCTTCATTTCATTTCGGGAAAAAGAAGAAGCAGATTAACGGGACCTCATTGCTGGCAAAAATATCCAATCAAAACTAAAGAAAAAGCACAAATTTCAGCATTAAGGTTAGTTTTGAGATCTACACGGCCAGAGCCGGCTTGGCCTGAGCTTAAGAAGCCGCGATTTCGAACCCCAAAAAATGAGTAGAATTATATCTGCTGAGCGTCATTCGCTCTTGATATTTGTATACTCTGGATTTTCATGCCAGGTATCGAAGATGGAACTGAAAGACAAGAATAAACTAAAAGTGAAGCCCCCTCTTAGAAGAAAAAAGATGTAAGACCATATATTCGTTTATGCTCTGTTCCTTTTTAGAGGATTTCAAGTTGTGATCTTGTTTACTTAATAGAATCTATTTGTCACGCTCGTGAAATTACTCTATACTTTCGCTGTTATTTATAAAGTTTACTTTTTATTTAATGAACTCGTTTCGAAAAATGATTTATTAACGCGTCCGAAATTCAATGCGTTACATTATCGATTAGAAACATATTAAAACAACTTTGATTTTAAAATCTTGATGATGTTGAGTTCTTTTAGGGAAAATTCTACAATACACACCCCTTAAAGGTGTGTACAATATGCACCCATTGTGTGGTCCATATTGTGCCACCTCATTGGCAATCGTAACATTTTTTAGTGTATCGTAACTTTTTCAGAAGTATGATTTGTAACATTTTCTATGATTCATAACATTTGGTGCGTCTCGTAACTTTTGTACAAAGAATTCGTAACTTTTATTAAAATTCGTAACTTTTGTTAATTGATTCATAACTTTTATAGGGGTGCATATGATACACACCTAAATAAGGGATGTGTATTGTAGCCATTTCCCAGAGACCACTTCAATAATTAGGACTGTTTATATTTTAAATTATGTTGAGATCATCGATCGTGTGAAAATTAAAATTGAACGGATAAAAGTTACAAAGATTAGTGAAAAGCGTTAGACATTTTAGAGCAACATATGACGTGCTTGATACTAGCATTCAATAATTTTTCGGGATGAGCATATTCTTGCACTTCTTTAATACGTTAGGTATATCATCTTTAACGTACAGACAGTTTATTCATTATTTTACGGACCCTATGGTTTATGGTTTGTGACACATCCGTAAATAAGTTTATCTCTTATACAAGACCCCGTTAGCTAAGGAAAATAAGTTGGTTTTTTGACATTTTTTTTTTTTGTTGATGTATTGTGAGAAAATGACATGTCTTAGGATACGAAATAAGTCAACTTAAATTGAAGTTTGCTTAGTCGAATGAGAGCAAGGTTCTTGTAGTGAGGGGCTCATTACAGGTTGTAGTGAGCTCATCTGGTTGTCCATCTCTATAAAAAACGCTTGAATTTTAATCGAAACAATAAACAACTTAGATCATTTGGGATTGGACTTAAATCCGAGCAATCAGTACCGCGATGAATGACGAATAAGATTTAGTACATTTTTTGCATTTGTTAGTTTTCGGTCGATTTCTTGTAGTTTCTTGGCTTGTCTCGACAAGAGAATTCTAAAAAGTATAAAATTATTAGCCAAACTTAAAGTTTTGTTAATAAAGACGAAAAATAATCCAAAAAACTGGTTTATTTTGGTTTATTTTCAGCTTTATTAAAAAACTATTATTTTTTACCATAATTTTATACTCTTTGGATTTTTCTCGACGAGATAAATCTAGAAACCATAAAATCTTGATGCAAAACTAACAAATGCAAATTTTTTTTGAATAAAAACAAAATGAAAAAAACCAAAAAATCAGTTTTTTTTTTTTAGCCAAATCACCCAAGTATCCGAATAATAATGATAATGAAAGATTGTTGCGAAGAATAAATACTCTCGTCCTATGTGACCAGATTCGTTAAGCAACCCCGCCTACAACAAATTCCCTCAAGAAACATCCCCACTCGCAGTCCAGGCGCTTGTATTTTGAGGTCTGCCCGTAACTTTTTAAAGTTCTGGAGAAAAGATATAAACTAACACTTTGCACCATGTTATTTACACCAACTGTAGTCACTACACCCTCCAGTCAGGCCCGACCCTAACGTTTGGGTTGTCCAAACCCGATACCCGGCTTGGTTGCCCACTTACTATCAAGTATATACAAGATAAAAAGATATCGTACATGTCAATAAAAAAAATGTTACTCCCTCCGTTCTTATTTGTTTGTCCACTACGAAAAGTCGTGCCACTTTTCAAATAAAAAAATAAAGTGTTTTCGTGTATCATTTTTCAATTTTTTTTTACACTGAATTAAAGTACTCATCGTGTACTTTAATTCGGTCCGAAAAAAATTGAAAAATGATACACGTAAGCACTTAATTTTTTGATTTGAAAAAAGGCAAGAGAGAGAGTGTGGGGCAAACAAATAGGAATGGAGGGAGTATATTGTTCTTTTAGCTTGAAATATATCAAAAATGTAACCCGGTTATAGTGTTTTATGATTAGCACGATCTAGTTTAAAGAAACCAACTTCTCCTTGGATTTTTTTGAAGTAAATTCGTCAATTGAGTCATCGTACTTTATGTGCCCGTTCCACTAACTCTAATTTTTTTTATTTTTTTTACTTTTTGAATTTTATTTTAGTTGATATATGTGAGGAGAATGATCTGTTTCAAAATGAATGAAAAATAAAAAAATTCCAAAAATCCTCTTAGTAGAACCGCGCCTCATGTTCAATTGAGATCATAAGCAATCCAATTATACATTAATGTTGCGTTTGTTAAATGCAAAATTTCCGACAAAAGTAATTTAGTAATGTGATATTCGTAATATTATGAATAGGGAGGAAAACAAAAGGAGAGAAAATAACAAAGTTAAAATAATACCAATAAGAAAAAAAAAAGTTAAAATAATAGAGGAAAGCCAAAGTCAAAAGGCAGGTGAGGGGTGCGAGGATTCCAACTCGGTCCGTCGATATGGTTGACAATGGCAATTGCCCCGGAACCAAGCGACTGCCCTGGGCTACTTGGTGAAACGTTTTTTTAATTTATATATATGCAATTTTCGTTATTTTTTGGTTTTTTGGGTTGCCCAAGCCCGAGGGCTTGTTGGGCTTACCCCCAGGGCCGGGCCTGTCTGTAGTGAGTAAATCTCGTCCGTCTAAATTATTTTGGATGGTCCGGATCTTAAATAAACTATTCGCGCAAATATGTGGAACCCACATATGAGTGGTACGTCGCACATATCCCCATGTAAGATAGTTGATGCAATTGTTAGTAGAGCCCGTAACAAATCTGAAAGTTTTATAGTATGGCGGAGTTGGGAGACTCCCTTTTTTTTTTTTTTTTTCAGTTTTTTCATTTTAATTTTCATATTTTTTGCCTTTTTAAGTTACGGTCAAAACATTTTATTGAACCTATAGAGTATTTGAGAGATATGTATACAATGTATTTTGTAGGTTTTTATATGTCAAGCAATATGTGAAAAAATGAAAAATGATAAGTCAAAAAGCTCATCTCCCTCTATTTTTCCTTTTGTTTCTATATGCTGAAAAACGAAAATGCATTTTGCAAGAATGCATTTTTATAAGCTCTCCGTCAAACATCTATAAAAGTGGAAAATTGACGGAGAGCTTATAAAAATGCAAAAATCCTTCTTTACCAAAAAAATAAAGGATGAAACAACTCCTATATTTATATTTTTCTCTCATCAGCCTACGACCCTGCGCTACATTCTCCTTTTTTTTGGGGGGGATTCGTGTTTTATTTGTCTTTTATAAATCTTTGTTAGGTCTGCGTTATATTTTTTGGATCAATCTCGACAAGAAGAGCATAAAAGCACTAAATCATGAACAAAATAAAAAAATTCACTTAAGCTGTCTTTTTTGTCTAAAGTATCGTTTTATATGAATCTTTTTTTACTTTGGTTCACATTTTTATACTTTCTAACTCTTATCGTCAATGTAAATTGGGCCGACAATAATCACACTTAAAGAGCAAAATCACACACATTTTTCACACTTTTCACAATTTTTTTTATACATATATTTACTTTTTAATACACTTTTTAAATCTTAATGTCAGCACACAGAAAGGTAACTTTAGAATTTGCCGTTTAAGTAACCCTTTCACCCTCGTATTTGCGCCTGTGGTTAAGTTATGTTGGCTAGCACGTGCTCAGATTCGTGACTTCTTGGTTTTCCAAGTTTTAATAATAATTGTAGATATTTTTAAAAGACCGGGTGTCTCCCTCGTATTTACAAGTATGATAGGCAGATGGATAACAATCTTGGGAGGCAAAAGAAGTAGCCATTCCAATTTTGCAAAGATCTCCAAGAATTCTGGGAAAATTTCAAAAAACCCACCAAACTTTAATTTGAATATAAAAAATACTCCTAAACTTACAATTTTTTCAAGCGTACTCCTAAACTTCAATTCAGTGATAAAAAAATACTCCTTCCGTCTGCATCCGTTTGACAACTAACGGGATTTGCTGACTTGGAGCTTAACGGACACCATAAACCATTAAGTTACCCAAAACGATGTCGTTTTGTGTCTGTTTAAATAAACAATAATTTATTTCCCGAAAAATTTCAGAAAACCCCCAAACTTTGACCTCAATATCAAATATACTCCTAAATTTTCAAACTTTGTTTCCAAAAACTATTTAAAAAAGATTTTTTTTTTCAAAAAAATTACAAAATGTTTTTAAACTTTATTTTCAACAAATGTGTTTAAAAAAAAATTGTTCTTCCAAAAAAAATAAAACAGTTTTTTTGAAAAATTGATTTCAAACTTTATTTTCAAAAAATGTTTTTCTTAACACACTTCGAAATTTTTTTTGAAAATATTTTTACAAAAAAGTAGTAACTTTATTTTCTACAATGCTTTTTCAAAAGATTTTTTTTTTCAAATTTATTTCAAAAAAATAATTTTTGAAATTTTTTGGACAAACTTATTTCAAACTATATTTTTTCAAAGTAACTATTTTTAAAATTTTAATTTTCAAAATTAATTTTTTGTAAAAATATTTTAAAAAAGTTTGAAAGCATTTTTCAAGAAAAACATTTCTAAGTGTGTTAAGAAAAACATTTTTCGAAAATAAAGTTTGAAAGCAATTTTTCAAAAAAAACAGTTTTAAATTTTTTTGAAAAAAAATTTGATTTTTAGTTTTTTGAAAAAAAATTGTTGAAAATAAAGTTAAAAAAGATTTTTTTTTAATTTTTTTTTAATTTTTGTTATTTTTTTAAAAATAGTTTTTTTTTTAAATTTAGGAGTATATTTGATATTGAGGTCAAAGTTTGCGGGGTTTTCTGAAATTTTCTAGGAAATAAATTATTATTTCTTTAAACAGGCCCAAATGACGTCGTTTTGGGCCACTTAACGGTTTATGGAGTCCGTTAAGCTCCAAGTCAATAAATCCCGTTAGTTGCCAAACAGATGCAGACAAAAAGAGTATTTTTTATTACGGAATTGAAGTTTGGGAATACGCTTGAAAAATTTGTAAGTTTGAGAGTATTTTTGATATTGAGGTCAAAGTTTGGGTTTTTTTTTTAAAATTTTCCCAAGAATTTTTTAGTGCTTGTGCTTAAGTTACGTTCACACCTACAAACATATATTATGTGATTTAGGGCCCATTTGTTGGTCGAATTGTTTAGTTGGATAGACTAGTAATTAATTCGGCATTTGATAAGCACTTGCTCGCGAACTATTCAATCTCAAAAACTAGTTACGAAAAAAAGAAAGTGTATCTTATATGAACTTTTTTCAATTTCGGTCCAAATTTTTATAAATTTCTGATTCCTCTGGTCGATCCGAATGATTAATCCCAAAAATTAAAAGCTAAATGAAAATTACGAAAATTGAAAATGTAAAAATGTCATTTAGACAAAAGAATGGAGCCTAAGCTGAGTTTTCACTATGGTATTTTCGGTATTCTTAGACTATAAATTGTCAAATAAGGAAATTGTTCTCACATACATCAATTGATTTGACAATTTATAGTTTAGAAATAGTGAAAATACAAAAAGAAATAAAAACTGAAGTGAAACTTACCCTAAGGGCATCTTCAATGCATTTCTATATCTCTAAGATATTGAGAAGAGATTTTATAATTTATCCCTTTTTTCTTCAATTTTTTAGAGGGACCCATCGTTTTCTATAGAGATTCAGAGACCCACAACTCCATTTTGGTCTCTAAGAGCATCCTTGTAGCCTCTCTAAATGG
Organism: Vaccinium darrowii; assembly: GCA_020921065.1. Taxonomy (NCBI): domain Eukaryota; kingdom Viridiplantae; phylum Streptophyta; class Magnoliopsida; order Ericales; family Ericaceae; genus Vaccinium; species Vaccinium darrowii. The sequence continues at coordinate 15,831,904 of CM037162.1, forward strand.
ACGCTCACTCTATTTTACCAAGCCAAAACCCCCCAAACCCCTGCTTCAATAAAAGGCTCAATAAACTACATCCATGAATAGTGTCTCCTCATTTATTGATGCACTATTTACTCCACATACCTTATTTTATTGTTTTTTTCCCTCTCTCTCACACAATCAATATTAATATTTTAATAGAAATTACGTAAAATAGAGAGTATTGTTGGAATGTTGGTAGAAAAAGTGTCAAACTATAATAGATATGTGCATTGTGAATTCGGAGTGGGTGCTATGTAGTAGGTGTTGTGCAGCAAAACTCCGTTGTTTTGCTTTATTTTTTGTGCACACCTTCAAAGCTTCAAAGTGCCTTGTTTGGAGGAGGAAAAAACCACTATAAATTGCTTAAACCCTAAACCCGAAGTGCCTAAACCCAAAGTACCTAAACCCTAAATTCGAAGTGCCTAAATTCAAGTGCCTAAACCCACTATACCGTATCCCAAAGAGTCTAAATCCCCTAAAATTAAACCCCAAAATTAACTCTCCAAACAGAGCTTTTGGATACACCAAGAAAATGAGCAAAACGACCGCAGAAAATGGCACACAACACCTACCGCACAACGCCTCCCTCAGATTCGTGTACACACAATTTGCCAACATATTGTTGGGCTTGCTCTAAATCTCTAAAAGGTCCATGGCTCCCTTCAAAATTCTCTCCTAAAATATAAAAAATTAAAAAAAGAGAAATAAATTACAAAATCCTGTCTACAAAGGAGAGATATTAGCATCGTACAAGAAGTTTGATAGGAGATGCACCAAGAAGGCAAGTGGCATCACGTCCTCGAAAGAATCGCTGGCTCAACCACCACGAACTGCAAATCCTCTCTCTCTCATCTTCCAATTTCGCTCGCGTGTCCGTGTCTCGATATAAACGAACACTTGCACATACCTGCACAGTCCTTCCTCATTTAAAACCGCTGCTAGAGTGACTGAACTAACAATTCAGCTAAAAGAGAGAGAGAGAGAGAGAAGAGAGAGAGAGGCAACGATGGTACTGGACATGGAATCCACGGCGTCGGCAATCGGCGTCTCGGTCGCAGTCTTCCGTTTCCTCCTCTGCTTCTTGGCCACCATCCCCGTCAGCTTCCTCTGGCGCTACGTCCCGGGCGGCCCCCAGGTCAAACACCTCTACGCCGCCGCCACCGGCGCCGCCCTATCCTACCTCTCCTTCGGCTGCTCTTCCAATCTCCACTTCCTTGTGCCCATGCTCCTAGGTTACGCCTCGATGGTGCTCTACCGCCCTCGATGCGGCATCATCACCTTCTTCTCTGGATTCGCTTACCACATTGGCTGGTGCGTAATTAATGATTTCTTTGGAAACCTTCTTGTGCGATATTCGTCGTCGGTTTGACTGGATCAGAGGTTTGATTTTTGGGTCGTTGACTTGGTTCTGAGAAAAATAAGAGTCACCGCAACCTGTCACAATTGATCAGAATTCAGTTACTGGCTTAATTGGTGCGAGTGAGTCTGTTCGTCTCTTGCATGCACTCATAGCAGACTCAACCGAGTGGTGTCATCGGAATCACTGAACTTCGGCCATCTCTAGTGCACTACCTAAAAAATCTCTCTAAAGTGTACACCTAAGCACATGTGGGACCCTATTTTGTTTACTAAGAACTTAGTTAGCTAGCTAAAAAAAATTCACTTTAATGGGACTCCCTAAAAATACTCCTTAAAGTGTATGTGGGACCCATTTAAGGAGGTCTCTATAGCTAAAAAAATAAATAATGACAGATTTGATGTTATAAATGCTATCAACTTTCTCTCTATCTCTCTCCTCTTTCTCTCTCCTTAAGTCCCTCCCCAAATTTAGGTAGTCACTTAGGGCACTTTAGGTTGTGAGGGGTGTCACTTAGGATTTTAGGGAGCCAACTTTTGTGCACTAGAGACCATTTTTTGAGGTTTTTCTTAGCTAACTAGTTAGGACACTTTAGATCGTGATTTTAGGTAGTGCACTAGAGATGCCCTTAGCTAGCTCCTTGGGAATCAGGGATTTGATGAGAATAGAAAAGAAAGGATTAGAGTTTCTTGCCAAATCACTTGTGTGAGTTGAGTCCTTTGGTGAGGAATGGAGAGAAAAGTACAGCAAATTTATTTTTTGATTGGCTCCTTCCCCTTTCTTATCCCACTCTTTGGCAAAATCCAAAGGGAACAGGAAAATACATCTAGATTTTAGGAAAGGAAAATGCTAATCACAGTCCATTGGGTGGTGCTAAGGTGTAGAAAGTCTGTTGGATTATGCCAATTACGTGTAGAAATATGAGAAATAGTGTAATGTGTTTGTAAATCTGATTTTTGTGGCATTGTTTGGACCTTTAACATATGACCCTTCAGAAAAAAACTGCAACTTTTTGTCTCTACTAAAAATGTACCCCCCCCTCCTGAGAATTGTGAAATAAAACTTACCATTTTGCCACTAAAAAACCGTAACAAACTTAAGGAGGCCAAACTGAAATATGGTGTTCCTTTTTATCTTTTAGTTGATGTCAATTGCAGAAGCTCACTATGTGCTTGCTTGTTTCATTTGAATCTGAAGCAAACAATTGAAGTTCTGATTTATGCATGGCTTGAGAAGTTTGAATATTTTATTTGATTAATTGGAAATAGATGTTGGATCATGGATGTGTTAAATGTCATGCTTTACAAGATTATAGGATTTTGAACTGTTAAATGTCACCACCTAGGGATTTGAAAATTTTGGTTGTGTCCCAGTTATCTCATTCTCAGGCAATAGGCAGAATCATGGACGTGCTAGACTTTACTTTTGAGTTTTTATTGATTCATTTTGTTTTTGAAACTTGGATTAAATTGTTAATGTCCTAGTTGGTGATATGGCTTATAGGGTGGGGAATGCTCTTTTCTCCTTAGAGTGCAATTATGAACCATAGTTCTTCATTGTGAGGAATTTAGGTGAAGAGTACGTGGTTAATGCAGTTGCTTTATAATTTGATTAATGGGCTTACATTTGGTTCAATTTCTTATAATTTGAGGATGGGCTTACATTTGGTTCAATTGCTTGTAATTTGAGGATGGGCTTTCTCAGTAAAGTGTAATCACAGAGAGTTATTTTCTTCATTTTGTGAAATTTAGGTGAACATTGTATACTCTTCAGCCACTTATATAGCCTTTTTTTATACCTCTTTCCTATTTTTGTCACAAGTTGATTACTTCCTTTCTGATCCGCTGCAAGTCTATAAGAGTAGCTCTATTTTCATATATATCTTGCATATACACTTAGCTACTTTTTTAAAACCTGTAATTTTCATTGAAGCAATTCAAAATCTTGACTATTTATGTTTGTAGCCATGTATATTACATGAGTGGAGATGCTTGGAAGGAAGGCGGCATTGATGCCACTGGTAAGCATCATCTGAAACTTTCTATGCGCCTTATTTTCCATCTTTCTAGATGTTATGGCATTGTGATAAAAAAAAAAAGAAGATGTTATGGCATTGAATCCCAGGATTACTCCTGTTGACTATCTTTTAACCTTTCTCAAATTCAATATTTTTTGGAAAATAGAAGGCTTCAAGCGCATACTTGCATGTCTTTTACCAATCTGAGTCATGCAAAAAGTCTGGTGGTTTATTTCCTTTTCTGTTTGTTGGTTTGTAACAGTCAAAATATTGAATCTAATATATGTGAAACACAACTCCGAAAGCGAGTGTTAAGGTTTTGGCTCACTTTATTTAGATGGACTTTGTTAGATTGTCATGTTAGAGAGAGTGAATGAGTAGAAAGCTGAGTACTTGGTCGTCATTTCAAACTATGGAAACATTCGACACCATCAAAGATTGATGTGAATGGTATGGCCTTCGAATGTGTCACCCATGAAAACTTGGGGATTGTTTGACTCATGTAATCTAACATGGGAGTGGAATACACATGGAGTGGGCCCACACTTCCACCATTTGGATGCAGCAAGTTGCCTTGTGTATTGATATCAGTTGGATTGTGGATGAGATTTGTACAATCTATTGGTGTGCAGTAGAAGATAAGAGAACTTTTGGGGAATATCCGGTTAAAATCTGCAAGGACATGGTGGATATAGACCTACTTCCTCTGGTGTTGTGAGGGGCAGGCTATTTGATTGCTTTGCTCCTGTTAACCAGCATAATTGGCCATGTTATTAAGTGTGCTGTTTGGGGGATTGTAATGAGCTCATTGTAAAGCCTAAAGTTTTGGTCATAACTGTGATATATCTTGCCATTTACTTACTGGAGAAAATATATATCGTTGGATTTCAATTCCACAGGTGTGCAGTACTTCCAACCAATTGAATTGCTTCCTTTATTACTTACAAGAACACATGAATAACGATTCCTTTCCTTTTACATGTCAAACAATTTGGCCCTGCCACTTGTATGCAAATTTCAATTCTTGTTTCAGCCACAGTACGTTGAATGCCTTTGTAACTAATGGAGACTTCCTTATATTTAAGTGTCCTCCCTTCATAAAAGGAGTTCATAGTGGGGGGAACTTGATAGCGTCCCACTTTGACCGAGCAACAACAAAATTCTCATGACCATCAAAGGAACAACAATTCCTCAATCTCAGATTTCTTCCGAACTTGTGAATTGTGATCATCCTGGGAATGGCCATCTTACGATCTTACCTTTTCTTTCTGATATTTTTTATTGTTGCTTTCTGATAGAATTTTTTTAGTCGATCGATGCAATAACCTCATTGCATGGATCTTATGTGATTTATTTTATCCTAACCCAGTTGTGTACTCTTTCCTGGTAAATAGGCGCCTTAATGGTGTTAGTACTGAAAGTCATTTCGTGTGCTATGAATTACAATGACGGTTTACTGAAAGAAGAAGACTTGAGTGAGGCACAAAAGAAAAATCGGTTGCTTAAGCTACCCTCATTGATCGAGTACATTGGTTTCTGCCTGTGCTGTGGAAGTCACTTTGCTGGACCAGTATATGAAATGAAGGACTATCTCGACTGTACAGAAAAGAAGGGGGTAAGTCAAATAGGTTATTCTAGCATTTTTCTATATGGTGTTTGGTTTTCTATCTCAGTGATTTCAATTTGTGCTTAACTTTTATTATTATTATCTTTCTTAGCTTTGGGCACATTCTGAGAAAGGACTGTCACCTTATGGGGCAACATTCAGAGCGCTTGTCCAAGCTGCTTTTTGTATGGGGTTGTACTTGTACTTGGTACCTCAGTTTCCACTGACGCGATTTACGGAACCTCTATACCAAGAATGGGGTTTCTGGACACGATTGGGTTACCAGTACATGGCTGGCTTTACAGCAAGGTGGAAGTATTATTTCATTTGGTCAATCTCAGAAGCTTCCATCATCATTTCTGGCCTGGGGTTCAGTGGTTGGACAGATTCTTCTCCACCAAAACCAAGATGGGACCGTGCAAAGAATGTAGATATTTTGCGGGTGGAGTTCGCAAAGACTGCAGCTCAGATTCCACTTGCATGGAACATTCAAGTCAGCACCTGGCTACGTCATTGTAAGTTTTCATGGCTTGGTTGGGCCACTACTCATCGCTTTGCTTCCAACTGCTGAGAACCATATTTTTGTTTTTCATATATTTGGGAGAAATAGCCAGACAGTTTATTGTATGGCTGTGAATGGATTTCATTAGTCGTATGAGTACAATCTATATATTGCTGAACTCGACCTGATTGGAGAAAAGTAACTTAATTAGTTCCATAACTTTTCTTGGCTGTAGAAATTACTATTCCTACTACTTGTATTCAAGGTTGTTATTGATCTACTGTTATCTTGCCTTCAAAATTCTCTACGTTTCCAACTAAGAAGCACGGATACAGACACAAGACACTGATACGACATGAAACAGACACTCAGAGGCATTATTTCTTTAAAATGTAGGACACAAACACGTTGAGGATAAGTTCACTTGCATAGGTCTAAATATATTATTATGTATATATCACTATATTATGTATATATCACTATATTATGTATATATCACTATATGTACATGTCCCAAATCGTTTAACATATAGGACACAATAAGTCCTGAAGAAAAGTTGACAGGGGACTCAATAATCCTTCAAAAATAAGACATGACCCGGTAAGGGATGTTCAAGAAATCCGTAACAAACTCTTGTTGAATGTAATATCATTAGTTGTAAGAAGTACTAGTTTCCAATTTTGTAGATCATAGTGATATGTGTAATTCTGATATGGTTGATAGTCATATGTTGGCATGTGTCCAAAAAGTGGCCACCGCATACTTTTTGTCATAAAAATGCAATAAATGTGTTGGACACGTGTCTGAATTGAATTATGTTTTCTAATTGTGGACACAAAAGAAAGAGTATCAGATATGTGTCTGAGACTGTCTGAGGAGTGGCGGTGTCCTGTGTCCGACATCGGACACAGACACGCCACCTTCTTTAAGTGTCCATGAATCTTAGGTTTCCAACTTAAAACCTATACGACCCATGATTCGTGCATCTTTATGGGTCATAGCATTCTTATATATGCAGCAGCCAACTTCCCTGTTGGAATTTGCTCTAATTAACTCAATCTTTGTTTCACGGTTCAGTGTGACATTTACATCCATGCAATTTGAAATTATGGATATCCCTGAAAGTGCAGAGAACAGAAGATACTGATTTTGTTCAACTTTAATCATGAGCATTATCAAAGAAACATTTGATTATTCTGAAGTTTGTTGATTTCTTCTCATTTCGCCAATAAATGTTACTTATCTATATAGCATATGGTCCTTTAGTTTTCTTTTAACATCCAAGAGTGTTGCATTAACATTTTGATGTGGTAGATCTGTCATGCCATGAAAGATGTGATGGGTTGAAAATCATTAAGATGCATTAGTTCCTCATATGTGGGATCGTGATATAATGTGCAATAAATGGTTGAGTTGATAATTGCCTGTATATATCTATTCTCTAATACGTCGCTGTTCTTCCAGATGTTTATGAGAGGCTCGTTCAGAAGGGAAAGAAACCTGGTTTCTTTCAGTTGTTGGCTACCCAGACTGTCAGCGCTGTTTGGCATGTGAGATTATATATTAACTTATGCTATTCAAAGAATGTTTCGTTTATCTATTGATGAATTAACTATAGTGCACGAAGCATGCAATCTTCCTAGAATTGGTTTGGAAAGATGTCCCTTTGTTGGATTACTTTAGGATTGATCATTATGGCTGAGCGGAGTTGGTTTTCCCATAACTCCAAAAGTGCACTGCAAGTTTCAACTTGGGTTGGGACATGAGTGTGTGTTTGCTATTCCTTTCGAGGAGAAAACCAAACTAAAAATGGTAGAAGTTCTAAAGATGACGTAGTCACCATTATTTGACATGATTCACAAAGTAGTGAGCGCATTTTTGTTTTCTCTTGGGAACATTCACTTTCTTATGGGGGAAAAAATAATCTTGGGCATTTGAATATTTTCTTGTAGCCACATTTAGGTGGGTGAGGTCTAGGGTTTGACTCCAATGGAAAGCATGCTGGCCCTTGTAGTTCTAACACCTACTAACATACTAAATGCTACCTTCTGCCAAAAAAAGAAAAGAAAACAAAGAGCTAGTTGTAAATGATTTGACTTCTTGTTCAAATGTTCTCATTATGCTGTGCAGGGTTTATATCCTGGATACATCATATTCTTTGTGCAGTCGGCACTGATGATTGCTGGTTCAAGAGGTGAGAATCAGGCTCCGCTTTTGTCTAATTATGCTTTATTCAGATGTTAAATCATGGTTCACTGATTGCCTGGTCCATGAGCAGTTATTTATAAATGGCAGCAAGCTGTTCCTCCTAAAATGGATCTGGTGAAGAAAGTATTCGTACTTTTGAACTTTGCTTACACAGTTCTGGTGTTGAACTACTCCTCCGTTGGTTTCATGGTGCTGTCCTTTTCCTTTATTTCCCCTCTCTCTTCTCCCCAGGTAAATCTTGCTAAAACAGATGTGTACTGTTTTTCCTGCTTGTATGTTCACAGGTACTAAGCCTACATGAAACACTTGTTGCATATGGGAGCGTGTATTTTGTTGGAACCATTGTTCCCATACTTGTAATCCTCCTTGGTTACGTAATTAAACCAGCAAGGCCTTCCAGATCTAAAGCTCGGAAAGAACAGTGAAGTAGAAAGCACAGTTTTTGCTTTGCATTGGAATGACCGGAATGAAATCAAAATGGAAGGGCTTTGCTTTTGCTGTATCAACTTGTGCTTTTTATACCTTGTAACGTCTGTTCTTATCTCCAATTTTTTTTTTTTAATGAACCTGTTTGCATTTACCTTAATCTAAAGCGTTGGCTTAGTTCAATTGAAATATTGAATCATCACGAAAACCTCGGAAATCTTTAGATATCTGTTCAGCTATCTGCAAACATTTTTTGTTTCTTTTTCTTCCCTCCTCCCCTGCCCCGCCCGGTTGTATGCACAGTTGCACGCAAGTACTGTTCTTAACATATTTCCTGCCTTGCTTATGCTGTCATTATCCAAAAGGAAAACTGCATACATACATTATAACAGTATTCCATGTAATCTCCAATCGAGCAGGGTATGGCTGGGAGAGCCTTATCTTTGGCAATAAATGCTAAATGTGCGTGCTTTCAAATAGTTTTACCACTGAAATAAAAAAAACTTCATACATTACTAAATTAAAATGAATGTATGTGTCTATCATGTTGTACACTGGTGCATGTGGCATTTATTTATTTTATTGTTACAGTATATGTTCTTTCTTCAGTCTTAAAGAATGCGGATTATTAAGCTGATGGTATAGTTTTGATGATATGGAAAGTTGTGTTTTGAGCCTGTAGAGGTGAGGGAAAATAGGGATCTGAGATGTCACACTTTCCCAGAACATAAACCTTAGGTGTAGGTTTCTGAGTGACTGAGTGTGCTGCTTTAAGGATTGAGAAAATGAATAGTACTTCCCAGGCTTATATAGAAAGGTAAAAAAACTAGCAGAGCATGGAAAGACTTAAAATTGTGATAAATGAAATTTTTTTTTGCAGACATAAAGATGATCCTTCGATGGCTTTCCGAAAGTAGTATTCAGAAAGAGTTAAATATTGATAATTGAACATAGTTATTCTTATTTGTATTTTCCTAACATCTGCATCATTATGGAGTATAATAAATTCAGATAAACGCGTTCTAAAATTCTGAATAATGGGTGCTTCAGTTGATTATTAGATACCAGGGTTTGGTTTCTTGGGTTGATTTGCCACTTGAATGATTCATCACCTGGCTCTAAAAGATGCAGATATATACAGTTGGAAAAACAATAGGTATACTCTGATTATGAATTTTTCAGATGAAACCACTTGCTTGTGTCCGTGGTTGTCAAAATGGGACATGTGTCGTGCATCATTTTTCTCACTTTATCTATCGTATCGGGTACGAATCGCGCATTGTAAGCAGTAAATATAAGTGAAAAAGAAGAATTTATACCCAGTATGTAATGCAAAATCAGTAAATATAAGTGAAAAAGAAGTTATACCCAGTATGTAATGCAAAATCTACTACATATATAAACAGACTTTCATATACAAAGTTTCACATCTTCAACCATGTAACATGATCTAGTAGCAATGAGTGTCATGTATTGCGTATCTGATCATGAAAAATATTTCCTTAAGCTTAGCTGCATAAGATATGTTTAGCTATACATATCAGTTTTACCTCTAAACATATCGAACCATAAGATATGTTCTATGTCATGTGCATATTGTAAGATTATTTTACACAGAAGATACGTTTGAGGAGATACATATCAATTTTATGGCTTTAACGTATTGATATCCGACTGTCCTTGAATCACAAGATTTTGACAACACTGCTTTTTCTGATGAAGTATGTTGAACATCTATATTTTTTTACCTCTTACCGTATCAAAACGTATCATGAATCACAAGATTTTGACTACACTCCTCATGCCTGATGCAGTATGTTGAACATCTATTAGTTCTTTGAAATTGGACTATTCGTGAAGTTATTGTTCAATTAGACTGGAAGCTTGCATTATAGTATTTGTCTATTTGGAGCATTTAGATTAATTTGGTCTCACTGTTGTGTTTGTGTGCTGATATTTCAATATATGGAGTAATCATTGAAGCATTTAAAGGGTAACAATGACAAGGATATTGTAGTGTAGGGCCTTCAGTCCTAGTCTGGGGCTGATTGTCCTCAAATGTGCTTTCAAAAAAGCAGCTGGAATGCCTGGCTTCTTTGGCCAATTTATTGAATTTCCTGAACACCTTTGGTTCCTGGTGATGAACTGTCCTTAACCCCACTTCCTGTTCACAACACACATGTATACATATATCTGCATATTGTAGTGGAATAATGTGTATTTAAATAAGGCTGGGAAAGTTGGAAACATGTTCTTCCCCATGTTCTGTGTGTTATTTCTCTTGTTCTGTCCCAATCTTTCAATCCTATGGTCCCCAAGTCACTGCACAGTGCACATCCATCCTTATCAATCTCAGTCATCTTAGGGATCTCAGGGTTAAGAATTATGGATGTATGTAAACTGCATTTGTGCCACTAATAACATCTTACGTTTAGCCTAGAATGTTGTTTTGGGTTTGTGGTTTCTGAATTGGTCGTATTCTACCCGAAAAAGATCAGTTTGTGAATGGGCTGATGCAGAACTTATCAAGATGACACTGCAAAAATATCCTAGTGTCAATTCTGGACTCTGCCGTGTGGTAAACTACCTTAATTTTCGCCTTTTTAAGCAGGGATTCAATTTTCAGAACTTTAACTCGTGCCCCAAAGCTCGGGAGCGATGATATCATGAGAAGACGGATGACAAGTTCGCCGGTTATGCGAAAGTTTTGCTCTTCCCAAGATGAATTTCAGTTCTGTTCTGTTTTTGTTGCTAAGAATTTCATGTGTGATTCACTTATTTGCATTAGCTACTGCAGACGCATGGTTGTGCCGGGGGTGGATTCAAAATCCTAGACTTTTTTCACCATTACTTATCACTTTAATTACTTCCGTTAAAAAAAAAAAAAAAAAACTTGTTTTAGTTACTCTTTCGAATCAAACAATCAATCAACTCTTTCTATTAAATTAATCTAGAAGTTAATCAAATTTATCACAACTTAGTCCAATTGTCCCCATGGATCGACACTTAGACTTGACCGCTATTCTTTGGAATAAGAGTTAATTCAATGTTATTATAAATAGATTTTTGGTGTGGAAAACCTCCTACCAAGATAAATGAATGATATTCTTAACTAGTAGAGATTACTGAAGATATTAAGAGACTGGCATATAATTTTGACGTGTGTGAGTGTGGTTTTGTTAGGATTAGTTTTAATGGTTGCTGATTGTTTGGCGAGTCGAGGTTTTGGAGATTTGAGCGTGTCCACTTGGGAAGCCTATGCCCCCCGGTTTGGCTATTCAATCCTTTGTCTAAGGATGGATATGCTATTTGATCTTGTTTTATGTTTTTGTTTATCAATGAAACTGATTAACTTGTTGGGAAGAAGGAAAAAAAGGAAAAAAAAAAAAAACCTAATACTCCCAAAGACCAAAATATTAGGGACCGTTGCCAAAAAACAGCAAATACCATGCCTAGTTTCCCATTTGCTAAAATGGGAATCCCATAAAATCAAATGGGTGATTTTAGCAAATCAGGAAACCAGACGCTAAAATCAACCCATTTTCGCTTGGTTTCCTCATTTGCTAATATTACTCATATTGATGAGTGAACTGTGCATGAAATGGAACTCAAAAGCCGAAGCTCATAAAACTCCATTATCTCTCTTCTTTCCCAAATTATTATTTATCAAGTCCACTAAATGAGGAATTGAAAAAAATACATTTTTTTCCAGAAAATTCTTATGTTTGTTTAAGAGAGAATTAATTAGGTATCATGTACAAAAAAGGATCATTATGATTTCATCCTATAAGATTTGAATACTTATGATTCCATCCTGAAATTCAAATAAACCCCAAAATTCCGTTTCTCTCTCCTAATTTTCCTAATATTTCTCTTCTGATTTTCCTAATAATTCTGTCTCCTAATTTCCTAACATTTCTCTCCTTATCTTTCCTAATTTATCTCAATCTCTCTATTTTATTTTTCAAATCTTGTTCTTTCGTAACCTTTTAAATTCCCTAAAATCTCTCATAAAATTCTATTCCTAAAATCTCAAAACAAATTAAAAAATTAAAATACAAACTCGGCCCACAAACATGGTAAAATTATTTACCATGAATCATGTGTTAATTTATCAAGTTCACAATGCGAAATCACCGAAGTACTGAAGTGAACCAATAAACCATCATTTATTTTATCAAATCACTCAATATGGTATATCAATAAACCATGTTCATATGTCCTTCATTTCATTCAGTGTCCTTCATTTCATAAAGCTGAGTACTTGGTCGTCATTTCAAACTATGGAAACATTCGACACCATCAAAGATTGATGTGAATGGTATGGCCTTCGAACGTGTCAACCATGAAAACTTGGGGATTGTTTGACTCGTGTAATCTAACATGGGAGTGGAATACACATGAAGTGGGCCCACACTTCCACCATTTGGATGCAGCAAGTTGCCTTGTGTATTGATATCAGTTGGATTGTGGATGAGATTTGTACAATCTATTGGTGTGCAGTAGAAGATAAGAGAACTTTTAGGGAATATTCGGTTAAAATCTGCAAGGACATGGTGGATATAGACCTTCTTCCTCTGGGGTTGTGAGGGGCAGGCTATTTGATTGCTTTGCTCCTGTTAACCAGCATAATTGGCCATGTTATTAAGTGTGCTGTTTGGGGGATTGTAATGAGCTCATTGTAAAGCCTAAAGTTTTGGTCATAACTGTGATATATCTTGCTGTTTACTTACTGGAGAAAATATATATTGTTGGATTTCAATTCCACAGGTGTGCAGTACTTCCAACCAATTGAATTGCTTCCTTTATTACATACAAGAACACATGAATAACGATTCCTTTCCTTTTACATGTCAAACAATTTGGCCCTGCCACTTGTATGCAAATTTCAGTTCTTGTTTCGGCCACAGTACGTTGAATGCCTTTGTAACTAATGGAGACTTCCCTATATTTAAGTGTCCTCCCTTCATAAAAGGAGTTCATAGTGGGGGGAACTTGATAGTGTCCCACTTTGATCGAGCAACAACAAAATTCTCATGACCATCAAAGGAACAACAATTCCTCAATCTCAGATTTCTTCCGAACTTGTGAATTGTGATCATCCTGGGAATGACCATATTATGATCTTACCTTTTCTTTCTGATATTTTTTATTGTTGCTTTCTGATAGAATTTTTTTAGTTGACTGATGCAATAACCTCATTGCATAGATCTTATGCGATTTATTTTATCCTAACCCAGTTGTGTACTCTTTCCTGGCAAATAGGCGCTTTAATGGTGTTAGTACTGAAAGTCATTTCGTGTGCTATGAATTACAATGACGGTTTACTGAAAGAAGAAGACTTGAGTGAGGCACAAAAGAAAAATCGGTTGCTTAAGCTACCCTCATTGATCGAGTACATTGGTTTCTGCCTGTGCTGTGGAAGTCACTTTGCTGGACCAGTATATGAAATGAAGGACTATCTCGACTGTACAGAAAAGAAGGGGGTAAGTCAAATAGGTTATTCTAGCATTTTTCGGTTTTCTATCTCAGTGATTTCAATTTGTGCTTAACTTTTATTATTATTATCTTTCTTAGCTTTGGGCACATTCTGAGAAAGGACTGTCACCTTATGGGGCAACATTCAGAGCGCTTGTCCAAGCTGCTTTTTGTATGGGGTTGTACTTGTACTTGGTACCTCAGTTTCCACTGACGCGGTTTACGGAACCTCTATACCAAGAATGGGGTTTCTGGACACGGTTGGGTTACCAGTACATGGCTGGCTTTACAGCAAGGTGGAAGTATTATTTCATTTGGTCAATCTCAGAAGCTTCCATCATCATTTCTGGCCTGGGGTTCAGTGGTTGGACAGATTCTTCTCCACCAAAACCAAGATGGGACCGTGCAAAGAATGTAGATATTTTGCGGGTGGAGTTCGCAAAGACTGCAGCTCAGATTCCACTTGCATGGAACATTCAAGTCAGCACCTGGCTACGCCATTGTAAGTTTTCATGGCTTGGTTGGGCTACTACTCATCGCTTTGCTTCCAACCGCTGACAACCATATTTTTGTTTTTCATATATTTGGGAGAAATAGCCAGACAGTTTATTGTATGGCTGTGAATGGATTTCATTAGTGGTATGAGTACAATCTATATATTGCTGAACTCGACCTGATTGGAGAAAGTTCCATAACTTTTCTTGGCTGTAGAAATTACTATTCCTACTACCTGTATTCAAGGTTGTTATTGATCTACTGTTATCTTGCGTTCAAAATTCTCTACGTTTCCTACTAAGAAGCACGGATACAGACACAAGACACTGATACGACATGAAACAGACACTCAGAGGCATTATTTCTTTAAAATGTAGGACACAAACACGTTGAGGATAAGTTCACTTGCATAGGTCTAAATATATTATTATGTATATATCACTATATGTACATGTCCCAAATCGTTTAACATATAGGACACAATAAGTCCTGAAGAAAAGTTGACAGGGGACTCAATAATCCTTCAAAAATAAGACATGACCCGGTAAGGGATGTTCAAGAAATCTGTAACAAACTCTTGTTGAATGTAATATCATTAGTTGTAAGAAGTGCTAGTTTCCAATTTTGTAGATCATAGTGATATGTGTAATTCTGATATGGTTGATAGTCATATGTTGGCATGTGTCCAAAAAGTGGCCATCGCATACTTTTTGTCATATAAATGCAATAAATGTGTTTGACACGTGTCTGAATTGAATTATGTTTTCTAATTGTGGACACGAAAGAAAGTGTATCAGATATGTGTCCGAGACTGTCCGAGGAGGGGCGGTGTCCTGTGTCCGACATCGGACACAGACACGCCACCTTCTTTAAGTGTCCATGTCTCTTAGGTTTCCAACTTAAAACCTATATGACCCATGATTCGTGCATCTTTATGGGTCATAGCATTCTCATATATGCAGCAGCCAACTTCCCTGTTGGAATTTGCTCTAATTAACTCAATCTTTGTTTCACGGTTAAGTGTGACATTAACATCCCCAGGAGAAATTTTTGGTTCTCCATGCAATATGAAATTATGGATATCCCTGAAAGTGCAGAGAACAGAAGATACTGATTTTGTTCAACTTTAATCATGAGCATTATCAAAGAAACATTTGATTATTCTGAAGTTTGTTGATTTCTTCTCATTTCGCCAATAAATGTTACTTATCTATATAGCATATGGTCCTTTGGTTTTCTTTTAACATCCAAGAGTGTTGCATTAACATTTTGATGTGGTAGATCTGTCATGCCATGAAAGATGTGATGGGTTGAAAATCATTAAGGCTTAGTTTTCCATTTGCTAAAATGGACATATGTCCAGATTCGTTGGAGATAAAATCACCTCCCCACTTCATTTGCTAAAATCACCCACTTGATTTTAGCAAATGTCCATTTTAGCAAATGGAAAACTAAGCCTAAGATGCATTAGTTCCTCATATGTGGGATCGTGATATAATGTGCAATAAATGGTTGAATTGATAATTGCATGGTATATATCTATTCTCTAATACGTCGCTGTTCTTCCAGATGTTTATGAGAGGCTCGTTCAGAAGGGAAAGAAACCTGGTTTCTTTCAGTTGTTGGCTACCCAGACTGTCAGCGCTGTTTGGCATGTGAGATTATATATTAACTTATGCTATTCAAAGAATGTTTCGTTTATCTATTGATAAATTAACTGTAGTGCATGAAGCATGCAATCTTCGTAGAATTGGTTTGGAAAGATGTCCCTTTGTTGGATTACTTTAGGATTGATCATTATGGCTGAGCGGAGTTGGTTTCCCATAACTCCAAAAGTGCACTGCAAGTTTCAACTTAGGTTGGGACATGAGTGTGTGTTTGCTATTCCTTTCGAGGAGAAAAACAAACTAAAAATGGTAGAAGTTCTAAAGATGACGTAGTCACAATTATTTGACATGATTCACTAAGTAGTGAGCGCATTTTTGTTTTCTCTTGGGAACATTCACTTTCTTATGGGGGAAAAAATTAATCTTGGGCATTTGAATATTTTCTTGTAGCCACATTTAGGTGGGTGAGGTCTAGGGTTCGACTCCAATGGAAAGCAGGCTGGCCCTTGTAGTTCTAACACCTACTAACATACTAATGCTACCTTCTGCCAAAAAAAGAAAAGAAAAGAAAGAGCTAGTTGTAAATGATTTGACTTCTTGTTCAAATGTTCTCATTATGCTGTGCAGGGTTTATATCCTGGATACATCATATTCTTTGTGCAGTCGGCACTGATGATTGCTGGTTCAAGAGGTGAGAATCAGGCTCCGCTTTTGTCTAATTATGCTTTATTCAGATGTTAAATCATGGTTCACTGATTGCCTGCAACTTTTGTTGGTCCATGAGCAGTTATTTATAGATGGCAGCAAGCTGTTCCTCCTAAAATGGATCTGGTGAAGAAAGTATTCGTACTTTTGAACTTTGCTTACACAGTTCTGGTGTTGAACTACTCCTCCGTTGGTTTCATGGTACTGTCCTTTTCCTTTATTTCCCCTCTCTCTTCTCCCCAGGCTTAAATCTTGCTAAAACAGATGTGTACTGTTTTTCCTGCTTGTATGTTTACAGGTACTAAGCCTACATGAAACACTTGTTGCATATGGGAGCGTGTATTTCGTTGGAACCATTGTTCCCATACTTGTAATCCTCCTTGGTTACGTTATTAAACCAGCAAGGCCTTCCAGATCTAAAGCTCGGAAAGAACAGTGAGGTAGAAAGCACAGTTTTTGCTTCGCATTGGAATGGCCGGAATGAAATCAAAATGGAAGGGCTTTGCTTTTGCTGTATCAACTTCTTCTTTATATACCTTGTAACGTCTGTTCTTATCTCCAATTTTTTTTTTAATGAACCTGTTTGCATTTACCGTAATCTAAAGCGTTGGCTTAGTTCAATTGAATCAGCACGAAAACCTCGGAAATCTTTAGATATCTGTTCAGCTATCTGCAAACATTTTTTGTTTCTTTTTCTTCCTTCCTCTCCTGCCCCGCCCGGTTGTTTGCACAGTTGCACGCAAGTACTATTCTTAACATATTTCCTGCCTTGCTTATGCTGTCATTAGCCAAAAGGAAAACTGCATACATACATTATAACAGTATTCCATGTAATCTCCAATCGAGCAGGGTATGGCTGGGAGAGCCTTATCTTTGGCAATAAATGCTAAATGTGCGTGCTTTAAAAGTGGTAAAACTTCATACATTACTAAATTAAAATGAATGTATGTATCTATCTATCATGTTGTGCACTGGTGCATGTGGCATTTATTTATTTTATTGTTACAGTATATGTTCTTTCTTCAGTCTTGAAGAATGAGGATTATTAAGCTGATGGTATAGTTTTGATGATATGGGAAGTTGTGTTTTGAGCCTGTATAGGTGAGGGAAAATAGGGATCTAAGATGTCACACTTTCCCAGAACATAAACCTTAGGTGTAGGTTTCTGAGTGACTGAGTGTGCTGCTCTAAGGATTGAGAAAATGAAAAGTACTTCCCAGGCTTATATAGAAAGGTAAAAAAACTAGCAGAGCATGGAAAGACTTAAAATTGTGATAAATGAAAATTTTCTTTGCAGACATAAAGGTGATCCTTCGATGGCTTTCCGAAAGTAGTATTCAGAAAGAGTTAAATATTGATAGTTGAACACAGTTATTCTTATTTGTATTTTCTTAACATCTGCATCATTATGGAGTATACTAAATTCAGATAAACGCGTTCTAAAATTCTGAATAATGGGTGCTTCATTTGATTATTAGATACCAGGGTTTGGTTTCTTGGGTTGATTTGCCACTTGAATGATTCATCACCTGGGTCTAAAAGATGCAGATATATACAGTTGGAAAAACAATAGGTATACTCTGATGATGAATTTTTCAGATGAAACCACTTGCTTGTGTCCGTGGTTGTCAAAGTGGGACATGTGTCGTGCATCATTTTTCTGACTTTATCTATCGTATCGGGTACGAATCGCGCATTGTAAGCAGTAAATATAAGTGAAAAAGAAGAATTTATACCCAGTATGTAATGCAAAATCAGTAAATATAAGTGAAAAAGAAGAGTTATACCCAGTATGTAATGCAAAATCTACTACATATATAAACAGACTTTCATATACAAAGTTTCACATCTTCTACCATGTGACATGATCTAGTAGCAATGAGTGCCATGTATTGCGTATCTGATCATGAAAAATATTTCCTTAAGCTTAGCTGCATAAGATATGTTTAGCTATACATATCAGTTTTACCTCTAAACATATCGAACCATAAGATATGTTCTGTCATGTGCATATTGTAAGATTATTTTACACAGAAGATACGTTTGAGGAGATACATATCAATTTTATGGCTTTAACGTATTGATATCCGACTATCCTTGAATCACAAGATTTTGACAACACTACTTTTTCTGATGAAGTGTGTTGAACATCTATATTTTTTTACCTCTTACCGTATCGAAACGTATCATGAATCACAAGATTTTGACAACACTCCTCATGCCTGATGCAGTATGTTGAACATCTATTAGTTCTTTGAAATTGGACTATTCGTGAAGTTATTGTTCAATTAGACTGGAAGCTTACATTATAGTATTTGTCTATTTGGAGCATTTAGATTAGTTTGGTCTCACTGTTGTGTTTGTGTGCCGATATTTCAATATATGGAGTAATCATTGAAGCATTTAAAGGGTAACAATGACAAGGATATTGTAGTGTAGGGCCTTCAGTCCTAGTCTGGGGCTGATTGTCCTCAAATGTGCTTTCAAAGAAGCAGCTGGAATGCCTGGCTTCTTTGGCCAATTTATTGAATTTCCTGAACACCTTTGGTTCCTGGTGATGAACTGTCCTTAACCCCACTTCCTGTTCACAACACACATGTATACATATATCTGCATATTGTAGTGGAATTATGTGTATTTAAATAAGGCTGGGAAAGTTGGAAACATGTTCTTCCCCATGTTCTGTGTGTTATTTCTCTTGTTCTGTCCCAATCTTTCAATCCTATGGTCCCCAAGTCACTGCACAGTGCACATCCATCCTTATCAATCTCAGTCATCTTAGGGATCTCAGGGTTAAGAATTATGGATGTATGCAAACTGCATTTGTGCCACTAATAACATCTTACGTTTAGCCTAGAATGTTGTTTTGGGTTTGTGGTTTCTGAATTGGTCGTATTCTACCCGAAAAAGATCAGTTTGTGAATGGGCTGATGTAGAACATATCAAGATGACACTGCAAAAATGTCCTAGTGTCAATTCTGGACTCTGCCGTGTGGTAAACTACCTTAATTTTCGCCTTTTTAAGCCGGGATTCAATTTTCAGAACTTCAACTCGTGCCCCAAAGCTGGGGAGCGATGATATCATGAGAAGACGGATGACAAGTTCTCCAGTTATGCAGAAGTTTGGCTCTTCCCAAGATGAATTTCAGTTCTGTTCTGTTTTTGTTGCTAAGAATTTCATGTGTGATTCACTTATTTGCATTAGCTACTGCAGACAAGAGCTGTTTTTTTAGCTTCCGAAATGTATGTTTTGTTGTAAAAATCAATCGGATTCTTTTTCAAATGGGATGATCCGAAAAAAGAAATTTCTAAATAGCAACTCCTTCATTGACACTAACATTACATGAGATTAAAGTAGATACATGAATGAATTCACAAGTCCTCTCATTGCATCTCTGTTTTATTTTCTGGTTCCAGTGGTGGGAGCTGAAGCAACTCCCTTCTCCCATTCGACTCACGCCAAGTGTACAAAAATCGTTTCAAAAAAACTGACTTAAGTCAAGAATTGGCTTAAGTTAGCTTTTTGAGTTTATGTATTATAAGAGGGATATATACCATATGCCCCTATTGTATGGTCCATATTGTGCCACATCAATGACAACCGTAATAATTTTTTAGTGTTTCGCAACTTTTCAGCAATATGATTTGTTACATTTTTCATGATTCATAACATTTTGGTACGTATTATTATAACTTTTATAAAAAAAATCGTAACTATTATAAGAGGTAATCGATTCGTAACTTTGATAGGAGTGTGTATAATACACACCCAACTAGGGGGTGTCTATTGTGTAGCCTTTCCTTTCTGATAGAATAACTTATCTAGGAAAGTGCAATAAGTCAGTTTTGGGAACAACTAGGAAACTTCAAAATTTTTTTTTTTCTGGCTTAATAAACGAAGAGATCTGTGCCAATAAATAATGAAGAGATAAACACTCTTAGATTTTTGGAGAGGAAGGAAAAAAGATACTACTATAATCAAATATACTTCCTTCGGCCCAAATTTTTTGTTCGGACAGCAAACCGAGGACCTAAAAATAATAAGTTTTTAAAAGGAAAATTTCCTAACTTTTTTTTTCCCCATAAATTAAAAGTACTCGTTGATATCTAACAACCTAAAAAAATATTGAATTTTTCATAAAATTTTTGCAGGAATATTATTTTCAAGTTCTCGTTTTACGGAACAGACAAAAATTTTGGGACCGAGAGAGTACATTCATTGATTCAGATAAAAAAAAATCAATTTTCTTTGATTTACTCTTTTTTCTGAAATTGTCTCAACATAGAGAATATCCCAAGCGATACGCAAAATTACTCCACTCCATGACTCTATTCTCTCGTGATTATTTGAGGGCGTCATCCGAGCAATTTCCTAACAGGTGTTAGATGACAATTATATGTTGTTGGGATTTGATCGGGGAGAAATTTCGGACAATCTTAACAAAAAATGAAAGGTATGCTAGTTTGAGTTTGTCTAGTCTAATCACATAAGCAAACATCAATTCCTCGATTATGTGTAATGTCACAATTCACAAGCACAGTGTTCGTTTCATAATGCTTTTTTTTTTTTTTGTCAATCGATGGAAGAGAAATCAATTATATCACATATGAAGTACAAAGTACCAACTCGGGACACTACATGAATTGTGTGAGTCTACGAGACAACCAAGCCTAACAACTTAATCAATACAAGAAATAAGCCTGTTATAGGATAGAAACAGAGAGAAACAAATAAGGAAAAGCCTCTGCACGTAGGCAGAGAGATTCGAATTCCTGCCTCCTAGTGAGATGCAAGCGCCCTGGCCAACTGAGCTAGTCCCGTTGGTTGTTTCATAATGCTTTCAAATAGTGCCATTTTTTACTTTACCCTAAATGCTATAAATTTTGTCGTGGCCGTATCATACAGGATTTTGCCCTTGCTCTAATCGAGCCCGAACTCAGGAGCTCTGTTGTCCCTTAAGCGACAGCAGGCCCTACCAACCAAGATTTCAGCTGTCCATATCTGCAATTAACGGTTCAGATTCATCATTCCTTGCTCACCGGTCAAAGTTCTTTCTTACCGGTAAGAATGCATTTGTGATCTGAACCATTAATTATAGAGATGGGTCGGCAGGGTCTGCCATCTCTAAGGGATAGTAGCCTCTAGGTTCGAGCCCACACTTGTAGACGGTAGGGTTTGTCCCCTGAAATTAGTTGATGTGCGTGTAAACCAGCCTGAAACGTTTTTATGGTTTACTCCCTTGCCTTATTTTGGCCTGGTATCAACAAGCTAATTCGTGACAGTATATTCTTATCCTTTTCTTCTTGTGATCTTTATCTCCTATCCAAAGCACATTATACAAAGTGTACCAATATATATATACATACATATTCCTCCCTCCTCCTCCTCCTCACCTGTCCATTACTTTTTCTTCTCTCACTTCCTTTTCATTTCCCCGTCCCTTCCCTCTGCATTCAAACACACGCAATGCATACCAGACACGTATCTGGTTTGTTACACCAAATTTTGCTTATAAAACCCAACTTTTTTCTTTAGTCTTTCAAAGGCCACACCCATTGTTCCAGAGATTTAGTTATATATCTTTTATATATACACATGTTTTGTGTGTGTATGACTCTATATATATAAATTCAGTACGTGGGTTCTTTCTTTGCCTTCGGATTTCCTCTTAACTTTGCGAGGAAGCACCCTTGAAAACCCCTTTTCCTTCATTGGTTTTTTCACACCATCATCAACAGTTAGGAGGAGGATGCTGAAAAAGAATTCCAAGGCCAACGGGATGGTGTCGCCGGCAAGGCAGAGCACGGGCGGCGGAGGTGGCGGTTCGCTTGCCGGGGGTTGGGAAGTTAGGCCAGGGGGAATGCTGGTACAACAGAGGAATTCAGATCAGAATTTTGGCGGGCTAAATCCCAAAGTTAAAGTCTGGGTCAAGTATGGATCGGCTTGTCATGAAATCAGTATTTGTCCTCAATCAAGCTTTGGTAATTCACATGTTGTATCCCACATTTTTAAGTTCAAAACATTATGTACCTTGACAATGACATAAACATATGCTGCATAAGTCGTGTTTTGAATTCAATTTGCGATCACCATTAATAAAGGTGCATGTAAGCTGACAACTTAAGATTTATGCTTGTATTGTATGTTCCGATTTTTTTGTTCTACTTATATTCGTCGGGCACTGTTATATTTTCTACTGATATTTTTGTGATTCACCATCACAATGTAGGTAATATTTTGTATGTATAATCTGCTGATGCTAAATTTGTGTGGGGGTTCAGGGGATTTGAAGAAAATGCCGGCAGGACTAACTGGGCTGCACCCTAATGACCAGAAATTGATTTACAAAGAAAAAGAGAGGAATTCAAAAGCATTTCTTGACGTGGTTGGAGTGACCAATGGATCGAAACTGGTGTTAATCGAGGATGTGATGAGCAATGAGAGACGGGTTCTAGAATCGCGAAAAAATGAGAAGATTGACAAGGCATCAAAAGCCATAGCCGAAATTAGGCTCGAAATCGACAAGCTAGCCAAACAGGTGAAAATTGGGTTAGAAGTTTTTGATCTAGCTGTGCTTTTGTTTTGATCTATCATTTTGTTTTGGCTTGATGAGATTTTGTACGTTCATGGGAATTTGGTAGGTTTCGAATTTGGAGTTGGAAATTTACAGCGGGAGGAAGGCGGAGGAAGCGGTTCTGTCGAATTTGATTGAGTTTTTGATGTCAAAACTTCTGAAATTGGATGAAATTGTGGGTGATGGAGAGGTGAAATTGCTAAGGAGAGAGCAGGTATATATATATGTACATATAAGGATATCTTAGTCTTTCACACTATAGTTTCTTAACATATTTTGAGCCAAGGTGAGGTGAGGCTAATTTTTTGTTGAATGACTATGTTGAAGGTGAGAAGAGTCCAGAAATACATTGAAACTCTTGATTTGCTTAAGATTAAGAGTGCTGGAAATGAGCAAATGCCAAAAAATCACTTAGAGCAGAGGAAGCAGGGGAATTTGACAACAAAATGGGGGACATTTGGCTCCGGTGTGGCCGCTCCATCGCCGTTCACCTCCTCCTCCGCGGATCACAACTTCCAATATTTCTTCGGCAATCCTACTTTACACTTCCAGTAAAACGGGATCTTCGGTGTGTGTGGAAATCTCCAGGGTCTATATTGGTTTCCTTCCACTTCTTTTGATTTTCCCAGTTCTTCAATTTGTATAGAGTATGCGTCGGATAGATTAGTTTGTTCATGTTCATATATTGTGTATCTAATATAAATTCATAGTATTAACTAGAAATTCCATCAGGGTACATTTTTTTCCCCATCCGTGTGCATGTGTGACTGACTGTGCTAATTAATTGCACTTTTTCACTACTTTTCTATTAATTTTTTTTTGCTGATTAGTGTATAAACTATGCTTTAATCAATAACATGTGAAGATTTCTTGTTGCTTGTGAGGTTGGAAAAAAGATCACAAAAGGGGTTAAAGTGGGATTACACAATTGGGTATTTGATTAGTTAAAAGCTAATCACACCAATTAGTCTAGATTAAGAGCTAATCACGCATGATGAATACATTTAAATTCTTGACTTTGGGAGGCTTGATTGGACAAAAGTGGGCTATGAGAATCCAAAATGTGTTGCACAAAACAAACAAAATGTTCCTCAACAAACAAGAAATAGTTGTCTGCAAAATGGTGGATAGAGTTCATGTAAACCTAATACTATGGTTGAGGTGACCAACCAACTAACTTGTTCCCTCATTGTCATTTTCTTTCTCCTTAAAGATTTCACGTGTTTTTTTTCGGGTTACGTAAGAGTATATTAGCAAAATAAAAACAGCAGAAAAATTTACATGAGACTCGATACACACTTTCACGGGACAAATAAGGTGATGGTTGAGCAAACCATCCGGAACAAGTAAGCACCTTCAAAGCCTACAAAAAGAAAAGGCTAGGGTATAAAAGAACAATTTAAGAAAGAAAGTCATGGAAGATGGAATCCAGCACTACCTTCTACTTAGAAGACTTTCTGGAAGACTTGTTAGCTTTAGGGTCAATAATCCAAAATAAAACCCAATTGGAAAAAGTAGTAATTATCAGTAAAAACTTACAGGGCAATAATTAAAAAATTCGTCAAGCCTTCAGATAGCATGTCAATCCAAGCTTACCACTTTTTTTTTTTTGTGCGAAATTGAACTTGAATCCCAGCTAACCATTTGTTCCAACTACTTGAGAACGGTAAGACGGTAACTGCAATTATTTTTTTTTTCATTGATAACCGGATCTCCGAATCATCCTGTTTACAGGTTTCTTGACTATTTCCAAGACTTTGAAGTTACCGATTAATAACAGATCGAGGACTCAAAACCCAAAAGACATCTGGCCACCGAAAGGACATTCGATCTGTTGGTTGTTTGTGAGGCAGGCATATTATTGGATACCTTCAGGAGACAATCTTCATAATGAGGGGCAGAATGGAATTGAGTCAGAGAACACATGATGAGTAAATTACAATTGAGGATACCTTCACTGAGATTTTGGCCTTCTTGTAGTTTTTCTTCAATTTAGGACCGTTTCACTAAGTGAATTTTTAGATTTTTTTTTTGACTTTTAATGCTTTATGAGACACTAGAGGCCGGGCACACGCAATGCGTGTGCAAGTCGAAATTTCCTTGAAATATATGCATATTTGATAAAAATTCGATGTTCACATGTACCTGACCCAGTCCCTAGTTACCAAATTATCCCTCCTGAAGCTTTGAATATTAGAGTTTTCAAGAAGCAATTCAAAAGAAAAGTGCAAAACCCAAGATAAGTAAAATCATAGAAATTTGACCAAAATCTTAAGAAGTTAAGAAAGGGAAAAAAAAAAAAAACCCAACTGTCTATATATCCACCGAAACAATAATATTGAAGCTTTGAAGGGAACATACAGATTTTTTTCTTTTAATTATAGGAGTACACAAATGTATTACGAATAATGACGCAATTAAGTTATTGCAACCAATGTACCTTAAAATTGTGGCCGACCACACGCAAGTCATATTTGTAGGATGCGTCTGGCCGTCTGCGTAAACAAATGATGTGATCGATGCAGTAAACCGCAATTGTTAAACATTGGCCACTGAAAGTTTGCCCGATTGTTTACTGATCTGGACTCTGAAAAGAATCGAGGTACGTGCAAGTTAGCTTATAAAAATTTCCATCTATATTCTTACCCCGCGGGCATAGAAACCAAATCAATTGGAATTGCACTTATTACTTTCGCAAATAAAAGAAAATGCAGTCAGACTTGTAAAAGATTGGACAATTAATAAAGCAGCATAGACCAATTATAGGCACTGAAATGAAGACCATCTCTAAAAGCAGGAAAAGGCTACAATACACATCCCTTATTTGGGTGTACCATATGCACCTATTGTATGGTTCAGATTGTGCCACCTCATTGACAATCGTAACATTTTTTAGTTTTTCGTAACTTTTCAGCAATATGATTCGTAACATTTTCTATGATTCATAACATTTTGGTGTGTCTCATAACTTTTATAAAAAATTCGTAACTTTTACAAAAAAATTTGTAACTTTTCCAAAAAATTCGTAACTTTTATAGGGGTGTGTAATGATACACACCCAAAGAAGGGGTGTGTATTGTAGCCATTTCCCTAAAAGCAGGGAATACAAACCGATTGTCTTTGTCGTTGTCATCGCTATATAAACGCCCAACATCAAATCTCCATTTCTCTTCACATGCTAATAATTCAGATATGTATTCCTCTCCGTTTTGTCTGTGTGGTCGTGAATATTGGTCAAATATGAGTAACCGCAGCAGTTTACAAATTTGAATGTATGGAGAGGAGGTGGTTATTGTGTTGTCTTTTTCTGCCCCTTGCAGTTATTCTACTTATCTCCCGTTCGGTTATTCCATGGGGTTATTTTGGGAATTTAAAATGTATACACAATCTCTCAATAAGAGGACACCAAAGTGATGCTTCCCCTTTATATATTAGAATGGATGTCATTCTCCTCGTTAGTTAGCTTTGAAGTATATGGTCTATGCTCATCCATCTTGTAATCTCCACAATCATTTTGCTCGGGCAAGAGACTCTCTCACCAAATCTAAGGGGCGGAATGAAAATTCACATTGGATTGGGCCAAACCACAATCTATGGATATAGAAACGTTCATCCATGTATAAAGTGAATGAAGGGCTTGTGATTATTGATGAGAGAAATTGTAAACATTGAAGAGGTATGATAGTTGCTCAATTGTACCCAATTAAGCCCCCTAAGTTATACTTGTGGGTCTGTTTACTTTTGTTATTCAGTGCGGATTAATGAGTTTAACGTTTTGTAAGCTTTGAAGATCAATGAGTGCAATAAAGTGCAATTTAGATTAAACTGTAACAAGCTTCGAAGTCAAGGGCCCTCTAATGAAATAATTTATTAAAACCCTATGTAAGTAATGTTATGCCTACTGACATGAGGAGTCAACTTTAGTTTGGGGTGTGAAATTGGCTTCGGCTGTGAGATCTTGACAACACTCGACAGTGAAGCGGCCGACCATTCTATGGCCGGCTAATCTTTCATCTAGGGTGACGATGATGCCTCGCTCCAAGCAACGATGTACTTTGTGCGAATTGGGGTTTTTAGTCGGATCGGATTATATGATCATAACTTGTTTTAATGGTTTTTATTCTTTCAATCAGTTGCGTATTTGTATCTGCAGTTTCAAATATATGTTCATATAATTATTTTCAATGTTGTGCTTAAAGTTTTGAGATAGATTATGCTCGTAAGATGGATCGTGTCGTTGGGCGATCTCACCGTGCCAGTGAGACGGTTTGTGCTATGGGATAGTCTATGCCTATTAACAATCACAAATATCCTCTTGCCAACTATCGATAGGGATTGCAAGCCCTAGTGCTAGTTATTTATCGATTCGAATAGGAACCCGATTTATGCAGACGCATGGTTGTGCCGGGGGTGGATTCAAAATCCTAGACTTTTTTCACCATTACTTATCACTTTAATTACTTCCGTTCAAAAAAAAAAAAAAATACTTGTTTTAGTTACTCTTTGGAATCAAACAATCAATCAACTCTTTCTATTAAATTAATCTAGAAGTTAATCAAATTTATCGTAACTTAGCCTAATTGTCCCCGTAGATCAACACTCAGACTTAACCGCTATTCTTTGGAATAAGAGTTAAGTCAATGTTATTATAAATAGATTTTTGGTGTGGAAAACATCCTACCAAGATAAATGAATGATATTCTTAACTAGTAGAGATTACTGAAAATATTAAGAGACTGGCATATAATTTTGACGTGTGTGAGTTTGGTTTTGTTAGGATTAGTTTTAACGGTTGCTGATTGTTTGGCGAGTCGAGGTTTTGGAGATTTGAGCGTGTCCACTTGGGAAGCCTATGCCCCCGGTTTGGCTATTCAATCCTTTGTCTAAGGATGGATACACTATTTGATCTTGTTTTATGTTTTTGTTTATCAATGAAACTGATTAACTTGTTAGGAAGGCGGAAAAAAAGGTGACAAAAAAAAACTTAATACTCCCAAAGACCAAAATATCAGGGACCGTTGCCAAAAAACAGCGAATACCATGCCTAGTTTTCCATTTGCTAAAATGGGAATCCCATAAAATCAAGTGGGTGATTTTAGCAAATGAGGAAACCAGGCGCCAAAATCAACCCATTTTCACCTGGTTTCCTCATTTGCTAAAATTACTCATATTGATAAGTGAATTGTGCATGAAATGGAACTCAAAAGCCGAAGCTCATAAAACTCCATTATCTCTCTTCTTTCCCAAATTATTATTTATCAAGTCCACTAAATGAGGAATTGAAAAAAATACATTTTTTCCCGAAAATTCTTATGTTTGTTTAAGAGAGAATTAATTAGGTATCATGTACAAAAAAAGATCATTATGATTTCATCCTATAAGATTTGAATACTTATGATTCCATCCTGAAATTCAAATAAACCCCAAAATGCCGTTTCTCTCTCCTAATTTTCCTAATATTTCTCTCCTGATTTTCCTAATAATTTTGTCTCCTAATTTCCTAACATTTCTCTCCTAATCTTTCCTAATTTATCTCAATCTCTCTATTTTATTTTTCAAATCTTGTTCTTTCGTAACCTTTTAAATTCCCTAAAATCTCTCATAAAATTCTATCCCTAAAATCTCAAAACAAATTAAAAAATTAAAATACAAACTCGGCCCACAAACATGGTAAAATTATTTACCATGAATCATGTGTTAATTTATCAAGTTCACAATGCGAAATCATCGAAGTACTGAAGTGAACCAATAAACCATCTTTTATTGTATCAAGTCACTCAATATGGTATATCAATAAACCATGTTCACATGTCCTTCATTTCATACAGTGAATATAGTTTATTGATTTATTATTTTTGATAAACCAATAAACTATCTTTTATTGTATCAAATCACTCAATATGATATAATGTGATTTATTGATTTATTATTTTTACTTATCAACCAAAATGATAAATCAGTAAACCATATTCACTGTACGTAATAAACATCTTTTAAAACACATGTGAATATGGTTTATTAATTAACCGCTTTTACTGATATAAATACCATGAAATTTGAAAACAAAATCTATACCATCAAACCTTACATACAACCCTAAAACCCACGGTTTACAAAGGAGGTTTTTGAAATCATCTACCATTGTATAATATGTGAAAAACAGCCGCCAATTACAAAAAGCAAAACTAGGGTTCCTAAATCGAAGCATGGAGGAACTCAGGTGTAACGCCCCATGTAGACCACTAGCCCAGTACCTTGATTGGATCAACAAGCCACACCACATGGCCCAAAATGCTTAAGCCCAAGGTAATAGTAGTAGCCCACATGGTTTGTTATATATCCAAGATAACTCATCTAAACAACCAATGTGGGACTAAACACCATCTAACTCCAAACCTAGGGTATCGCAATCTTCCCCCCTTAGGGATGCAACGTCCTCGTTGCATAGTCCCAGCAACCTCCCCTGGTGTCCGTGGTGGTAGAGCACATCCTACCCACCACTTGGACCAGGGCGGGGCTCTGATACCATTTGTAACGCCCCATGTAGACCACTAGCCCAGTACCTTGATTAGATCAACAAGCCACACCACATGGCCCAAAATGCTTAAGCCCAATGTACTAGTAGTAGCCCACATGGTTTGTTATATATCCAAGATAACTCATCTAAACAACCAATGTGGGACTAAACACCATCTAACTCCAAACCTGGGGTATCACATTAGGAGAGAGAGAGAGAGAGAGAGAGAGAGAGAGAGAGAGAGAGAGAGAGAGAGATCCAACAACCTAAATCTATTCTTATACTCACGTAAATTTTACCAAGGAAGGTGACGAAGAGGATGAATCCAGAGCTTTTCTCGTGCACCGGTGAGGAACTCGGTTGGCAATGGAGGTTTTGCACCTGTTTAATACTCGAACCATTCGCCACCGTTGACAACGGCGACGTAACGAAAAGAAGAAGATGACTATGATCTAGCGGGGAGAGGAGTGCCGATGTCATTCGTGGCGGTGGCTATTTGGCCCAGGGAGAGGAGAGAGAGAGAGAGAGGGTTCCAGCAAGAAGTGTTGTTAACTTCTTCCTCAATTAGAAAATGAAAGGTAAAATTTGGGAAAGTTTTTTTTTTTTTGGAACAAGTTATTTTATTAACCAAACAAGGAAGACCTTGAAAAACAACCACCAAGAGAACAAGCCAAACAAAAAGCAAGGCAACAAACCAAACCTAGAACCTGCTCAAGCAGCCACCAAAAGAAACGATATACAAGCTCCTACCAACTACAAAAAGCTATATACTTAAGACTATGAAGACCCTGACTGATCTTGTTGTAAGACATGTAAAGGAATCCCCCAAGCCGCAAAAAGTATCTGGTTTGCAACAGATCTAGGCATATTCCGCCAAGAACACGCACAAGCCCTCACCTCCTCCCAAATACTCCGAGCCACATTATGTGAATCCAAACTTTGCTGTTGAAAGATACGAGAGTTCCTTTCCTTCCAAAGAAAGTAAACAGTAGTAGCTAAACTAAGTTTGTACAAACTAACCTTCAGCGACTTACCATTACCCAGGTGGATACCCCACTGAATTTCAGTCCCGAGAGTCCTAGAAACAGCCCCATAACCACAATGGGCTTTCACATCATTCCAAACCAGAGTAGAAAAGGAGCAACCGAAAAATAAATGATCATGGGTCTCAATTCCCCCATGGCACAGAACACAGTTGCAATCAATAGTAATACCGTAAGATAACAACCTATCTTTAGTGGATAACCTCCTCAGAATAGCAACCCAAAGAATGAAAGACCACCGAGGAACATACCTCTTATGCCAAACCAAAGCATGCCAATCCACCTCTGGACTGCTAGATCGAAGCGCCAACCAAGCAGACTTTGCACTATAATTTCCAGTAGGAGTCAAA
Organism: Vaccinium darrowii; assembly: GCA_020921065.1. Classification (NCBI taxonomy): domain Eukaryota; kingdom Viridiplantae; phylum Streptophyta; class Magnoliopsida; order Ericales; family Ericaceae; genus Vaccinium; species Vaccinium darrowii. The sequence goes on from CM037162.1 coordinate 15,862,809, forward strand.
ATCCAAACCACCCTATCCTTGCGATCTACTTGTGGCAAAAGATCACCAGCAGTGGCAACAATAATCTCATTGATAGTCGCATTTCTGCCCCTTGGCCATCTCCATCTACCGTTAATAATAATGGAACTGACCTTAGCGCATAGAGACCTACCAAGGTTAAAGACCACTCTATTGCCAAATTTCTGAAATAATGGCCCTAGAGTGTGCCAATTATCCAACCATAAAAAAGTATTTTGACCATTGCCAATGACAGATTTAATAAAACGTTGCCCTTGCAACCGGAGGCTAAAAATTTTCCTCAAAGTTATTAAAGAGAGCGGAGAGAGGAGAGAGGAGAGAGAATCCCATTGAAAAAGGAATTAGTTAACACTTATAATTTGGGAAAGATTGTTTCGGCATTATCGATCTATACATAACGAAATTATTTTTTGGATGTAAAAATAGCTTACAAGGGCACAATGGTCCGATTTCCATTTATAGGGTGGAATCATAAAGATTCAAATCTACTAGGGTGGAATCATAATGATAATAATGGTATAAGATGGCAAATTAAAATTTCCTTTGTTTAATAAATCAAAATAACTCATCCATATCTCGAAACAAGTGGCAAAATTTTAAATTTTATTTTTGACAAAAATGTTTTATTTTTTAGTTATTATTTCGATAATGGAACAATCTTTTTGGGGCGGAGGTACTAGTAGTTAACCTTTACCTCTTACTCATTCAAACAAGGTGGATTAGGTTACTCTATCCGATGCGTAACTACTGTTCCTATTAGGTCATGGGCCTACTGAATTATATGCCGATGCAATCCAATAGTTTCTCAGTGGTTAGAGAAGAGCTTTAATATAACAAGGTGTTTCTACATGTGTAAATCAAAATGAAGGAGACTAGCTCATGCGGTAGAGTTTATGGATGTCTCACACTGCATCTCGGGATTGAGTTCCATTCTCCCCTCCCCCATGTAATAGATCAGAAACGACAAATGACAAAAAAAGAAAAAAAAGAATCAAAACGAACGAAAAAAAAAAAAAAAATAAAACCCTCCTAACAACAGCTCTTGACTTACCATCCCTAACTCTACCTCTCAATCCATTTTACTTTAATTATTATCTCACCACATCACTATCTGTAGGGAAATTTACCTCACCTTTGTCAGGACTAATGTTGAAGTCTGATTAAGTGTGGGTGGTGTTAGGAATATGTTTAGCCCAAATACAAACTATGGGAACTCGAACCACAATCTTCTCCAAGTCCAAGTTTTTACAGCTGGACAACCCCCATTTTGATTTTATGTAGAGCCGGCCATGAATTTTTGGAGGTCTAAAGCCAAAATAAAAATATAGCCCTACATGAATGTAATAATCCAAATTTTTAATAATAAAAATTAGGATTATTTGATTTATTTAATGTGGGTAATTATATTAATAAAGTTCTTCCTACACACATATATGTTCGTTTTTGCACACACATGTCATTTATATGCATAGATACACCTACACATATATGCATGCATATACCTAATCCTTACTCCCCAGTTGGTTGACACTCCCTACGCCCCACTCCTCCGACCACCAAAACCAACACTTTCACGTGGAATTTCCCTACGCCCCACTCAGTTGGTTGACACTCCCTACGCCCCACTCCTCCGACCACCAAAACCAACACTTTCACGTGGAATTTCCCTACGCCCCACTCCTCCGACCACCAAAACCAACACTTTCACGTGGAATTTTCCCCCACAAAATTGTTAGCAACCTATGGGTCCTATAAGACAAACCCATTTATCCCTTATCATTTTCCTATGTTGGCAGAGAGAGTGACAGCTAAAGCATGAGAAAAAGAAAGAGTTATGGAGTATAACAAGTGTTTATGCTCCCACCTATTCACCACCATTTCCAGCCCCTTGTAGCTTCCAAAAACTGCTCAAAAACCAGTCCACGGGCAGCTGTAAAAACAGCTCTTATTTCAGCTGTTAAACAGTCCGTAACCAACCCGAAACTATCCCGAAAACTGCTCAGAAATCTGCCAATAGAGCAGCCTCATACCAGCCATGTTTCTCTTCCGTTTCAGTCCCGTTTCGACTCCAAAAATAGCCCAATAATCTAGCCCATTTAGAACGGCAAAGCAGCCCAGAAAACAGTCCCATTTCAGCTCCCCAAAACAGTCTCAAAACCAGCATCGAAAACAGTCCCGGTTCAGTTGTTAAACCGACCGAAACCGACTCAAAACCACCCCGAAATTCTCTCACAACCAGCTGCCTTTTAGCTCCCAAAAACCTGTTCCGAACACGCTGCGTTTCACTCTGAAACAGCCACCCGATAGCGCCGAGCCGACCGTTCAATCAAACCCGTAACTCCTCCATCGAAAACCGTAGCCCACCGCTTTGTCTTTGGAGGAGAGGTAGTTAAACCCACCTCCCTAAATATATTTATTTGTGTGTATATAATTTGCTAATGTGAAGTTTGAATACAATTATACGTGTTATTGGCTTATAAATGAATAGTGTATGCAGGAGATCAATAACGAGGAAAGCAAACATCCTACTGTATTTTCGTTTATCTATAGAACTACCTGTGAATGATTTATAATTTGAATGTACTGGCATCTCTTATCAGAGTAATCGGCGTAGAACGGAATTTACAAGCTTTCAGAGTGAGGTTTAGAGTAAAAGAAAGAAAAGGAAGCAGACCACTTTATATATATAAATATTTTTAAAAATACTAGTGGTTGATATAATGTACTTTTTAAATGGTTAGATTTCTTTTACCATGTTACTGTTTACGATTAAAAGAAAAATGCAAGTTATACATGAATACATAGGTACAATTTGTGAAATAGTTTATGGGGTCACTAGTTGCTCTTTACTATGACAATGCCGTGCATAAGTCACCGCTAGATGTAATGAAGTGTTGGTAAGTCTTATAAGAAAAAAGAATCAATATACCTCTTACTGGAATATGCCTCATCATGTTAACTAATTTTATTTTTGTAGGATGTGCTTTCAAATCCAAGAAGTATAATGTGTGTTGATTACTTTGCAATGTTTTACGAGAATGTTAGAATGGACAACTAGGTTCCTAGGTTTGATGCTCGCACTTAGAATTCACCTAGACGTTAAGTCAATGGATAAATGAAATGATTGTTTCGGATGATGTTGGTGAGTTGAGCATTTTTTGAACGGAAGATAGCCGGTTGATTTCGGAGAATTGAAAGATTATGATTGGTATAGTTGGCCAGAAATACGGAAACCCTAAGTTATGGCAATACGTGATTACTCCTTATGAATTTAGGTATTAAAAGGGTGGTTTGTATTATAGATCGGGTTATGGTCTATATACTCCTAAGGTTACGGATAGTTCCTCGTGGGCCTAAAGGTATCGACAGACCCTGGGGAATTCATCCTTGTGAGACGATTGATGAATCTGACTAAGTATAACTTAGGCCATTCATCTGGGCTCCTAGATAGGGCAAGCAAGGGGGGAGTGAATCACGGTTGGCCGTAGTCTTGATGGTTAACACGGGAGGATTTTTATCAACGGATGAGATTCTAGAAATCACTGAGTTAAATGCTAGTAATTAAATTGGATTGTTATTTACTTTAATTATATGATATATCCTGTTAATTGTAAATTATGGGTTCGGGTAGGGTTTACTATTGAGTGATTATTCACTCATAGTGCTATTATGACCCTGACATATTACACCCTGTATTGAAGGTACAGAAGATGAACCGTATTACTAGATGGAGGGATTTGCAGCTGATCAAGTGGAAGAGGACACTGGAATCAGGATCTGAACCTGAATCTCTAGATGCCTAGAATTTCCTTACTTTTCTGTTGAAATAATGTAATATAATTTCCCAAATGAAGTACTATTTATGTTTGTAATCGAATTAAGACATTTATGTTATTTCTGCTAGTTAATTAATAAAACTCTTTTATTTTATTAAATCTTGTACAAGAAATATTTTAAATAATGCTTCTGAAATTCGGGACGTAACAACTTGGTATCGAAGCTTAGGTTCAACCCTTGACCTTGGGTAGAATGGGTAGATCACTTTCCGAGAACGTGAACCTAACTAGTTAACGGTATATATCGCGTATGTTACTCAACGATATACTATTTTCAAGAATAACGCATAAGTTTTATTGTCACCTACAGATTCAGATTTCGAGTTCGTAATGTGAGTAAACCTAAGTTGCCTGGATATGACATTGTTTGTGTAGATAAAAGTTTGTAAAAATCTATGTAATTAACTATTAGTGTATTAAGTAGAAATTCATGATTTTACAGATTGTATATAGAAAACCTCCCTCTTAATTGTCAATTTCTAAATCGCAAATGGTGATCACCACATGTAGTGCCTCGAATAATGAGCAGGACAATGGGCAAAACTTCGGATCTCAAACGAACAGTCAAATTGGAGTGCATGACCTTGCTTAGTCGTTGCAAGCTTTCATAACTGCTGCGACTAATATACGGAGGCAGCCGCATGCCCCACACACACCGCAAGGACCACTGACTAGCAGTCAAGCCTTGAATGAATTATGCAAGCATCAACCTCCAATCTTTTATGGAGAGCCAAACCCGACCCTCATCGAAGCTTGGTTCGAGGAAACCAAGAAAGTGCTCAAGGCATTGGATAACACGGGAGACAGTGACTGCATTGCTCTGACAACATACCATATGCAAAGGGAAGCTCAACACTGGTGGAAGCTAATAGAGACCACCCATAACACCACCACTATGACTTTTGAGGGATTTGAGAAGATCTTCCTTGACAAGTACTACTTCCCAACCCCAGTCAAGCAGGTCATGGTGTAGGAGTTTGACCTTGAGGCAAGGGAATATGACCGTCACTCAGTATGCCGTGCGGTTTGAGGAGCTATCTCGCCAAGCTAAGTCCATTGGATTTTGGATATGATGAGCTCTTTTTTCTTCATCTCCAAAGTGGACAAAACGTCGGAAATGTGACCTTAAAGAGCCTTCTGGTTTACAGAAATGTCAGAGAAGTGATTGTCCTTATGCTGGCACGTGCACTCTAACGCCAATGACAATCACTTCTGATACATTTCAAGGCATCCAAACACTATTTATAAGTCGACTGGGAGTAGACCTATACTGCTACCCCAGCTATTGAAAAACTCCGATGCTCCAAGAAAAGTCCAAGTCCAACCACCATGTGCTCCAACGAAAACCAGCGGAAGTACCGCAGAATAAGGCTCAGCCGCAAGGGCGACAAGTGGGGGTCGGAGATTCGGGTGCAGCGGTCTCGTAAATGTATCTGGCTCGGCACGTTCGAGACGCCCAAAATGGCGGCAACCGCCCACGACATTGCGTCCAGGAAACTTCGGGGCCAGGAAGCGTTTCTCAACTTTCCGGCTAACTTGGAGTATTATCAGATGCCCGCTTCATCATTGCCGGAGGACATATGCGCCGCTACTGTCTCAGCGATGGCTGCGAATATGAGGGTGAATTCAAGTGGCAGTGGCATGGAAGTGGTGTGCGGGCCCCACGTAGGCAATGAAAGTAGTGGCAGTGGTGGTGGTGGTGGTGGTGTAGGTGGTGTTGAAAGTTGTGGTAGTGTAGGTGGTGTTGAAAGTTGTGGTAGTGGTGGAAGTGTAGGTGGTGTTGAAAGTAGTGGTGGTCCAGGTTGTAGTGGTAGTGCAAGTGGTGGTGGTGATCCGTGGCCTTGGCAGGAGGTTATTGATGAGTTTATTGGTGAGGAGGAGATGTTCTGTACGCCCAAAATGATGGTGTTTATGGCGAACGCAATGCAGGTGGGCCCGCCGAAGATTTACGTGCCATTCTTGGACGATGAGGGAAATTCTGATGGGACTGGTTCGTGGAGCTATCACGAGTCTCTTTAAACATCCAACATCACCAACTTAGAAAAAAATAGCCACGGCTTAATATGTATTTTCCATTTCGTGTTGTCTATAAGGTATTAACAAGTTAGTGTCCCTTACAAGTAGGGGTGTCAATCGTGCGTGCCGTGTCGTGCCATTCAACTTCCGTGTCTGCCGTACTTCGTGTCCATTTACTTCATCGTGCCATGAATGTCGGAAATGTGACCTTAAAGAGCCTTCTGGTTTACAGAAATGTCAGAGAAGTGATTGTCATTATGCTGGCACGTGCACTCCGACGCCAATGACAATCACTTCTGATACATTTTAAGGCATCCAAACACTATTTATAAGTCGATTGGGAGTAGACCTATACTGCTACTGCAGCTATTGAAAGACTCCGACGCTCCAAGAAAAGTCCAAGTCCAACCACCATGAGCTCCAACGAAAACCAGTGGAAGTACCGCGGAATAAGGCTCAGCCGCAAGGGCGACAAATGGGTATCGGTGATTCAGGTGCAGCGGTCTCGTAAATGTATCTGGCTCTGCACGTTCGAGACGCCCGAATTGAAGGCAACCGCCCACGACATTGCGTCCAAGAAACTTCGGGGCCAGGAAGTGTTTCTCAACTTTTCAGCTAACTTGGAGTATTATCAGATGCCTGCTTCATCATTGCCAAAGGATATACGCGCAACTGCTGTCTCAGCGATGGCTGCGTATATGAGGGCGAATTCAAGTGGCAGTGGCACGAAAGTGGTGGTGTGCGGGCCCCACGGAGGCAGTGAAAGTAGTGGTAGTGGTAGTGGTAATGGTAATGGTGTAGGTGGTGTTGAAAGTAGTGGTGGTGCAGGTTGTAGTGGTGGTACAGGTTGTAGTGGTAGTGCAAGTGGTGGTGGTGCAGGTTGTATTGGTGGTGCAGGTTGTAGTGGTAGTGCAAGTGGTGGTGGTGATCTGTGGCCTTGGCTGGAGGTTATTGATGAGTTTATTGGTGAGGAGGAGATGTTCTACATGCCCAAATTGATGGTGTATATGACGAATGCAATGTAGTTGGGCCCACAGAAGATTTATGTGCCATTCTTGGACGATGAGGGAAATTCTGATGGGAGTGGTTTGTGGAGCTATCAGGAGTCTCTTTAAACATCTAACATCACCAACTTAGAAGAAAAAAGCCACGGCCTGTTATGTATTTGCCATTTTGTATTGTCTATAAAGTATTAACAAGTTAGTGTCCCTTAAAAGTAGGGGTGTCAAACGTGTGTGTCGTGCCGTGCCATTCAATTTTCGTGTCAACCGTGCTTCGTTCCGTGCCGTGTCCATTTACTTCATCTTGCCATGAACGTCGAAAATGTGACCTTAAAGACCCTTCTGGTTTACAGAAATGTCAGAGAAGTGATTATTATTATGCTGGCACATGCACTCCGACGCCAATGACAATCACTTCTAATACATTTTAAGGGATCCAACCACTATTTATAAGTCGAGTGGGAGAAGACCTATACTGCTACCCCAGCTATTGAAAAACTCCGACGTTGCAAGAAAAGTCCAAGTCCTACTACCATGAGTTCCCACGAAAACCAGCAGAAGTACCGCATAGTGAAGCTCAGCCGCAAGGGCGACAAGTGGGTGTCGGAGATTTGGGTGCAGCGGTCTAAAAAATGTGTCTGGTTTGACACGTTCGAGACGCCCGAAATTGCGGCAACCGCCTTTGACATTGCGTCCAAGAAACTTCGGGACCAGGAAGCATTTTTCAACTTTCTGGCTAACTTGAAGTATTGTCAGATGCCTGCTTCATCATTACCGTAGGACATACGCGTAGCTGCTGTCTCAGCGATGGCTGCGTATATGAGGGAGAATTCAAGTGGCAGTGGCATGGAAGTGGTGGTGTGCGGGCCCCACGGAGGCAATGATAGTGGTGGTGGTGTAGGTGGTGTTGAAAGTTGTGGTAGTGGTGGTGGTATAGGTGGTGTTGAAAGTAGTGGTGGTGCAGGCTGAAGTGGTAGTGCAAGTCGTGGTGGTGATTCGTGTCCTTGGCAGGAGGTTATTGATGAGTTTATTGACGAGGAGGAGATGTTCAACATGCCAAAAATGATAGTGTATATGGCAAACGCAATGCACGTGGGCTTGCCGCAGATTTATGGGCATGGCACGAGACAACACGATGAAGTAAAACCAGCGGAAGTACCGCAGAGTAAGGCTTAGCTGCAAGGGCGACAAGTGGGTGTCGGAGATTCGGGTGCAGCGGTCTCGTAAACGTATTTGGCTCAGCACGTTCGAGACGCCCGAAATGGCGGCAACCACCCACGATATTGCATCCAGGAAACTTTGGGGCCATGAAGCATTTCTCAACTTTCCAGCTAACTTAGAGTATTATCAGATGCCTGCTTCATCATTGTTGGAGGACATACGAGCAGCTGCTGTCTCAGCGATGGCTACGTATATGGGGTAAATTCAAGTGGCAGTGGCACAAAAGTGGTGGTGTTTGGGCCCCACGGAGGCAGTGAAAGTAGTGGTAGTGGTAGCAGTGGTGGTGTTGAAAGTTGTGGTAGTGGTGGTGGTGTAAGTGGTGTTGAAAGGAGTGGTGGTGCAGGTTGTAGTTGTAGTGCAAGTGGTGGTGGTGATCCGTGGCCTTGGCAGGAGGTTATTGATGAGTTTATTGGTGAAGAGAAGATGTTCTACATGCCCAAAATGATGGTGTATATGGCGAACGCAATGCAGGTGGGCCCACCGCAGATATACGTGCCATTCTTGAACGATGAGGGAAATTCTGTCTGTGGAGCTATCACAAGTCTCTTTAAACATCCAACCTCACAAACTTAGAAGAAAAAAGCCACGACCTGTTATGTATTTGCCATTTGGTGTTGTCTATAAGGTATTAACAAGTTAGTGTCCCTTAAAAGTAGGGGTGTCAAACGTGCGTGCCGTGCCATTCAGCTTCCATGCCAACTGTGCTTCGTGCCGTGCCCTGCCATGCCCATTTACTTCATTGTGCCATGAACGTCGGAAATGTGACCTTAAAGACCCTTCTTTGTTACAGATATATCGGAGAAGTGATTGTCATAATGCTGGCACTTGCACTCCGACGCCAATGACAATCACTTCTGATACATTTCAAGGCATCCAAACACTCGAGTGGGAGTAGACCTATACTGCTACCCTAGCTATTGAAAAACTCTGACGCTCCAAGAAAAGTCCAAGTCCAACCACCATGAGCTCCAACGAAAACCAGCGAAAGTACCATAGAGTAAGTCTCAGCCGCAAGGACGACAAGTGGGTGTCGAAGATTCGGGTGCAGCGGTCTCGTAAACGTATCTGGCTCGGCACGTTCGAGACTCCCGAAAAGGCGGCAACCGCCCACGACATTGTGTCCAGGAAACTTCGTGGCCAGAAAGCATTTCTCAACTTTCCGGCTAACTTGGAGTATTATTAGATGCCTGCTTCATCATTGTCGGAGGACATATGCGCAGCTGCTGTCTCTGCAATGGCTGCGTATATGAGGGTGAATTCAAGTGGCAGTGGCACAGAAGTGGTGGTGTGCGGGCCCCACGGAGGCAATGAAAGTAGTGGTAGTGGTGGTGGTGTAGGTGGTGTTGAAAGTTGTGGTAGTGGTGGTGGTGTAGGTTGTAGTGGTAGTGCAAGTGGAGGTGGTGATCCGTGGCCTTGGCAAGAGGTTATTAATGAGTTTATTGGTGAGGAGGAGATGTTCTACACGCCCAAAATGATGGTGTATATGGCGAACGCAATGCAGGTGGGCCCGCCGTAGATTTACGTGCCATTCTTGGACAATGAGGGAAATTCTGACGGGATTGGTCTGTGGAGCTATCACGAGTCTCTTTAAACATCCAACATCACCAACTTAGAAGAAAAAAGCCACGGCCTGTAATTATGTATTTGGCATTTGGTGTTGTCTATAAGGTATTAACAAGTTAGTGTCCCTTAAAAGTAGGGGTGTCAAATGTGCGTGCCTTGCCGTGCCGTGCCATTCAACTTCCGTGCCAACTGTGCTTCGTGCCCATTTACTTCATCGTGCCATGGCGTGCCGTGCCTTGGCGTTCCGTGCCATGACGTGTTGTGTCATGGCGTGCCATTTTACTCTATCGTATCGTGTTGTGCCGTGCCTTTTTTAAGTCTTGCTATGTCGTGCCGTGCTCGAGTAATTAATTGTGCCGTGTTGTGCCGGCCCATTGACTTAATTGTGTCGTGCCGTGCCTTTTTTTTATAGTATCGTGCCGTGCCTTTTTTTTGTCGTGTCGTGCCGTGCCTTTTTATTGTGTTATGCCGTGCCGTGCTTTTTTTAATTGTATGGTGCCACGCCAGCACATTTACTACCTTTTTATCCCAAAAATTGGTTATTAAGTTTGTCCTGTCAAGTTACATATATGCGCCAGATTTGAGCTCCCAAGTCACCCATCATGGCCAAGAAGTCTTGGTAAGTTAAATGGCATCCAACTCGGTTCACATCAAGAAGAAGAAAGGAATAACATGTAATTATACAAAATTGCCACATGCAAAAAGAGTATACTATGTTTTACATATAATTTTAAGTGTTCATACATTTTTTGATTTTGAAGGCATGTCTTATGGAGACATACCTTTTGGCAAGCATTGCAAAACCCTCCTCAAACAATTCCTCCGCAGTCGCAACAACAAGAAGCTTAGTTCCTTCACCAAAATTTTGATTTTTCTTTCCAAAGATGAGTGAAGTCATTGTCCACCCATCAATTACCACAAATGTATCTGTAGTCCCAAATGTGTCACTTGATACCAACATCAAGCAACAAAATATGAACACGAAAGACTAAACAAGTAGATATGCTACTTTAGAAGGGGGAAAAAAAATCCATAGTATCAAGTCGTCGATGCTAACATCTCCATAAGCAGATATGCTAGTTAGAAGGAAAGTAGAATTACCATGAATAAGCTGATACAAAAGGAAGGCACATACTCGCTTGGACATTTAGTTGAACACTTGGTGGGTAGTTTGAAACAATAAACTTAATAGCTAACACACAACAATATGTTCTCTAATATTGTCTTCCAGTGTTTTTAATTCTTTATTAAAGCAAAATTAGGATGTGTTCACCTCTTACCTATAATAATGCACCTGCGCTAATTTCAAGACAAGTGGGTGATGAACAAACAAGCAAACCGACGCAAAAGAGAAACAAACCACGTCTTTATAGATATTCAAACCACGTCTTTATAGATATTAACTGATTTTGCTGTCTTCCTAAATACCTAGGCAGCTTCAATCTCTGATTCTTGCGTTTGAATGTATGTAACATCCTCGTAAAGTTACAATGCATTACTCGAGGGCCTTTCGAGTTATTTTTTGAAAATCGGAACCGTCTCTATTTTTTTCTAGGAGGGATTATATCATTCAAGTAAAAAATTAAGTAAATTAATTATCGCTATATGCTCGATTGGAGTTAACAAAAATTTTCCTACTAATGATTCCCATGTCCCGAATCTCCCGATGAAGGGCCTTTCAAAATCAGATTGACCTAAAATTTGGTGAGATTTATTAAAACACCAAGACAAACAAAATCATAGGTGTGGATTGTCATAATTGTGTTGCGATTGTGTGGCTATTGTACATTAGACTATAGCAGTATATCTTGGTTCATAACTAAGTAAGTTGAATGTATAAATTTGAAAGGTGGGTGTAGCCACGTTTTCTTGAATGTTTGATCTAAACCGATACGATTTAACGTCTTATCGATTCTATCATTCGCTCCCAAATTGATGATCATCCGATGTCAGCAACCACATGATCAGAACACATTCAGTGCTTCCAGTGGCATTTCAACACTATAATGCACCACTTCAAGTCCACCTAATCAATTTTTTCAAAATCGGAACCGTTAGATGTGTTTAAAACGTGTTTTTAAGGTCCTACGCAAGGATTTGAAAAAAAAAAACTACCTGGAAGGGCTTGATCAGACCAGGTTTTCATAAAGCAGTTTTACGAAACCTGCTCTGATCAAGCCCTTCTGAGTAGTAATTTTGCCAAATCCTCGCATAGGACCTTCAAAACACGTTTTAAACACATCTAACGGTGTCGATCGCCGAAATTTGGTCTGAAAAGTGCAGGTCCATTATTGTGAGTCTGTGCGAAACATTGTCATAACTTTTTTTAACCCATTTTTTTAAAAAACAATTTGTATATATTTTTTTTCAAGACTTCATGTTTCTTTTTTTGTTCATGACTTGATATAATTCTGTGATTCACTAACACAAAAAAAAAAAAAAAAATCACCAAAAGAAATGGATATAGTTTTTTTAAATCTTTATTAGATAAAAGGCAATGTATATGTGTGGTATACATTTTTTTTCATGTTTGAATTTTGAGTCAAAATTTATTAATTATGTAAAATATTTTAAAAGATTATTTTCTTTTTTTTTTGGTCCAAACTCACTCTCTCTCTCTCTCTCTCAAAAAAAAAATAAAAAAATTGTAACTTATTTTTCCCTTTTGTTTTTTTTTTCTTTTTTTGTTCATGACTTCATTTTTTTTTTAAACTTGATATAAGTATATAATTCACTAACACAGCCAAAAAATAATTCTTCTTTTTTTTTTGGGATTATCAAAAAATACATAGAAATAAAGTATTTAACAACTTTTTTTCCCATGCCTCGTGCCGTGCCTTGCTAGAACTGTGTTGTGTCGTGCCCGTGCCGTGCCAGGCCAACTTCAGTGCCCATTCCCGTGCCGTGCCGTGCCTCGTGCCTCATTGACTTTGTGCCGTGCCCGTAGAAGATCGTGTTGTGCCGTGCCACGTGCCGCCTTAGACCGTGCATGCCCGCTCAATTCCGTGCCTGTTCCAACTTATACCGTGTCGTTTCGTGCCGTGCCAGGATTTTACCGTGCCTTTGGCGTGCCGTGCCGCTTTCGAACGTGCCGTGCCCGTGCCGACCCGGCCCGTTTGACACCCTTACTTAAAAGGTTAGGTGCCAAAAATAGGACATGAAAACTTGTTATCTTTCCCATGATATTCAGGTTTCAAATCTTATAGATCATATATATAGTAAGATACTCTAGTAGACTTTGAGAAGAATTAATAATTGCATTCTGCAATGTGGTAGTTTTGTTTGACAGTTGCTTTGTTTTCCTAGCCGTAGCAGTGTCTATGCTAGGTTGGATTCTGGTTGTTACTTTTTGTTGCTCTTTCATCTGGTTGTTTTCACGAATTTGGGTTATGCCACTTTGCTTTGTAACTTTGGCTTTTCGTGAATTAAATTTGATGTACCCCCAAAAAAGATAACTCTACTAGTAAGACATGATCAGAGTGTTGGGATTAGTTTCAATTCTAATGGTTTTTTTTTTTTATAATTATCTTGCACATGTATCGTTTCAAAGTCACTCTACTAGAAAGACATGATCAGAGACCGATCAACTATGCCCCGGATCTACAAGTTGGCATAGGGGGTCAGCCTTCAGGGTATGCCCTGGTGGTTGTGTAACTTTTTTTTTACTCTTTTTGGTGAAATAAAATTTATAATCCAAAAAAAAAAAGAAAAAAGTGGAGCTTACGTAGCACCAAAAATCTCATCACTCCGTTAAACTAGACAGTTCTACTGGTCATCTCTATAATTGTCTAGGTTAGATTTTTTCAAGTAGCAAAAGTTTGTCGGCCTCTCACGAATCCCTGTAATCCCTATAATCTTTATATATTTTACTGTTTTTACCTCTGTTTTGTTGATATTTTTGTAGCTTTTTGGTGATGTTTTTGTTGTTGTTTGTTGCTCTGGTGTCTGTTGTTGCTATCTTGGTGTTTGCTTCCAAAGTTTAGGCTTGTATCTTCCCAATTTGTAACATATCATATATATTCTCTTTGCCGGTCACCCAGATATTGAGTTTTGTTTTGAGTATTATTTAGACTCTTAAACGTTTAGATTTTTGAACCTTAATAATAAATCTTGTTGTTTATATTCCGACTCCTTGTATATTAAATCCTAGTTCCGTCTATGAATTATTTTAATGTTCAAAAAACTCCTGGGAAATGTCAAGAATATGGTCCTATTGTACTTGTAATGGAATTTGGTTTGTGTGTGTGTGTGAGAGAGAGAGAGAGAGAGAGAGAGAGAGAGATACTCCCAAGGAACATCACCAACAAGCATCCAGTCTCCATCTTTGTCCTCATAGACAGGAACGTATTCGGAGCTATCTTCATCCTTCAATGCATCCCCTATCATCAACATGTCCGACAGAGTTTTCGCTTCACATAGGAATAAATTATATTATTCAAAGGAATTAATCTGGTGCAGCTACTCCATCCCCATGAGATTCACCAAAAGGTGGATTGTGAGACTGCTAACTACGATTTGATAACGACATTTTGATATTCAAAAGGCAAACTTCTTACACCATGTTTGGTTTGAGTCTCAAAACCTACCATTCACGGTCCACCATCCACCTCTATCTCTTCCACTACTCCACCTTCCGCCTCCCTCCTTGGCTCCGGTAGTCGAGGACTTGTTCGGGCTCAGATCTATAGATGGGGTGGTGGGGGTCTGATCCTACGGCAAATAAGTCAATAGATCCGGCGCGATGGTGGTTTCTGGAGACATTTTCTTACCGGGGTTCCTTTATTTTTATTTTCTGTATTTTCTTTGCTAATTAGTAGTTTTTTGTTGTTTCGTTATGCCCCTCTGTGAGATCTTATCCCTTTGTGGGATCGTATTGCCCCATTCATGGGTGGTTGCCCCCATTAATGCAATAAGTGAAGTCTAAATTAACATATACATAAAGTTGCCAATACTTAATATGTATAAATCCAAATAGAGAACAAAGACAGGATTCTAGGTCTTCCTAATTTTCAAACAGTGGTGGCCCTGACCACGGGGACGGAGCTAAGAAGAGGGGGGACGGAGCTAAGAAGAGGGGTGGCACGTGCCACCCCCTTCCTAGAATGCTACCGGGAAAAAGAAAATTTTAAAACTAATAATCTATACTACTTTTAAATGGACGAAGATGATTTCTACTTTTTGTTTTCCAACAATGCCCCTGAAAACTGATATGGAGGTGGAGACAAATAATTGTAACCTTTCAAACAGTGGCATTACTTCTGGAAATTTATTTGGTCTAGGCAACACTTTCGAAACAATATTCTCTCTTTTGCAGGCGGTGCACCATTTCGAAAGGCATGTACTTTTGTCCTCTGTATTGGATAATTTCCAAACTAAAGGTTTATTCATGAACTATTTTTTAATTTTTTTGTTAAGGATCCCGCTACATTAGTTTCACGAATGCATCTAACGGTGCTATTTGCACTCTTTTGGCCGGTTTTGATGGTGACAATTAAGCCGATGGGTACCTTGATGCATTGTGTTTAATTTATAGGACAAGTCACCACTGGTGTGCTATGGTTACCATAATGCATCAATTGTGCCCTTTGGAAAAGTCGATCACCAATGGTGACTCTAGGAACAGCCACCATTTGCCTATGTATCGCACGGGTCCAGTTGTCAGGGAAAATTTGGTTTTATGCGTCTGTTTTAACTCCGGACCCCTGGCATTATATCTGAAGGCAAAATTTTATCTACTCCATCGTGTACTCGTGGTTCAATCCAGAAGAGGGAAAATATTTTCTAAAAGATAGCGTTCCTAAAACGTGCATTGCAGCAAAGTGATTCAATGTTGTGTTCATTTTCTATTCGATTTTGCACCATCTTGCAAAGTTCTCTTTGCCAATTTAAACAATCCCTTTGTTCTAATGACTTCGAAAAAAATCAGCCCTCCAGTGCTTTACATTGTTCTGCATTTTTTCCTCAATTTGGTTTGATAGACTGTAGATTGTAGTTCTAGTTCTACAAAATGAGATCATTGCATTATGAGACATGGGCACCGTTACACTGGACCATCGTGGCGATGACGAATTTCATCTTGAGAAGATTGTGTCAAACAAAAGTTTCAATCAAATTCGTTTCAAGTTCCAGTTCCATTCTTCCGGTTAGTATGAATTCTCTGACTTGTGAGTTTAATTTAATTTCCGTTTGATAATCTATACAGATTTACTCTATTCCAATTCAACCTCCTCCAAAAAAAAAAGAAAGAAAAGGAAATTGCATGCACTTCAACGGTGGAAGAAACATTGAGCAGTTATCCTCCATGGCCTAAACAGTGCATTATTAGTTATCCCTTCCATTAGTGGTCCATGAAAGGTGTAATTATTTAGTGGTTCTAGGGCACCGCCATGGCACCAGATTGTGCTCAACACTCCACCAGACCACCACACATTCTTGCGGAATCCGCATGCATAGTTTTGCATGTGCTCTACAAAAATGCCGGGTGCAGAAAGATGTTGAACACTACGTGATCGACGGTGCCCCAACACTGCTAAAAAAAAATTCCCCATGATAAAGGGGAAAAGGCTTCAACGTTAAATTGGCAGCCATGTCCTCATTGCCACTCAGTAAAATCTTATTAGTAGTTTACACTATGTTGATGCCTAATGATTCCAAGTTGCAACCCGTAGGATAGATTCCATACCGTAACTAAGCTTTTGGCAGATTTTTACACTCTGTTAATGGCAGAATTTTTTTTCCACCGATCATGGTAGAAGGGAAATATTTTGTCAACTTGTCTGCAAAAGGAAGATGATTCATGGGTAAATTAATTCCAAGATTTTACTACTCCATTATTGTATTGTAAAACAAAAATAAAATTACCATTTAAAGTCTCATCCCGGAGTTGTATATTTGTATGTGCGAATCACCTGAGGGACAAAGATTGAAACTACTATACTCCAATGAATTACTACTATATACCATCTCCAAAATAGAGATTTTTATTTGTAACCATGGATATAGAAAGGTATCGACCTAGAAAATGTTACCAATGTTAATTTGGTGTTATCTTGTATATACCTAACACTAGAAATTATACTTGGAAGGAAAAGTTGAATCTTGCAAAACAACGAATGAGTATTTGTAGATAGAGCTTTGTAGTTGGAGATGAGTTGAATACCATTCTCTCTATAAGAACTTTTTCATAGAAAACTGAGTTTTAGACTCTGTTTTAAGATTGATTTTTTTTATCAAAGGAACGTGAACATTTGAGCGTAAATTTTTTTTCCTTCAAAGTTTAGCATTTTTACTGCATGTTTCTTGACGGGCTATGTTGGATATGAATGTACAATAAATACAAATTATCAAACATGTCGATTTACATATTTTTATGAATAAATTGCCGATTACTCATCTTTTTACACATAGAGTGAAGTGAGATTTTCCATTGGCTTTGGCATTTATGAAACTAGTCAATTTATTTAATTTTTATGGTGTTTGCCGAGGGAAAAAGTAGAAAGCAGCGACTGTTGGAGCTATTGGTCAATTTTATTTTGGAACAAGACTTTTTCAACACATGAGTATTTTTAATAGACTAAAGTGGTTCGACTAGGTATTTACGTGTATACAAGAAAAAAACTAATATTTTGTACAAAAAATGAAAAAAATTGCAAATTTAGAGCATTGTCAGTTGGGATCAAGAAAAATTAATATTGTAATGTCATGTATTTGAATACCATAATAGAATTGGAGGAAGCCTTTATTTATTTTTCACAAAAAATCCCGTAACTTCCCAATTAATTTTTCTTTTTATATATTGCCGCATAACATGTAATTGTTTTCTATAGAAAAGGGCCACCTTTGTGGCCGAATCCGGGCTCCGTCCCTGCCCTGAACAGGTAAGCTCCATTTTTTTGGACATAAAATATTTTATTAATTACCGTATTGTTCGAGCGTCAACCTTTACCATCTAAATTTGTTTTGAACAATTCAAATTTCTCCCTACATCTCTCATTTTTCTCTCTCTCAAATCCAAACCATCCAAAACACTTTTGAACGACCGAGATGCACGGTGAGTTCTGCCACGTGCAGTGACAGAACCAGAAATTCCTCTGGGACACATTTTCACAATAAATTAAAACAAACTTACATTAGATATAGAAAATGAAAAGTACCAAGCATAAAAGTTCAACCATTTTCCAGTAGACACGAAAGGCGATCCCTAGTAATATAGTCAAAATATAAGCACAAAATCGAAATATTTGTTGCTAAATTATGACCCCAGCGAGTTTTCACATTTTAAAACTTCTGCATAATTGCTTCGTTATTATTCCCATAAAAAACGTCTCACTCTATATATACCACAAAGCCATTGTCAATGCCGATTCGAAAGAATTTAATATACTGCAATAAGGATCACCTCAAGATTGTTTTGCAATTATTTTCTATTTTAAGATTATTGAAACCATGATCAATGTAAAAACATTTTTCTTGTACCATGTGGAAAAGGAGAAAAAAAGAAGAGAATCCCTCCGACAAAAGCAACGCTCCAGCTACATGGTTCAAAGACCAGTCTTGAAGATGCGAGGCCACCCCTTAAAAGCATCTTCATCTGCATCCCTATCTCCCTATTTTGAACAAAATAAATAGGAATTACAGAAAAAATTCCAAAATTTGCTCGACACCAAGCTACCTAAATTAATCAAAAGTTGTAGAGGAGCAAGCCTCAATTTTTTTGTTAATCACCATTCACTTGCTACTGATTAGTTTATTATAATTATTATACACATATGGCTTTGCATGTCTTGTTTTAATTTTACTCTTCTTGTAAAAGGACTTCTACAGGGTTATTCAAATAACGCTTATGGTAATTTGAGTAAGATGATTTTTTAAAAGGTTATTCAAAACAAACTTTCAGCACTGTGAAAACCAACAAAAAAATCATTGAGAGTTTTGATGTGTGAGTTCTTCTTAACTAATTTTTTTTGTAAAGTATTAACTTTGTAGGGTATTAAATTTTTTTTGTTTGTAAAGGAGTAAAATATAAGAATAAAAAAAAATTTAGAAAGATATTCAAATAGAAAAGTAAATGTAGAAAGAAAGAACAGTTTAATATAGTAAAGTTGACATAGAGAGCGTTATAGTTTATAAATATAGTAAATGTGGCTGATTGTCCTCAAATGTGCCTTCAAAGAAGCAGCTGGAATGCCTGGCCTCTTTGACCAATTTATTGAATATCCTGAACACCCTTGGTTCCTGGTGATGAACTGTCCTTAACCCCACTTCTTGTTCACAACACACATGTATACAATATCTGCATATAGTAGTGGAATTATGCGTACTTAAATAAGGCTGGGAAAGTTGGAAACATGTTCTTCCCCATGTTCTGTGTGTTATTTCTCTTGTTCTGTCCCAATCTTTTCAATCCTATGGTCCCCAAGTCACTGCACAGTGCACATCCATCCTTATCAATCTCAGTCATCTTATATAGGGATCTCAGGGTTAAGGATTATGGATAGGGTTGGCCATTTTAACCGACCTGTGCGAATCTGATTCGATCCCCGATCCGAACGAATTGGCAATATGGAGATCTGTTTGGAGATTGGATAGGATATGAGGACTTTTTTTAAAAAATGTTTGGGGATCGGGTAGGGGGTGGAGATCGGCATGTCCCCTCCCCGAATCCATTCCCCGATCCATCCCCGCCCCGTCCCCGATCCTCCCCATCCCCAATTCCCCAATAAAGGGGTCTATTCATGAGTTATGAAACTTTTGGGTTCAACTAAATTTTCTCCAAACACATGGAGTCACATGCTTGACCAAATCCTAGACCTAAATTAATGGGTTGCCCCAAGCGTAGGGCTGAAACCGGTGTAGCACAATACCCAGTAAGACCGGAATCGAATCCACAGAGAAGGTGGAGAGTGCTTACTAAAAACTCTGGTTGTTAAGTTTAACACGGCTCTTAGGTAGCCACCCCTTGTAATGTGATGGGAAGAATTAACTAAACTAGAGTAAATCTGGTTTTACTTAAATTATTTAGAAGAAGGTACGGTCGTAGGGTTCATAACACAAGTGACCAAGTCCGGACATCCCCTGCTCCATTCGGCGTTCCAAAGAAAACATTTGATTTTAGAGGGATAAAGATACCCCAAAAGATGCAAATCCTCGCGGTTGCCATTAACCAGGTACAGCGGAGAACAAGTTTTGGTCCCCCGTTCCCCGCGTCACACGGGCTCCGACAAAGCCCGGATTCGTCCAACGGAAGTTCTTTAATAACCTAAAATTGCTTTTTCTCGTTATTGATTTTGAAATAGGAGCAAGAACAAATCCAGTCCTGGCCACGACGTGTTAATCACCCCGCGACCCTACCTACGCGACTACTCACTCATATTAACTTGAACAAATAACAATATTCTGAAATAACACATGCGTTTATAATTGAATATGGATTAAAACAAAAGATTCGAAAGCAAAACATGGACAAACTCCCGTGAACTAAGATTAACGTAACAAAACAGAAAGTTACCGAAGCAATACTTGAATCTGCGAACGAAACTTCAAAAACTCCAAACAAACGATCTCCGGAAAGTAGAATCTCCAAAAGAAATAATCGGCTCCTAGTTGGAAGAAAAGAAAACAAAGTTTCGAACCGTAATTCGTCCTCAAAACGAGGTATTTATGTCCTTCCCGAAGTCAAAACACGTGGCAAGTCAACGGACTGCGTATAAGCCACTCGGTATCGATACAACTAAATGCCTGTATCGATACCCAGACATTCTGTTTGCTTGCTGACACCTAGGTATCGATACAGAGCTTTCCCTGTATCGATACCGACACCTTCATATGGCCTTTCAGCTTGCTTGCTCGTCCCTACTTGGGTCCCACCGGTTCCCACCATGCCCGATTGCCTTGTGTCCACTTTACGTGCTCTTTCGGCCTGTTTCCTACAAAAACAAGCGAAAATACCAAAACAAAAGACAACACCGCATCAAGTGGAAAATGGAATAAAACGCGCCTCTAATGCGCTAACTCGCCCTACTTAGGCGCTTATATCCATGATATTGCGCGCCTATCATCACACTAAATTTTCTCTAAACATTTTATTATAATTGAACTTTGTAATACAATAAATGTGATTAAATAAGAAATGTATTACTATAATTTTAATACATCCCAACTAGGTTGACATCTACTCAACTATCAATCATGCATATGCATTCCTTAAAATAAACACAAAAAAATGCAAAATAAAAATAATATTTTTCCAATCGAGCCATTGATCTTGTTGGTCCTATTGATGAAATCAATTGTGTAAACTTTCTTCTCGATCGAGTTTAGAAAGCTTGTTGATCGGGACTCAATTTGTGTTTTTTTAATGGTACTTTTCATCATATTAAATGCCTACTGATACGGGATCCACTTAATTTTTTCTACGACTGATGGCTACCATATTATGCTATCTTGCTTGTGGTTCCTTTAGTTTTCAAATTAGAAATCTAGTTGATACTTAATACAACTTGAATTGAAGTTGGCAAACACTTACACTTACACATGGATACCGTGCCGTACCGTGCCCACGATAAACGTACCGTGCCCGTGCCGGCCCGGCCCATTCGACACCTCTACTTGTAACTTGATTTTAGCATTTAATTTGTAACTGGGATTCTAGATTTTTAGTAATTTTTTTTTAAAAAAATGATTGGATCCCCAAATCTCCGTGGGGATCCCCGTTCCCCATTTGGAGTGGGGATGGTAGATGAAAATAAAGCCCCATTGGAGATCGGGTAGGGGATGGATATGGAGAAGGGGTTTGGGGAGTGGGGGTGGAAATAGTACTCTCAGGCCCCGATCCGTCCCCATGCCCATCCCTAATTATGGATGTATGTAAACTGCATTTGTGCCACTAATAACATCTTACGTTTAGCGTAGAACGGTGATTTAGGATTGTGGTTTTTGAATTGGTCATATTCTACTTGAAAACAGAGCCGGCTCATAGATTTTGGAGGCCTGAGTCGAACTCATTAAACGAGGCCCACCCTACATTTTGCACATAAAAATTGGTCAATAAGGAGTCTTTATAAAAACCATTACAAAACATTTACCGTCACAAAATGCAAACCATAGTTATCAAAAAATAAACAACTGCTATAATATTTCAAAATTCATCATTTGAACATTTGTCTTCTCTCACTTTTAGCGGCAAATGTACTAATTAAGTCTTCATAATCAAGTTGCTTCACCATATCCTTCTCAATAGCCAAAATAACCAATCCATTTGGTATGGAAGACTTACACAAAATTATTTGGGCCTAGTATATATATATATATATATATATATATATATATATATATATATATATATATATATATATATATATATATGTGGGTGTGCTAAATAATTGGGGGCCCCAAATTTTTGTATTTTTTCTGGGTTTAAAGCCAAGGCTTCATAGGATTTGTTTATGAGCCGGCTCTGCTTGAAAAAGATCAGTTCGTGAATGGGCTGATGCAGAACCTATCAAGATGACACTGCAAAAAATATGCAAGTGTCAATTTTGAACTTTGTCGTGTGGTAAACTACCTTAATTTTTAGTACCTTTTTAAGTAGGGATTCAATTATCAGAACTTTGACTCGTGCCCCAAAGCTGGGGAGCGATATCATGAGAAGACGGATGGCAAGTTTTCTGGTTATGCAAAAGTTTTGTAAGCTCCGTAGTCCGAGCTCCTTTTCGGTAGGCAATTCCATGACACAAAACACATTTACGTGTATCCAATTATCGAGTTGTAGCTTCTATTTTCATTCTTTTTAGATGCGTCTGTTTAGTATTGTGGAAGAAATTCAATGTGTAATTATTCGAATGTGTCTATGTTTCGATATAATTCAAGATTTTTTAGGGCAATATACTTTGGTTCAGGCAAAGTGCTCAAGCATTTTCAAGCCATGGGTCCATTATATGGTCTGATGGCAAAATGCTCGAGCAACTCCAAATGTGCTCGAGCAAGCGCTACAGCAAGCTTATATAAACAACTAGCAGCTAGGGTTTTTTTAAAGGTGTGTTGTCTGCAGCCATTTTGGACGGTGCTTAAAGAGAGAGAAGGCTGTCTATTGATCTCCATCATTGAGTCTTGAAGTTCATCACATGGATCACTGAGCAACATCATTGTCTTCAAGAACTTGTCCCCAACGTGATTCAATCTCTTGAAGTCTTCCCGTGAATTTCTGGAAGTATCTCGGAAGGCTTGAGAATTCAAGGCGTGCGGCAATCAAACACTTTGTGTGATGAGCGTGGCTTCGACAATCGGTTCTTAGGTCAATTGAGAGGATTTTCAATTGTAAGTATAGGTCGATGGTAATCACGCAATGTTATTTTTAGTGCAACGACCCTGATTTTTGCTAAATAAAAATTCTCTAATAAATTATTTAAAGTTATTTTGGTAAATACTATTTTGGGTCCATAATTACTTTTTGTTAATACTATTATTAGTACTACTAGATTCCTTCCCGCGAATTCCTAGATTTTCACCTAGATTTTCCTAAGAGATCTTAGTCATGTGGGAGGAAGCTTCTTGAAAAACTTAGTCACCAAGTATACTTAGTCACTAAGTATAAGTGCATGTGCAAGATCCCTCAAAAATCTTGGCATTAAAATGATGGCACATGAGGGCATTCATTGGTGGCTCATGGAGCAAATTAAGTGCACATGGAGAGAGAGAGAGAGAGAGAGAGAGAGAGAGAGAGAGAGAGAGAGAGAGAGAGAGAGAGATGATGTATGCTAGCATATGCACGTGCTTGTGTGGAGTTTATTTAGTTCACGCAGGCCCAGCCCTGAGATTTTTGGGGCCCTAAGCACATAATCAATTTGGGGCCCTTCACATTTAAAGAAGCACTATAATTACAAAAGATATAAAGTAAAAAACTTACAAGAATTTGAATTTAGAAGTCACAAAAGTTACGTAAACATTACAAAAACTAATAGGTACACTTGAACATCACTCTTCTTGCATTTTTAGAGGCAAACAAATCAATCAAACTTCCATAATCTAGTTTTGATGCGAAATCATTTTCAATGGATAACATTGCTAATCCATTCAATCTTTCTTGTGACATGGTTGATTGAAGGTAGTTTTTGATCATCTTCAACTTTGAAAAGCTTCTTTCCCCCGATACCACCGTAACCGGAATAGTCAAAAGTATTCTATAAGCAATCCATGAGTTTGGGAAACAATTTTCCTTCAATTGCAAATGATTGAGCACTTCAATTGGTTTGTTGACTTCTTTTGACAATATATCTTCCAAGACTTTTATTTTCCTTATTCACCAAATTTTCATTTTCATCATTCACCAAATTTTCAACTTCTTCATTTTCCAAGTCGTGAACTAATTGTTCCGTAGGTTTATCACTTTTAAAGAACTTGTCCATTGCTCCTCTTTGAGACTCGGCTAGTTGTTGGACTCTTTTTTTTCTTTCTCTTTTCATATCCAGACGGGTTACTTCTTTTAAGAGGCATGATAAGCTGAGACAAAAAAAAAAAAACAAAGAAAAAGAGAAAAGGAAGCATTATTTTTTATTTTTATCCATTTTTAATAGATTAATACAAATTTTATTGCAAGACATTAAATATATAATGGTTTCAAATGAAAATTAAACAAATAAACACCAAGCACAGCACCAAATGCCAACATATTTATTCTATTAGCATCAAAAGAATGAAAGATTCGGGGAAAAAAATTAAAGAATTGCATACCTTTTTGTTTTGAGATTAGGGTACAAAACAATCACAAAGAGGAGAGAGAGGGAGAGCATGTTGTAGGCTTGACTGGCTTGTAGTGGCAATCGGAATCCCCAAAGTGGTGGCAATCAGAAGAGAAAGAGATGATGATCATCAGCCTTTCCATTCTCTTTTCTCCCCTTGTCGGTCAGTTCCATTGTCGATTTCTCCAAGGGAACGAAAATGCTGATAAAAAACAAAGATCGAGAACAGATAAAGTGGATGGGTTTTAACCTTTTCTATTTGTTTTCTATTTGTTCAATTTTCAAAAAAAATTCCTTTCTAGAAGACACATTCTGGGCTTATGAAAATATGTAGGCCTTTATTTTTTTCGTTGGCCTTCATAACTTAAGGTGGCTGGGGCCATATTTAGTGTTTATTGGGCTAAAAAGAGTCCTAGGGTGCCATGCTAACGCATTATAGCAAGGGGCCCCTGTTTTGGGCCTTTTTTGGGGGGGCCCTTTGCCACCGCCTAGTGGGCTTGGCCCAAGGGCCAGCCCTAAGTGCACATGTAGGTTAGAACCTAAACTCTACATACTTTGGCACGAAGGAACTTAGAGAGCATGTGCCCTCTTAATGAGGGGAGTGTTCCTCCCCATGTTCTTCTTTAATAACCTAGTTAGGGCTAGGTTTAGGGTTCTATTTAGCACATGGCCCCTAATTTTGTGTAGTAACTAGAAACACCCCAAAACGAAGGTGGCCATGCAAAATTCTATACTACATGAGACTAGGAAAGTGACTAGATTTTTCCTTCCATAAATAGTCTAGATTTATTACGTCATAGCCTTAGATTTTATTGTGTCATCCTAGATTTTCTTGTACCTAAGTCTAGGTTTCTAGTTCACCAACTAGAGTGTTATGCATGTGCTCATTTATTGAGCACATTAAATCCAGATAAGAGGGGGAGGAGTTCGGCCAAGGAAAGAGAGGGAGGGGGGCCAAAATATTTGAGTGAGAGAGGGAGCTCATTGTGTGTTTATATAAGCCATGCACTCATGCAAAGTTTGCCACCTTTAAGCCTTTCTAGTATTGTGCTTTCTTTCTTTCTGTAGACACCCCGATTTTGACCCGAGATACTTGCCAAGCATTCCTGATGATGAGAAAACTTCCCGTATATACCTTGAAGCTAAGAAAGAGGCTTGAACTTGCCCTAAACCACCCTAAACCACCCCAAACCATTCCTAAACAACCTAAGCTAGCCCAAATGACCAAAATACCCTTCAAACTATCAGAATAACCCAAAATCAACCCCTGAGCTCGAAGCACTTTGAGCGCTCAAACTCTGTCCAGTTTGTTGCTGGCAGAGTATCTAATGATGGAATTCTGTTGCATGGCATGCACTTAGCCGAAATATTGCTGCTCGCATGAGTGCAGTAGGCCTAGGATAAGCCTAAATTGTCCTATTAGGCCCTCCACTTCAATTAAACCCACTTTCCCCCCATTTTCCTCTATAAAACTCCCCTTCACCTCTATTGCAGAGGTTACGCACTCTATTACACACTGATATACACTCCACTCTCTCTGTAAAACTTCATTTCCAGAAGTTCATCATCAACCCCAACCATCCATTGAAGCTCAGTCCTCCCTAATCAACAAAACCCACTTTTATCATCAACCTCTCACTCTAAAATACACCATCATCCTTTCAAACCCTCTCAATCCAACCCACATTACTCATAATCTGTCCAAAACTAACCTCATTGCACCCACAACCCAAGCTCTAGTCCACCCATTCACCAAACACCCAAGTTCAAGCCTTGATCAAAGCCAAAATGTAGAAATACCATGTAAAAGTTACGGGTTGATAATCCTGAAGGAGACCAGTGGATTCATGGAGGTCCATTATACCTCTAATGGACTCACAAGGTCTTAAACGTTCAAGAAAACAACTTTCAAAAATCCCAGCTCAAAGCAGTTTAGCGCTCAACGTCCGTACTATAAGTGCTCAAACTGTTTTGAATATTCTCATGTTTTTTGTTATTTCTGACCTTCTCTTGGTGTTTGTGTGACTTTTTGTGGCTTTTGATTGGCTCATAAAGTTCTAAAACAGTTTGTACACTCCTGATTACTCATGGATGAGCCCAAAAGTTGTGAAGATGAAGCTTATTTTGTGATTTTGGCCATTCTCATAATGCTATCATCATCTTGATGACTCTTGTGGGCTTTAATACTCTTGAACCAGCTTGTCTCATTCTTTGATCAGTGATCAATGGGCCCAACTGTAACACCCCACGTAGACTACTGGCCCACTACATTGATTTGATCCATAAGCCACACCACTTGTCCCAAAATGCTTAAACCCAAGGTACTATTAGTAGCCCACATGGTTTATTATATATCCAAGATAACTCATCTAAACAACCAATGTGGGACTAAATACCATCAACCCCCAAACTAGGGGTATTACAATCTTCCCCCTTAGGGATGCAACGTCCTCGTTGCATAGTCCCAGCAACCTCCCTTGGTGTCTGTGGTGACAGAGCGCATCTTACCCACCACTTGGACCAAGGCAGGGCTTTGATACCATTTGTAACGTCCCACGTAGAGTCGTAGACTACTGGCCCAGTACCTTGATTTGATCCACAAGCCACACCACATGACCCAAAATGCTTAAGCCCAAGGTACTAGTAGTAGCCCACATGGTTTGTTATATATCCGAGATAACTCATCTAAACAACCAGTGTGGGACTAAACACCATCTACCCCCAAACCAGGGGTATTACACCAAGGGTCATTAAGATGGTGTTTTATTGTCATCAAGCCATGGATAGCCATGAATCATGAAGCAAACAGGTCTATCACCTCTTTTTCACTAATGATCAGAAAGCACATAATGCATGTGACACCAAAGAATGGTCAGAGGTTCCAAAAACCCATAACCCTTGGATGGGGTTTGAGCGCTCATACCTCCCTCATTTAGCGCTCAAACTCTATCTTGGTTCATATTTGCTTTAGCTTATTTCAGTATTGTGTTTTGTTTCAAGTTTGATATATATATATATATATATATATATATATATATATATAGTGTGTATGTGTGTGTGTTTGGCTAAGCCAACCTGATCCTCTCTCTTCCTTTCACTCTAATCATGCTTACGCATGACCCAATACTCATTTCCCAATTGTGTGGACACCTCAAGTTTATTTTATCCATATTTATGAAGGTTTCTAGTAAAAGTGTATTATCATGCATCACTTTTTAACTCACCCACAATCCAAATGCAGGAAGAATGGGGCAGAAACACTCAAATCCAAGAGATGGTTTGAGCGCTCAATGTACTCCTTTGAGCGCTCAAATTGCCTCCTGGTCCATCAAATGTTATTCTCATTCAAGCTTTGCTTTGAGCATTAAGTACTCTGAAATACTGTCTTTTAATGATTGAGTCTTCATTCTTTTTGTAGCATTCATTCCATTTAAGTTGTAAATGAGTTTTAAATCATGCATATGTGGCCATATGATTCTGCTTAACCCTCTCAGTGCTGTCTCTGGGTGAGTAACAAAGATCAAATCATGTTTTCCATCAAATCAGAACTATCAGAAGCATCATTAGCATGTGTGGGTGAGAGGGGATTGAACGCTCATACCCACACCTTGAGTGCTCAAACTCTTGTAGTGTCATTTTGAGTTGTTTTGCTGCTGTACATTGTGTACTAACACTGTTTCCTGCTGCCTTGTGTCCTTATTAGTTTATGTTTGTATATCACCATCATCACTCATGTAGTACACGATGCACATGCATACACCATAATCCATTGTCGTGTATATCATCGTTATATGGCTCTCATCGCCCATTTCCCGTACTTGCTCATGGTTGAATTGCACGCAATTCATATGATCCCACAAAGCCAAGTAAAGACAGGTGCCATAAAACCCTTCCCCTCTCGTAACTGAGCTCCCGAACCTAAGATATTATGGTGATGACAGGCCAGTAATCCTTATCCATCGAATGAGGCATGAGTCAATCAAGTTCGGTTCCTCGGGGACAATTTGCTAAAACCCGGGTGGCGACTCTGAATCGATCCTCGGCGGGGCGTTCACACTCTCAAAGTTCCACTCTACCACCCATAAAATAAACCTTATTACTCTATAATTAGCCTCCTACTAATCTCAATTAGTAGGAAATTAAGTTAGTTGATTAAAGGAGTTCTTAGCTACCGGGAAGGATCATTAGCTTGTCGGCATCTCCATAATTTAAGGTAGAATACACTTCCTAACCTTTAATTAGTTAACTTCTAGTTGTGATTAGAAGTTTGATTTTATGTATGTGTTTACTGCCAACTAGACTTTATAAGATGTTTACTTAGTTTTCAAGAAAGCTTACGGTGAGAGGATTTCATGTTAAAAGGTTGGGTAGATTACTAATTAATCTTTAATTAGACTATTCTACTTGAAATTAGTAAGTTGTTTCTTAAGGTTTTGCTTAATTAAAGTTGATTAGAAGAATTTGAAGTCAAGTTTAAGCACGAAGGTTTCTTAAAGTAATTGAGTAGATTACTCACTCAATTTCTAAATTAGTTTCTCCTACTTTTAATTAGTAGGTTGATCATACCAAAAATTAGATATGATTTCTACTAACAAGTCTCTAGGTCGCTTATTAGTTTTATTATGGAGAAATTGGAAGTTTTCTTAAAGATAAAAGTGAGTAGAAGAATTACTAACTTTAGTTTTTAGTAGTTTTCCTACTAAATAGTTGGAGACTAATTATTTCTTAAGAAAATGTTTTTTCATACCAAGAAGGTTCTTAAATAAAAAGTGTTTTTTTAGAAAGCTTTTAGAAAAGAAAGATTGACTAAAAGTTTTTTTTTTTATTTTTAAAATGCAATAAATTTTGTGACCAAGATGAGTTAAATAGTCATAAAGCCTAGCAAAATCAATTTTGTGAAACTATGTGGAAAAGAAAATATATATTTTTTCTAGAAAGAGATGTATTTGGTTTTAAAAGAAAAAGAAAGAAATGATTTTTGTCTAATAAATAAAGATTTTTTTTTGGAGAAATTTAGATTATTGGGAAAAGTTAGTGCATATAGGAGCATTATTTTATGTGATATTTTTCACGTGGAAAAAAGATTGTTTTACGAGACACGTTTTACGAAAAATATTGGATGGACATATTTTTGGGCATGGATGAGCATAAGCATGAGCACGTCACGATACGGTTAACGACACAATTTACGAGCAAAGTTTGAATTGCTATTGAGGAGAAAATAGAGATGAGAATGAAAATGTGTTTTAAAACGGAAAGAAATGTGTTTTGAGAAATGAAATGAAAAGAAATCAAATGGATTAAAAACGGTAATGCAGCCTTAACACCGCCCATCATGTTAGTGTGCGCGATGATGGAGTTAATTGGGGTTAAGGAATATGGTAGTGCAGTAAGGCATCGCCCCATTTTCGTGGAGTGAACTTGGTGGTAGGGCTAAGCGTGCACAACACATATATAGTAGACGGACCTTGAAACGTATTGTGGGGATCAGTAAGACAAGGCAGCCAGGACTATGTATGTGAGAGTCACGGGGTGGACGGACCTTGTATCTTGTTAGTGTGCGCCTGGATATAAGACAACCGGAACCTCGAGCGGAAAGGTTGGTGCTGTCAGTTGAAAGGAGATGAAAACGGCCCAATAACTTTCAGAGTGATGGGAGATACTGACGTGGTTGAAATTTGAAGAAGAATGCTGAAAATGAAAAAATGATACGAGACATTGATACGGGACACCGAAACGAGACACTGATACAGGACAATGATACGGGACATTGATACGAGACACTATTTTACTGTGCATGATTACTCTGATCCGCATGGACACTGACATACTGCATTCATGATATTTTCTATTAACAAGTCTGCATTACTTGTCATGGTCATATTGTTCTAGAATTGCTAGTTAAGGATTGGGTAGTGTAGTCTACTGGGCGTTATCGCTCACGGTGTTGCACTTACGTAACCCTGACATAATACCACGATGTTGCTCTGCGACTCTGACGTATTATGGCAGACTATGGAGCTGAACAGGAGGAGTGTACTATGACTTGAAGGCCTACGGAGCAGAGAAGGATACCGCCGGGATGGACGGCGGTGCGATGGAGAAGAGAAACCTAGTCAACCCTGTAGAGAATGATTGTATTTGGCAGGAAGATTTATGTAATTTCTTTTGGGTTACTGTTGTAAAACCCTATTTATTATTTATGAATTCTTTATTAACAAACCCAAAATTTGGGACGTTACATTTAGTGTTTTGATTCCTTCCCATGGTTTTTACCCTATTCGGGGTTTTCTATGTATATTGCGTGTTCATCGTTTATTTTTTAATTCCTATTATTACTTGATTATTCGATTGCTAGCAAAATAGGAATTTTCAAGTTTGGCTCTTCCCAGGATGAATTTCACTTCTGTTTTGTTTTTGTTGATAAGAATTTCATGTGTGTTATTCACTTATTTGCATTAGCTACTGCAGGCAAAATATGAAGAGCTGTTTTTTAGTTTCCGAAATGTATGTTTGCTTGTAAAAATCGACCAGATTCTTTTTCAAATGGGATGATCCGAAAAAAGAAAATTCTAAATAGAAACTCCTTCATTGGCACTAACATTACATGAGATTAAAGTAGATACATAAAGGAAATTGGAAAATGAATTCACAAGTCCTCTCATTGCATCTCTGTTTTATTTTCTGGTTCTAGTGGTGGGAGCTGAAGCAACTACCTTTTCCCATTCGACTCTAGCCAAATGCACAAAAATTGTTGCAAAAGTTGACTTAAGTCAACAACTGACTTAAGTTAGCTTTTTGAGTTGATGTATTATGAGAGGGGAATACACCCTCATTAAAAGTGTATACCATATGCACTTATTGTATGGTCTATATTGTGTCATCTCATTGGCAACCATAATATTTTTTTAGTGTTCTGTAACTTTCAGCTACATGATTCGTAACATTTTCTAAGATTCATAATATTTTGGTGTGTATTGTAACTTTTACCAAAAAAAAAAAAAGTTAACTTTATTAATAAGAGGTAATCGATTCGTAACTTTTGTAGGAGTGCATACTATACACACCCAAATAGGCGATGTGTATTGTAGCATTTCATTTGTGAGAGAATAATCTATCTCGAAAAACGCAATAAGTCAGTTTCCGCAACAACTAGGAAACTTCATTTTTTTTCTGGCTTAATAAATGAAGAGATTTGTGCAAGTAGGGGTGGGCATCGAGTCGTGTCGTGTCATCTCGTGTTCGTGTCAGAATTCTCTCAGCCCTAATACGACCTTTTAGTTTTTCGTGTCATATTCGTGTTTCATGTCAGAAATAGCTAATCCTAATCCGCTAACTTTGTGTCGGGTTCGTGTCGTGTCATCGCATCTTTCCATAAATTCTCGTGTCGTGTTATCTCGTGTTTGTGTCAGGATTTCCTCAACCCTAACCCAACCTATATAACTTTTCGTGTTATCGTGTCATGTCATATTTGTGTTTCGTGTGAGAAATAGCTGACCCTAACCCGCTAACTTTGTGTCGTGTTCTCGTGTTGTACCGAAAATTCTCACCCCTATGTGCAAGTAGTGGCTAGCTCACACGATAGAGTTCTTGAATGCCCCACACTGTATACCGGGATCGAGTCTCATTCCCCTCCCCGTGTAATAGATTAGGAATGACAAATGACAAAAAAAAAAAAGAAAAAAAGAAAAAAAAGAAGAGATTTGTGCCAATAAATAACGAAGATATGACACACACTTAGATTTTTGGAGAGGAAGGAAAAAAGATACTACTATAATCAAATATACTCCCTCTGTCCCAAATTTTTTGTCCAGTCCGCAAATAATACTCCTACAAAATTTTAAAGAAAAATTCAATATTTTTTTACAAGTTACTAGGAAATTTTCTTTTAAAAAACATACTCCCTCCATCCCAAATTGCTTGTCCTTTTTGAGTTTTCGTGTATTTTGCACGGCAAAATTTAATGTATCAGCATTCATTTTTTTTCAAAATTTTTTACACCAATTTAAAGATCTCATTGGGTAGAAAAAATTGGTGTGGGAGTTAATTCACCATCCCAAACAAATAAGATCCTTAGGATCCCATCCCATGGATTTTGAATGTTTATGAATTCATCTTGAGATTTAAATAATACCGAAAAAGCCCTTGTTTTTTGTTTTTCCCATTTTTAAATTTGTTTGAAATTAATAACTTATTTTGGAAATGTTATTAGTCCTCAACCCCATCCCACAAAACTGTTGGAAAATTAATGCTATTACATTCCACTAATATCGGGCAGTTTTTTAAAACTTTTCACATTAGTGGTCGGTTACGGAGTAATATGGAAGGCTGGTCATACCAAAACCCATCCCACCTTCCTTATTTTACGTTGAGATAATACCCAGGACCAAAACCGTCCCAACCACCCCTGATTTCTCTCTCATCCCACCTCTCTCAACCATGTTCAAAGAAATCCCCAAATTTGTCGCTTCCTATTCCTTTTCTGGCGTTCAAAAAATCACCTACCCAATCGAATTCCGGATTTCACGCGCCCACCTCCCTATTACCCAGATTCATAGCATTTCACCATCCCATTTATAGAGGAAAACTGTGATCCCGAATGTGAGAAACCGAAGCAACTTATTTCGACGGCGAATGTTGGACGCGACGGAGAAATCGAGGTCCCAATGGCAGCGAGCAGGTTGTGTCGTCCACCGGCGTACCACCACTATCACCAACCGAGACCTTGAAGGTGTGAAACCCCAATTGTTGAACGAAAAAAAGGATAAAAAAAAAAAAAAGGCTCGTAAGTTGATTTTCCGATCCAAAGTCGGTGACTTACATGGTGATGGATAATCTAACCCATTCTTTCTGTTTTGGGTTTGACCTCTGTTAATGTGATGAAGGAATTTTTTTTTTTTTTTTTTTTGGGATCGTCAACGTAATCAAGGATAGTAGTGTTTTGGTTGTGGGTTTTTGTTGCTTGGCTGAGGTTTGGTTGTTCGGTTGAGTTCTTTTGTCGAAATAAATTAGGAAAATTAACTTACCATGATTTTTTATGGTAAATTAATGTTGTTGAAATTTTGATTTCGTGGATGATTTACAGAAATATATCATAAATTTATGTAGATGGTACACTAGCGTATAGAGTTACTTCAAGTTACATGTTTTATTTGTAGAAATTTCTCGTGTTGTTCATGGTATATTCATACATACTTTTTGCTGAGTGTTCACCGAGTGCTAATTTTTTTGCATTCATCCACTAAATTTTTTGCTGGAGACATGAGAGTTCAATATACCATTTTTATATACCATAAAATAACAAAACATGTTTATGGTAAAACAGAAAATCATGTTCACTAATTAAGGAAAATAATCGGTTTAAAATAAATTAAGTTTTCGATATGGTAAACCATTTAACCATATTCACTATGTGAAATAACCAACCATTTATTGCCTTATCCACTTGATGAACCAGCCGACATGGTAAAACAATAAACCATGTTCTCTATAACAAATTAGTCAACAATGTAAAATAACAAAAAAAATGTTCACTGTGTCATTATGGTAAAACAGTAAACAATGTTCACTAATTAAGGAAAATAATTGATTTGAAACAAAGTAGCCAATATGGTAAAACAGCAATAAAATACATACATGGTGATTTTATTTATCACGTTTTGAGTGGAAAAATAACTAGTCCATTGTAGGATATTCTAATGAGGTTAATATGCTGAATCAATGCACCATATTTGGTGTGGTATCACACTTGTATATGACTGGATATTTTGAAATTCAAAAACCAAAGTTATGGAAAGGGGAACAAATGTATTCAAACAGGACGATTGGGATGATATTGGTTAGTACTTCTTGTTGATTGCTTGCCTGGATTTATAGCACAACTAATTGCCCATTTAATACCACTAAAATAGGACCACGAGATTTGCAGGATCATAAACTACAATGACATAATATACTAATATTATATAATATACTAATAAAATACACACTAGGGGCATAATGGTCCAAATTCAAATTACAGGATCGAATCATAAAGATTCAAAAGCCATAGGGTGGCATCCTAAGGAAAATATTCAAGTAGGGTGGCTAATTAAATTTCTCTAGATTTTTTTAAACAGTAATTATCATAAACACATTATTTTTTGCTTGCAAAATGCACGCTTTCCCAAAAGGGGCGAGCGGTATCGGAAGGAGGGAGTATTATTTTTTAGGTTCTCGTTTTACGGACCAGACAAAAAATTTGAGACGGAGGGAGTACATTTTTTGATTCAGATAAAAAAAAATCGATTTTCTTTGATTTAACTCTTTTTTTCATGATCTGAAACTGTCTCAACATAGAGAATATCCCAAGCGATACAAAAATTACTCCACTCCATAACTCTATCCTCTTGATATTATTTCAGGGCGTAATCCGAGCAATATCATGGCCCAAGAGCAAGGTCAAACTATCTTCGTAGTGTTCGTTTCATAATGCTTCCTAATAGTACCATTTTCTGACTTTACCCTAAATGCCATAAATTTTGTCGTGGACGTGTCATACAGGATTTTGCCCTTACTCTAATCGAATCTGAATTCAGGGGTTCTGTTGTACCGTAAGCAACGGCAGACCCTGTCAATCATGATCTCAGCCGTTCATGCAAATGGTACGACCCTGCCTATCTTATATGTGAAAGTTCTTTCTTACCGGTAAGAATGCATCTGTGATCTGAACAATTGATTGCAGAGATCAACGATTCGGATGGGTTAACAGGGCCTGCCGTCCCTAAGAAATAGCAAAGCCTTCGGGTTCGAGCCCTCACCCATAGACGATGGGGTTCGTCCCCCGAAATTAGTTGATGTATGCGTAAACCGGCCAAAATACTACTCCCTCCGTCCCAAATTGCTCGTCCCTTTTGGGGAATCCAACTTTTTAAGGGGACAAAATTATTGTCATAGAGTTTCAAAACTATCCTTCAAAACAATGAAGTTTATTAAGTGGTTGTAAATTATTTATAACTTTCAATATGGAGCTAAAAAAATATGCAATATGGATCTTGTTTGATTGATCTCAATTAGTTTTTTAATACAAAGTTTTAAAAATCATGAAAAACATTATAAACTAAAAGATATAAATGATTTAGAAATGACACAAATTTTAAAAACTGTGAAATAAATTGGGAGGAAAATAGTACTTTTCAAGGGTAAAACTGAAAGTTTGATATATTTTGATAGTTATTTTTAGAAAGATGACCAACATTTTGGGATATCCCAAAAATAGAAAGAAGGACCAGCAATTTGGGACGGAGGAGAGTACGTTTTTAGGGTATACTCCCTCAATCCCTTGCCTTATTTTGGCTTGGTATCAACAAGCTAATATGTGACAGTATATTCTTATCCTTTTCTTGTTATGATCTTATCCCAGATCCGGAGTCCCGATATCGGCGGCGGTGGGGACGGTGGCATGACAACTCCGGCGAGGCTCCGGCGATTTTTGTATTTTCTGTTTTTTTTCCTTGTATTTTTTTCCTGCTTTTTTTTGGGGTTTCTTTGTTGGTTTTGTTGGATTGTTTTAGGGGCTTTGGATTAATGAATTCTTCTATCTCTTCAGCTTAAACAAAAAAAAAAAAAAAGAAGAAGGCTCATTGTACAAAGTGCACCAATACATATATACATATTGGACCCTTCTCCTCCTCACCTGTCCATTACTTTTTTCTTCTCTCACTTCCTTTTCATTTCCCCGTCCCTTCCCTCTGCATTCAAACACACGCAATGCATACCAGACATGTATCTGGTTTGTTACACCAAATTTTGCTTATAAAACCCAACTTTTTTCTTTAGACTTTCAAAGGCCACACGGCCCACACCCATTGTTCCAGAGATTTACTTATATATCTTTTATATATACACATGTTTTGTGTGTGTATGACTCTCTATTTATAAATTCAGTGCGTGGGTTCTTTCTTTCTCTTTGGATTTCCTCTTAACTTCGCAAGGAATCACACTTGAAAACCCCTTTTCCTTCATTGGTTTTTTCACACCATCATCAACAGTTAGGAGGAGGATGCTGAAAAAGAATTCCAAGGCCAACGGGATGGTGTCGCCGGCAAGGCAGAGCACGGGCGGCGGAGGTGGCGGTTTGCTTGCCGGGGGTTGGGAAGTTAGGCCAGGGGGAATGCTGGTACAACAGAGGAATTCAGATCAGAATTTTGGTGTGCTAAATCCCAAAATTAAAGTCTGGGTCAAGTGTGGATCGGCTTGTCATGAAATCAGTATTTGTCCTCAATCAAGCTTTGGTAATTCACATGTTCTATCTCACATTTTTATAGACATTATGTACCTTGACATAAACATATGTTGCGTAAGTCGTGTTTTGAATTCAATTTGCGATCACCATTCGTCGGGCGTAGGTTTTTCAAGTCAAGTTATATTTTCTTATGACACTGTTATGTTTTCTACCGATATTTTTGTGATCCATCATCACAATGTAGGTAATATTTTGTATGTATAATCTGCTGATGCTAAATTTGTGTTGGGTTTCAGGGGATTTGAAGAAAATTCTAGCAGGACTAACTGGGCTGCACCCTAATGACCAGAAATTGATATACAAAGAAAAAGAGAGGAATTCGAAAGCATTTCTTGACGTGGTTGGAGTGACCAATGGATCAAAACTGGTGTTAATCGAGGATGTAATGGGCAATGAGAGACGGGTTCTAGAATCGCGAAAAAATGAGAAGATTGACAAGGCATCAAAAGCCATAGCCGAAATTAGGCTCGAAATCGACAAGCTAGCCAAACAGGTGAAAATTGGGTTAGAAGTTTTGATCTTGTTGCGCTTTTGTTTTAAGCTATCATTTTGTTTTGGCTTGATGAAATTTTTGTTTATGGGAATTTGGTAGGTTTCGAATTTGGAGTTAGAAATTTACAGCGGGAGAAAGGCGGAGGAAGGGGTTCTGTCGAATTTGATTGAATTTTTTATGTCAAAAATTCTGAAATTGGATGAAATTGTGGGTGATGGAGAAGTGAAATTGCTAAGGAGAGAACAGGTATATTTACATATATATAAGGGTATCTAGTCTTTATCTTTTTAACGAATGATCCGTAAAGAGGGGTTTGCATAGGGCAAATCCCCGCCGTCCACATCCCAATATCCAACGGCTCGGATACCGTGCGGATTTTGGCTTTTTGGTTTTGTTTTAAATCCAATATGCTTTGAGAGAGAAAGAGAGAGAGAGAATGCATGTTATCCGAGCCATACGATATTGGGGTGGACGGCAGGGATTCATTCGGTGCAAACCCCCTTTTTACGAATCATCCATAAAGTAGATAATCTCTTGGTATAGTTTATAAACATATTTTGAGCCAAGGTGAAGTGAGGCTGATTTTTTGTTGAATGACTATGTTGAAGGTGAGAAGAGTCCAGAAGTACATTGAAACTCTTGATTTCCTTAAGATTAAGAATGCTGGAAATGAGCAAATGCCAAAAAATCAATTGGACCAGAGGAAGCAGGGAAATTTGACAACAAAATGGGGAACATTCGGCTCCGGTGTCGCCGCTCTGTCGCCTTTCACTTCCTCCTCCGTGGACCACAACTTCCAATATTTCTTCGGCAATCCTCCTTGACACTTCCAGTAAAAAGGGGTCTCCAGTGCGTGTGTGGAAATCTCTGGGGTCTATATTGATTTCCTTCCACTTCTTTTGATTTTCCTGGTTCTTCAATTTGTATAGAGTATGTGTCGGATAGATTAGTTTGTTCATATTCATATATTGTGTATCTAATATAAATTCGTAGTATAAATTAGCGAAATGAGAAATTCCATCAGGGGTTCTTTTTTTTTTTTTTTCCCCATTCGTGTGCAAGTGTGTGACTATTGCTAATTAATTGCACTTTTTCACTACTTTTCTATTTAATATTTTTGCTGATTAGTGTATAAACTATGCTTTAATCAAGAACATGAAGATTTCTTGTTGCTTGTGCGGTTGGAAAAATGATCACGAAAGGGGTAAGTGGGATTACACAATTGGATATTTGATTAGTTAAAAGCTAATCACACCAATTAGTCTAAATTAAGAGCTAATCACGCTAGATGAATACATTCACATTCTTGACTTTGGGGGGCTTGATTGGACAAAAGTGGGCTATGAAAATCCAAAATGTGTTACAAAACAAACAAGAAATATTTGTCTGCGAAATGGTGGATAGAGTTCATGTAAACCTACTTCTAGGGTTGAGTTGACCAACCAACCAACTTGTTCCCTCATTGTCATTTTCTTTTTCTCCTTTAAGAGTTCACATGTTTTTTTTCGGGTTACGTAAAAGTATATTAGCAAAATAAGAACAACAGGAAGATTTAAATGAGACTCGATACACACTTTCACGGGACAAATAAGGTGATGATTAAGCTAGCAAACCATCCGGAACAAGTAAGCACCTTCAAAGCCTACAAAAAGAAAAGGCTAGGGTATAAAAGAGCAATTTAAGAAGCAAAGTCATGGAAGATGGAATCCAGCACTACTTAGAAGACTTTCTGGGAGACTTGTTAGGGTTAATGGAGAAGTTAGCTTTCTCTATTCCAAGCTTTTAATGTTTGATTCTCGCCTGCACTTCTTCATATTGTCACTAATGGCGGACGCAAGACTAAGAATTTGACCCGACCTGGAGGGACCAATGTGCAGTGATTTTACAAAAAAACTAAAAGTGTACTACAACTAGGAAGAAAATTGGGAAGAGTGTTGGGACTGGGGGTCGGTCCGCCCCTGATTGTCACCCCTGAGAAAGGAATTTTTCACGGGCCAGTAAAATTCTAATTCACCTTTTTTCTGTCGTTGAAGTTAGTGTTTTTGGTAGAAAATCAGCAGGCCTTTTGATGCTGTCCTTTTAAAAGTTAAACAAACAACCAAGGCCTACAAAAGAAAAAAAAGATAATTTTAGGATTACCCGCGGATAATGGCATTGTCGAGATCAATACAAAGGAAGAGGCTACAATACACACTTAAAAGGGTGTGTATTGTAGATTTTTCCATTATCCGCGGGTAATCCTAAAATTACCCATTTTTTTCGAGCACTTTTAATTGGTAACTTACCAAAAAAAAAAAGGAAATGGCTACAATACACCTCCTTTATTTGGGTGTACCATATGCACCTATCGTATGGTCCAGATTGTGCCACCTCATCGGCAATCGTAACATTTTTTAAATTTTTACTCCTATAACTTTTCAGCAATATGATTCGTAACATTTTGGTGTGTCTCGTAACTTTTATAAAAAAAATTCGTAACTTTTACAAAAAAATTCGTAATTTTTATAGGGGTGTGTATCATACACACCCAAATAAGAGATGTGTATTGTAGCCTTTTTCAAAAAAAAAAAAAAAAACACCTAATTGGTATGATATCTGCCTCAGAGTCAATAGTCCAAAATAAAACCCAATTGGAAAATGTAGTAATTAGCAGTAAAAACTTACAGGGCAAAAAATACAAACTCGTAGTGAGGCCCTCATTACAAGGACCCCGGAAATGTCGTGGATTTGGGGGCCCTGTAGTGAGGTTGTAGTGAGGGCAACCCGGCCATCCATCTCGATACCGACGGCTCGGATTTAATCCAAACTTCAAATGACCCGAGCCATTCATTGTTTAGATTAAAATCCGAGTGTTCATGGCTGAGATGGACGGCCGGATGGCCTCACTACAACCCTATAGTGAGGCCCTCACTACATGGACCCCGGAAATGTCGTGAAGCGTTCGGATAGCATGTCGATCCTAGCTAACGGTTTTCCTTTTTTCGAAATCGAACTGGAATCCCAGCTAGCCATTTGTTCCAAATACTTGAGAACAGTAAGACGGTAACTGCTGCTCCCTTTCATTGATAACCCGGTAGCCGAATCATCTTCGTTTACGGACACCTTGACTATTGACTATTGAACAATGCTATGGGTACCCCAAAAATGCACCCCAAATGCACACCAGGTGATGTGACGAATGGGGAGCCACTTATATTTTTGGGTGGGCTCCACGTTGGGCTTCTCTTCACCACACAACTCACTTGGTGTGCATTTGGGGTGCATTTTTGATTGACTATTTTTGAGATTCTGAAACCCGGTATCCGAATCATCCTCGTTTACAAAAAGGACAGTGATACCCGTACAGAACGGGGAGCACAGAAAATGTACCGATCGCCTTCGGGAACCCACTTTTGAGTCTCACACGAGTGATCCGAACCGTTCATTGTTCTTAAAACATTTTTCCGAGGGGCCCCACAAAATTTCAGCTCAATCGGACGGTTGGAAGTGCTCGAACCAAAGTCTCACCGTTTGAATCAAAATTTTTTTTGCTTCAAACGGTGAGACTTTGGTTCGAGCACTTCCAACGGTCCGATTGAGCTAAAATTTTGTGGGACCCCTCGAAAAAATGTTTTAAGAACAATGAACGGTTCGGATCACTCCTGTGGGACCCAAAAGTGAGTCCCCGAAGGCGATCGGTACATTTTCGGTTCTCTTTTTTCTGTACCCGTATCATTATCGTTTACAGACACCTTCACTATTTGACTATTTTCGAGATTCTGAAGTTACCGAGTAATAACAGAGGACACAAAACACGAAAAACATTTGGCCACCGAAAGGACATTCGATCTGTTGGTTGTTTGTGAGGCAGGCATATTATTGGATACCTTCAGGAGACAATCTTCATAATGAGTGGCAGAACGGAATTGAGTCAGAACACATGATGAGTAAATTACATTCGAGGATACCTTCACTGAGATTTTGGCCGCCTTGCAGTTTTTCTCCAATTTAGGCCCGTTTCACTAAGTGAATTTTTAGATTTTAATGCTTTATGAGACAAGTTATTCTTCTCATATGTATCAACTAAAAAAATTTTAAAAATCAAAAAGTCAAGCTTAGTAGATTGGGCCTAAGATTGTTCTTGTAAGTTAGCTTTGAAGTATATAGTCCATGCTCATCCTTCTTGTAATCTCCGCAATCATTTTCCTCGGGTGAGAGACTCTCTCACCAAATCTAACGGGCGGAACGAAAAATTTACATTGGATCGGGATTCGGGCCAAACCACGATCCATGGATATAGAAATGTTCATCCGTGTATAAAGTGAATGAAGGGCTTGTGATTATTACACAACAACAACAATAACATAACCCATTAAGTCCCCAATAATTGGGGGATGGATAGGAGACATACCTAACCTTTGGCAATAAATGCACAAAGTGCCTGCTCCCAGAATACCACTGAAACAGATGGATTGGAGACAAACCTAACCTTTGGCAATGAATGCACAAAGTGGCTGCTCACAAAATACCACTAAAACAGTGGTCTCCCTATACCGAAGGGCTTGTGATTATTGAAGAGAGAATTGTAAGCATTGAAGAGGTATGATAGTTGTTCAATTGTATGCAATTAAGCCCCCATAATTTATACTTGTGAGTCTGTTTACATTTGTTACTTGGTGCGGATTAATGAGTTTAACGTCTTGTAGGCTTTGAAGATTAATGAGTGCAATAAAGCGCAATTTGGATTAAACCATAGCACGCTTTGAGTCAAGGGGCCTCTAATGAAATAATTTAATAAAACCCTGTATAAGTAATGTTATGCCTCCTGACATGAGGAGTCAACTTTAGTTTGGGGCGTGAAATTGGCTTCGGCCGTGAGAGCTCGACAGCACTCAACAGTGAAGCGGCCGACCATTCCATGGCCGGCTAACCTCTCATCTAGGATGACGATGAAGCCTCGCTCCAAGTAATGATGTATTTTTGTATGAATTAGGGTTTTTATTCGGATCGGATTATATGATCATAACTTGTTTTAATGGTTTTTATTCTTTCAATCAGTTGCGTATTTGTATCTGTAGTTTCAAATACCCGTTCATATAATTGTTTTCAATGTTATGCTTGGAGTTTTGAGATAGAGCTCGTAAGACGGATCGTGCCGTTGGGCGGTCTCACTGTGCCAGTGAAACGGTTCGCGCTATGGAATAGTCTCTATGCCTTTTAACAATCACAAATATCCGCTTGTCAACTATCGATAGGGATTGCAAGCCCTAGCGATAGTTATTTATCGATTCGAATAGGAACCCGATTTATGCTAACGCATGGTTACGCAATGGGGGTGGATTCAAAACCCTAGACTTTTTTCACCATTACTTCTCATTCATTTTAATTACTTGTTTTAGTTAATTACTCTTTTGAATCAAACAATCAATCAACTCTTTTATTGAATTAATCTAGAAATTAATCGAATTTATCGTTACTTAGTCCAATTGTTCCTGTAGATTGATACTCGGACTTGACCGCTATTCTTTGGAATAAGGATAAATTCCATGATATTATAAATATATTTTTGGTGCGAAAAACGACCTACAAAGTTAAATGAATGATATTCTTAACTAATACTCCCAAAAACCAAAATACTAATTATCAGGTTCACTAAGTTAGGAATTGAAAAAAATACATTTTTTCAAGAAAAATTCGTACTTTTGTTTAATAAATCAAAATAATTCATTCATATCTGGCAAAATTTTCAATTTTTTTTTTTGACAAAAATACTTTTTTGTTTTAGTTTTTGTTTTGAGAATGGGACAATATTTTTGGGACGGAGGTACAAGTAATTAACCTTTTACCTCTTACTCATTCAAACATGGTGGATCAGCCGATCAGGTTACTCTATCCTCATGGGCATACTGAATTATATGCCGATGCAATCCAATAAACTCCTTTAGTTTTTCAGTGGTTAGAGAAAGAGCTTTAATATAACAAGGTGTTTCTAGTGAATCAGAAAAAAAAAAAAAAAAAAAAAAACTCCTAACAACAGCTCACCTACCAGCCCTAACTCTAGGTCTCAATCCATTTTACTTTAATTATTATCTAATTTCCGATTGAAAAAACGAAATTGTAGGTATGGGATGGACTATTGTTTTATCTCACATTACTATCCGTAGGGAATTTCACCGCACCTATGTCGGAACTAAATTTAAAGTCTCATTAGGTGCGGTGGTGTTAGGAATATGTTTAGCCCAAATACAAGCTATGGAGACTCGAACCTCGATCTTCTCCAACCAAGTCCAAGTTTTTACAACTGAACAACCCCCATTTTGGTTTTATGCAAAGCCAACCATGACTTTTTGGAGGTCTAAATCCATAATAAAAATATGGCCCTACATGAATGTATATTGAACAGAATTTAAAATATACGCATCACATATTTAAAATCAAACAATACTGAACATTAAAAGATTAAAAAAGCATTACGTATATATCATGTATAAGTCAGTACCCTTCTTACAGGTTTAGTAGCAAAAGTACAATTGTGCCCACATAATCAATTTTATTCACAAGCTCAAATTTAATGAATGATGTATACACCATTCAGCTTTTTTGTGACATAGCTGAGAGAAAGTAAGACTAAATCATTAAATCAATGTTAACTTTGGTAAATTTCATTCTCGGGAAATAACTGTAATCAAAATAGTCAGTTATTAAAACAAAAATTACGATTTTATAATGAGTACCAAAACAAAAGGAATCCTACAATTGAAAAATTTTCGGCAGCCTAAAATGCCTGCACCTCGAGCTTTTGCTCAGAGCCAGCATTGGTTTTATGATATTGTTGTTAATACTTGGGTAGATTCAATGGGCTGGAAAATTATTGGGCTGGAAAATTATTGGGCCGGTACCCACTCGTAGCCGTGATTTGCTTACATTACGAAGTCTATTAGAGATCCGTGTGACATTAAAAGGGAGCCCACAAATAAGGCCCAGATCCGTGTGACATTAAAAGGGAGCCCACAAGTAAGGCCCACGACCACGACCTCACCATGTTGATGAGTTTTGTCTAATCTATTAAATCCAACTTTATTGATCTCTCTCTCATGATCCATAAGACCTCAAATTATGAGAGTGTTTGGCACTTTTAGGGAAATAAGAAGTGAAAGTTTTGAAAAGTTTCTTTTCATGGTTTTGGATTATAGAGAAAGAAAAGGGAAAGTATAACAAACAAGTTCAATTTTCGCTTCATTTTCTTCTTCATTTTCTCTCTAATTTTCCCCTTCAATATTTTCCTTTTTTTTTTTCCCCCTCTTTCCTTCCTTAAATTCCAAACGCACCCTAATTGAGTCACAACAAGATAAAAAAGACAAAAGCCCTATTTGCTTAGCCGTAAGATTGCAAACGAGATAAATCGAGTTGAGTTTTAGAATGTTCAGGTTCGTTGTTTTAGTTTATAAACGAACTCGAGCCGAGTTTGAGCTCAATGAAAATTTGACGAGTCGAGCTTGAGCCGAGCTTGCCTAGTTTTGAGTTGAACAAAACCTTGTTCATGAGCCTTAAGGA
This sequence comes from Vaccinium darrowii, assembly GCA_020921065.1. NCBI lineage: Eukaryota > Viridiplantae > Streptophyta > Magnoliopsida > Ericales > Ericaceae > Vaccinium > Vaccinium darrowii. The sequence continues at coordinate 15,907,508 of CM037162.1, forward strand.
GTAAAAAATATTAGTAGATAATTTGTACATAAATAAGTACATACATATATAAAGTTATAAAAACATATTAGAATTTAAGTTTATAATACTTTTAATGTTTATACATTGACAAATTATATAATTTTCATAATGTACACATAGAAATTTATACAAATTCAAGCTTATATATTATATTCTTATAAGATATATATATATATATATATATATATATATATATATATATATATATATATATATATATATATATATATATATATATATATATAGGAAACGGATCTTAAGAGGGAGCCCTCACAAAAATAATGCGGGAAAGCCAATATGCACCGTTGGATCGCCTCAGTGAATCAACGACTGAGATCTAAAAATAGAAAATAGACACGTGGGTCATTAGACCGGGTTAAAACCGTTCGCGGGTCAGGATCCGGGTTAAATTAACATCCGGATCCCTTCCCCCTCATTCAGCTGTTCGACATACCAGAGAAGAGAGAGAGAGAGAAAGAGAGAGGCGATTTCAAAACCCCACGTCAAACCACATCGATCGATCGCTCCAAGCACCTGTTCTTCACGAAATCAAGGTGAATACGTCTCTTCTCTCTCTTCCCTCGCTCTTCTCTCTTCGTTAATCAACTCGAAATCTGACCCGCGATTTTTGAAATTTGAATTTTTAGGGTTTTCCCACCATCTCAAAATCGATCGATTTCGTGCCAAAACGAAGGTATAATCTCTTTCCCTTCTCTTCTCTCTATTTGTGGTTCGTATTTGTTCGATGTGTACTCAAATCGATTTTTGTTTTTGTAGGGTTTGTAGGGTTTTGAAATTGACGAAGGTTATGCTCTCTCTCTCTCACTCTCTCTCTTTTCTGTTTTTGTAGGGTTTTTGTAAGGTTCTTTTTGAAATCGATTTGTGCCTTTTTAGGATTTCCACGAACAGAAACCGACATCTGTTGGATCGACCTTGAAGGTTCAGGTTATTGTCTCTCTCTCTCTGTAATGAACTCATTTTTTCCCTACAATTTTTGTTCCCACGAACAGATTTCCAGGTTTTTGAAGATGAAATTTCCTATTTCTTGAATGTGTGTCACATTAGCTGATTTCCTGAATGTCTCTCAAAATAGCTGATTTCCCGAATGTTTGAGTACTTTATGATGAATGTATTTGGGAGTTAGATTTGGAGCCATGGATTAAATGACATTTGTAGCTGCAGTGAAAGCTCTTCACTTTCGTTGGGTAATAGGAAGCGTTAGATTCCTATTTAGTGAAAAAATCACAACTTTTGCCCAAAAAAAGAAGGGTATACTATCCTGTTCCTATTTCTTGAATGGGTGTTGATTGTATGATCCATGCATTTCTGTTTAGTGGCACCCCCAGAATTTGCAAATTTCAGAAGGTTAGATATAAATTGAGTGAAAAAGTAAATTCTGTTGTTCACTAGTCAACATTGAAGTTGAATAAACAAGTGCTATTCAAGTGAAATTGGTCTAATTGTACATGTGTTCTCTTTGTTGTGGCTCCCTTGGATTGATATTTCATTGCTTATGCACATTTGTGCTTGCAAGTTATCTAAATCTCTTTCCTAAAATTTTTGTTAAAAAAAAATTAGTAACTCATGCGTCCGGATCAGCTTAATCTCTTTTTTGGTGCATGTTATCGGTTTCATTTTTGCGTGTTTCGTGGTTCAAATGAAAACTGTTGTTTTTCTTTATGGGCATGCTATGTTGTCATGTCTTTTTCAAGTCAAGGAAGGAAAAACACTGTCAATAGTTGATTTTCTTTATTCTTCAGGTATCCTCAGTTGGGAAGCCTATAATTGATCCAAAAAAGAAGGGTATACTATCCTTGTAGAATTAATTAAACTGATGATATGTTCAATAATGTTTTACAAAGTTTTTTTCTGAGATATTTTGAATACTATTGCAATTTTGTGCAAGACCGTTTACCAAAGAAGTCCATGAAGAAGTTGGAAGTTATGTGGTATTGCCACTATGATGGCATTTGTTCAACTACTATGATGGCATTTGTTCAACTAAAAGAATCACTATTTTTTTCTTTTGCTATCAGTTTTATTATTGTTCAATGTGTAAACTCGTGGAAAGGAAACAATGTTCTAGCACTAGTCCCTTTTATATGCTGTAGAATCTTCTATCAAACTGTTTCATAGAGGGTGCTTGGCCCCTTTTTTATGTGGATTGTTCTACCACTAGTCCCTTTTAACTGCTTTATTAGAGTTCATGTCATTTTGTTTCTCTCGCTCCGCAGCCCAGTTATGTCTACGTCAACCAACATGGGTAACATTGAAACTAATTACCCGAGATTTCGAAACACGACGTGTGGGTGTGGTATGAGAGCGGCGGTGAGAATTTCGGAGTCAAATGCTAATCCTGAAAGGCTCTACTATGGGTGCCCAAAGGAGAAGGACAAAGGAAGATGCACGTAGTGGGAATGGTGCAATCCAATTGGGTATCACCAACCCAACCCAGAGGTTGCACCAAATGAAGCACGGGCTCCAAATGAATCACGGGTTCAAGTCATTGAAGTCAAAGTGGCCAATCTTAATGTAACCATGTTCTTATTTGCCCTACTAATGGCTTTCATTGCATATCATAAGTGACCAAAATATGTATTAAGACATGCCATTGAAGTAAATTGTTGTCTTTTGTCCTACCAAATTTGAACGTGATCCAGGATAATCACCAAAACTTTATTAATGGTATGTAGGATTTTTGCCGCAGTTGAATCCTCCTTATTGTAGTGTTCAAATTATACTTTTGTATCATTGACTTGCTTACTGTACAAGTAGGAGTTCCACTGGTTACATGCTATTTTCTCTGGTTACTGCCCAATGGTAGTCAATAGACGTTACTGTGCTTGCTGCCTAATGTTTTCACATAAGGTCCAAGAGATTTCCATCTACTTATTGGTTTTGTCATGGGTTTTGTAGTGCTTAATTCGTACCGTGAAACAAACACACAATCGCACAAGATGTTATTTGGTTAGGCCCTCTTTTATTTCAGTTGAAATACCCACAAACAAAAAAAACATTGGATGAACTGAACTTGGGTTAACATTGTTTTTTTAATAAGTGGAGCTCAAACATTTGCCCTCTTACTCAATTCACTCGCTGGCTCTGAATTCCAATTCAATTACAAAGGCCAAGGACAGCCTGCCTATGAGCACATCAATTACCACCATCATTCAAAATAAACCATTATGAGGATTCCAAATAACCTAGCAAACTTGACAAACCATAGCCAATTTTCATCCCAAATTCCACAGATTATCAATCCAAACCGAAGCTGATACAATGAATCCAAAAAAATTCATACCCTGGAAGCTATTTTAATCAAATCCAAATAAATTCTGAAAATGCATGGTTGGTCCGATAATTTTGACATAACTCGGCCTAAATAGCAAAGTGAACACTAAAATATCCATCTCTATTGCAAAAACAAAAACTTTAGAATGTAACATTTCCACAGTAACGTCAGTTACACTTGCTCAACATACAGTTACAAACATGGCAGCAGCAACTTGGCAGTTACAAACATGGCAGCAGCAGCAACTTGCTCCTGTTTCTTCAGCTCGTCATAACTTACAACAACCTCATCAACTGCACGAACAAGAAGACTGTAGCAGCCGCAGACCTAATGTAGCATAAAAATTTCCCACACTCAAACGGCACAACCAGGGTGGTTCAGTAGTTCTCATCTACTGCACGGACAAGAACATAACATAAAATGAGAAACAGATTTAGAAACAGATTGACAAACAGATTCAGATACAACAACAGAACCAGATAATGGGATTCCCAAATAGATTAAGATACACCATCCCAAAGCAGAACACTCAAACAACAGAACTTTGTACACTCAAAACAACAGAACCAACAGAAATTAAATTCAGAAACAGATTTAGTTAACATATTCAGTCACAAACAGATTCAGATACACCATCCCATACATTGACAGGTCATAATAAGAAAAAAAAAAACTTACAATCATCGTCAGAGTCAAACTCCGCGTCTCCACTGACATCGTCGTCATCATCGCTATCAGTCAAGACAACATCTTGCGAAGAGCTAAAAAATTGAATACATCAATTAACATTGTAATTTATAAATCAGAAATTAATAATGACCACATTAATAATTAGATGAATGCGCGTACATATTTCGAAGTTTAGGACAATTCCTTTTGTCATGGGATTGTCCTGTTAACCCGCATCCAGTACAACGCCTAGCTTTCTTGATTGCCTTCTCTTTTCCTCTCTTCAATCGTTTGCCACATCCCTTTGACCTAACCCGAGGTGGTTCTTTAAAATGGTGTTCGGTAGGAAGAGAAATCCGTGTTGTAGTACTACTTCCTTCACCCCCTAACTTCATGTTACCAAACCTTTTCAGAGTGGATAACAAATAGTCTTCGTAAACTTGACTCTCATGTTCACTCAATACAGCTTGCTCAACAACTGAAGCAGAAAGTGTGGAGAGCCTATTGTGCCTCACGACCAAAGAAGTGTCACATTCTTCCTTCCTTGTCCCATCCAATTCAGTCACAACTGAACGTACTTTCGCTGCTTTGGTCCACCTCTGCAAGATATACTGATCAGGTACTTCTATAATCAATTTCTTAGTGAAGTATGGCAACATGTGCCGACACGGAATCCCATCACTCTCAAATTTCATACAAGTACATTTAACTTAGTTTGATGATTTGTCTAATGAAACTTCACGACCCTTGGAATCACTCTCCGTTTCCCTCCGAACTTTGTACAAACACCGGTGGTCATCTTTAAATGTACTTTTAACCAAATACGCACCACTTTGCAAGAGTTCCTCTTGAAACTTATAGAAAATATTCCGTGTGTACACTTCACTCAATTTCAACTCCATGACCCGCTTGGTTGAAAGAAGTGGCTTCTCATTGATATCCTTATGATCGAGATCAAGTTCATTATGTCGTATCTTTGCAAGTGCCCTATCAAACCGTGTCACAAAATCCAACAACGAATTTTGTCTCGACACGTACTTCTTGAAGAATGAATGAGCACCTTCAGCCCTTTGACTACTCGTCATGTGAGCAGAAAAAATGTGCCTCATATATGCAGGAATCCATTGGTCGCGAATTTGATACAAGGAATCTAACCATTCATTCCCTATCAAGTTAGCTTTTGCTAAAATCTCCATCCATATACTTTCAAACTCCTTCGGGGACTCGGAATTCCATATACAACTACTAAACTCGTCATAATGTTGCTTATAGGCTATTGCACCAATTTTTTCAGAGAATTTACTCACAATGTGCCAAATGCAAAACCTATGAAGCGTATTTGGAAGAAGACTAGCAACAGCTTGTTTCATTGCTGGATCCTGATCAGTAATAATCATTTTTGGGGGCCCAGCCGGCATAGCCTTCATCCATTCCTCCAAAAGCCAATAAAAAGATGACACATTTTCATGATTTAAGAATGCACACACAAATAGAGTTGTTTGGCCGTGGTGGTTAACTCCTAAAATCGGTGCAAATATCAAATCATATCTATTGGTTTGGTAAGTTGTATCGAACACAACCACATCACCAAAATGTTTGTATGCCTTCTTAGAAGTTTCATCGGCCCAAAAACAATGACTCATGAACCCCGTACCATCATCTTGAAATTTAAATGTAAAACTAGGATTCCTTTTTTGTTCACTTCGAAAATGCTCGTACATTAGATTAGCATCATGTCCCTTTAACTCGTTCCTCCTATCCCTTTCCGCATTATAAAGATCACGTTGTATAAACCCCACCTTATCAAGACCTCCAGATTGGACCTCGAAAAAACTCATTTGTTGGGAGGCAGACACATTTGCATCAGATAGTTGTTGTGATAAGTTCTTTTTTGCCGCTGAGATCTCACGATGAGATCGCAACAAATGAAACCTCGTTGGTGTAGTAAGAGGGTGGTTATGACCCTCAACAAATACCTTCACAACAAATCCCGCACCCTCCCGATTTTTGACAACACATAATTTTGCTCCACAGCCCTCTCTAGTTAAGCCCCGTCTACGTAGCGTGTTTTGAGAAGTTTGAGGTATATTTTTTGTGGCCCTCACCCCTTCCTTGAAACAAACAAACTCCTTCCTAATCATTTCACCTTCCCTATTCTTCTTGCTAGAATGGAGTCACGTACCAAATCCACCCTCTCTACCATAATTGTTGTAGAATGTATGAACGTCGTCTAAAGTATCAAACACTTGCCCAATTTTCGGTATCAAGTCGTTATTGACTTGGGGCGTGTAAAGTACTTGACAAGAATTAGCAGATGAGTGCGATGGTTGAGATGGTTGAGATGGTGACGGTGACTATGGTGGGACATATTGGGGAGGGTACCCTCCCTGTGGTGGGTACCCTTGTGGAGGATACCCTTGTTGCGGATACCCTTGTGGTGGATACCCTTGTGGAGGAGGCGGATATCCTTGTGGATACCCCTGTGGAGGAGAGGGATACCCTTGTGGAGGAGGAGCATACTCGTGCGTAAGAGGAAGAGCATACCCTTGCGTAGGAGTAGGAGGAGGAGGAGGAGGATACCCTTGCGTAGGAGAAGGAAGATACCCTTGCGTAGGAGGATGATACCCTTGCGGAGGAGGAGGAGGAGGATACCATTGCGGAGGATAAACTGCAAGATAACAAAAAAAAAAAAGTAATCAATCAACCAAAATCCAGTATTATCTGAATATGATCCAACTCATCTTTATAAAATAGCGAACTCATTGAAGACAGGATCTAAGGTTACCTTGTGGAGGGGGGAAGCCAACAACGGGTAAGCCAACAGGGGGGGGGGGGGGGGGGGGGGGGGGGTGTTGGTTGTCGCCCATGCTCAATCCCTTTTTTATAATGTAAACTGTTAAAAAAAAAAAAACAAGACAGTTCCCAGTCAGCTATTGCACCATCTTACTGTACAAAAGTATAATATGAAACATAAATAAGGATAAAGGTCCACGACCCACCAAAGATTACTTGTGTTTCAAGACCCAAAATTTCCTTCAGTTCAGGCTGTTGAACTACAACATGGACTTTCCTAATTTTGTATACTCTTCATACATACCATCACATGAACTCCAATAAAGAATCCAAGTCTTGGGCCTCTTGGGTATTCTTAATCTATTAGATATTTCCCTAGAAAGTATCACAATAATAATCAAGCAACAAGACTTTTTGTATTTTGTACATTTACCTACCAGTGTTTTCAAGTTATGCAAATATAGAAGACCACCCAATTCCAACCTCGAACATGAAATCCCTTGTCCTTCAAAAGAAACCTTAGCGTTTGAACAGCGTAGAGTAAATGACAGTCCCATGGAAAACCGAAATTTTTCAAAAAAAATAACCCTAAAGTGAAAAAAACATCCAAATCTGTTCTTGGAACAACAAAATGTAGGGAAAACAAGTTCATTACCGAGAGAGAGAGAGAGAGAGAGAGAGAGAGAGAGGTCAAAAAAATGCAGAAATTGATTTACGTACAATCCATGAATCAATACGAACCACAAATAGAGAGAAGAGAAGGGAAAGAGATTATACCTTCGTTTTGGCACGAAATTGATCGATTTTGAGATGGTGGGAAAACCCTAAAAATTCAAATTTCAAAAATCGCGGGTCAGATTTCGAGTTGATTAACGAAGAGAGAAGAGCGAGGGAAGAGAGAGAAGAGACGTATTCACCTTGATTTCGTGAAGAACAGGTGCTTGGAGCGATCGATCGATGTGGTTTGACGTGGGGTTTTGAAATCGCCTCTCTCTTTCTCTCTCTCTCTCTTCTCTGGTATGTCGAACAGCTGAATGAGGGGGAAGGGATCCGGATGTTAATTTAACCCGGATCCTGACCCGCGAACGGTTTTAACCCGGTCTAATGACCCGCGTGTCTATTTTCTATTTTTAGATCTCAGCTGTTGATTCACTGAGGCGATCCAACGGTGCATATTGGCTTTCCCGCATTATTTTTGTGAGGGCTCCCTCTTAAGATCCGTTTCCTATATATATATATATTATATTCCAGGTTCGTAAGCCTAATTGAGCCGAATACTGTCAAATTTAGGTTCAAATTTGACTCATTTATTAAATAAGCCTAAAATTGAGGTTCTGATTCGACTCATTTAGTAATTGAATTGAACTCAAACAAACAATTACCGAGTTGAGTCGAGTCTCAAACAGTTTTCAAACGGTTGGATTCTTTTCTAGCCATGTGCTTAGGGTAAAAGGAAAAAAGAAGACAAAAGCTCTATTATCTGTGTCCCGACCAATGTAAAGCAACACTACCAGAAACTTTAAGCGACATATCTCAAACTAAGGATTCCAAGACACCCATATGATACCTAATTTAATTTGTCTGCTAAAAGACAAGTTCAATGCATTTGTCACCCCGGAATAATTTATGTGTGCCTTGACCAATGGACCAGACTACACGTACAAAAGTGCAGTGTATAGAAACCGTACTAATCCTCTCGGGGACCTGTTTTTCGTCGCACATGAACGATCCGAGCCGTTCATTCTTAAAATGAATTTTTGATTTTTTTTAATGAAACGGGGGAGATTTTGAATCAAGCACCTACATACAAATGTCCGATTGAGCTGATTTCTTGTGGGGCCTCTTGAAAAATCATTTCAAGATGAATGAACGGCTCGGATCGTTTGTATGGAACCCAAAAATGAGTCCCCGAACCGGTCAGTAGGTTTTTTTGTACATTACACTTCTGTATCCATTGAATTACCGCTTGACTAATCGTTGATGAATGAATCACACCGTGTACTCGCCTCAACACGAATAAATTTTGGCGACAAAACTTAACGATAGAAATCCAAATTTTAGGCCTTTAGGAATGTGCCATGACACTTGAATAAATAACCATGTGTTTGGAACACAGCAGAATCTGTCCCTTAGGTTTGGGACTTGTCTCGAGCTCGAAAATATTATTATTTAAATTGTTCATTGTTTAGAGCTAGACGCAAACAAAGGCCATAAGAAAAATCATGTCATCGGACATCTGTAGCTTACTGATCGAATCCAATAATCTTGCTGTGTATTTTTGAAATTGTAGTTGCTGTTGTTTTAGTGAAGAAAAACGTGATTCATTTACTGAGTTAACGGTGTCCAATAGAATTAATTTTTGCAGGGGTATGCTTCAATTGTTCACTAAGTAAACGATTTTATAATCATATAACCTCAGGACGAGGCTCATACAAAAAGCCAAAGCGCGCAGGATCTACTGGCATATGGGTGTTTTGGCTAAATAATTACATCAAATTAGTTTAATTTTTTTGTCTTTATTATAAAAAATGCATTTTTCGTTTTGCGTTCAATTTTTGTTGGATTATTGGTTCATCTTGACGAAAGGAATCTAAAAAATAAAAAATTATTAATGAAACTAATTTTCTTTAAAATAAGGACAAAGATAATTTAAAAAGTCTGCCTAGTTTGGATTATTTTGTCTTTAGTAAACTTTCTTAATATTTTGATCACACTAATTTTTTTATATTTTAGATTCCTTTGATAGAAACAAATTAATAATCCAGACTTAATTATTTTGTCAAAACACCCCGGTCACTGTGGTCAATAAGTGTGCTTGCCTTAGAGTCTTAGACCCAAAGAGAGGGAGGGCCACTACAATATTCATTGATGAATCGGACCTTGTTGGCTTCATATCATCCATGGAATAATCGGGCGCCAGACAAATGTATGCTTTTGACTATTATTTATCGACCCAATGAATTGGGGCTCTCCTGTCTTTAAGGGACCGCAAGAACTTTCAACCTTCAATCTGATCGTCTAAAATTATGTTTAATATTTTGGATGGAAAATATAATTTTTCGAGTGAATAGATAATTATCTGCGTGAGGAGTTTTATTTTCCATATGGACCATTGATTTCGAGAAGGACGGCTCCAACCCAATATCTTCAAGGAGATTGATTTTGGAAGTTCCTCCTTTTCATGATCATGATTTATCAAACATGACAAGCGGGGCAAGGGAATTTCAAAACAGACGGAGGAAAAAGGGGTATGTATGAAACAAAATTTCAACATGCTAAGTTACCCAACAAAGAATAAAAATTGAACATGTGGTGTATAAATGTACTTGCTCCATTTGTGAAGCTCAAATTGGTAGTATTAGAGAAAACAGGACTTGAGATACTCTCAGTTTTTTTTTTTTTTTTTGGCTAAGGAAAAAGGTATGCTGGATTTTTAACTAGCGTACGTATCGATTCCCAATCAATTGGAGTACCCACCTGACATAGAATGTTTGGACGTAAGTAATAGCTGACCTAGCCGCAAAGAAAATATTGATCCCTCACTATGTTGCGGGCTCCATCACCAAAACCCCTAGAAGTGCAAGTTAAATTAGTGTCCCCTCTCAACTATTTAGTCCCAAGTATTGAACTTGGGACTGGTGAGAGAGGAGCAACTTTATTTAGTTGCTCCAACCACATGAACAGCCACCCTAAGGGATTGGCAAAGTGGTATTGTTTTGGGATCGTCTTAGGGGTTTGCTCCCACCTAAAGTCTCAGGGTCAATTTTCCTTATTAGCAAAATTCTTGCGGCCACTGGAAGTTATACTCGATCGTTATTTCGGAATTAGTTAAGGTGCGCTAAAGATGACCCGGACAACAGGTTAAAAAAAAAAAAAAAAATACCACCTCGGTGGTATACTGTATGATACAGTCTGCATCAGTTAGTAACATCTATGTGAGGGACATTGATTCGACCGTAACCTATCGATATGTGAATAAATCAATAGTGGAAAAAAATGTGTTTAGTAGTCATATCAGAGTGATCAATTCATCAAACCACCAAAAAAATCTGCTCATGGGTGGGTGAGATGATTGAGATGAAGGCGAAAACTTACATATCTTTTCCTGTTCTACCATCCTGACAACCATTTGGTTCTAATCAGTCAATATTGCATGCTCTTAGGCAAAGTAATGCAAAATTATTTGGTGGTTTTTGGCACTGCCTGTTGGTGCCCTAACAATTTAATCTACCAAACATTTCTTTGGGGTGTAGTACTGAGAATGTAGACTAAATGTGTGATAAATAGTTGTGCCCCAAGAACATTAAGATTGTGTTTGGTTGGATAGTTTAGTTTAGTTTTGATAATGTCAGCAGGTGTAATGAATGGAGGGAGAAATGAGAAAAATGATGATGTCATCAAAACTAAAACTAAAACTAAACTGGAAAACGAACAGGACCTAAATAATTACTCCAAAGTAATAGGCCCTAATCTGACAAATTCAGGGTCATTAGGTTTAATTACCCTGGCAAAAAGTAGCGGACCGAAAATTTCAATACGAGATAGGGTAACACTATACAAATCACAATTAATAAACACATTATAAAGTTTATAATCTCATTTATATGGCGATATAGATCACACGAATCACACAAAACTTGATTGGCCATATATATATATGTGTGTGTGTACAAAAAAAATTCATTGAAGGATCCCTCATGGAAACGTTGCACGCGAGAGTGTTGATCTTTTAAAAAAGAGACATTTACGGGCCAGGCAGTGCACGCCCAACTCAGATTAGGTTCTGAAAAAGCACTCCTAAGGTAAAAAGTCGGGCAGCCCTCTCCCTCTCTCTCTCTCTCTAACCACCCCACATTGGCATAATCTCTCTCTCTCTCTCTCTCTCTCTCATCAACTTCCTAAACCGTATAAAAGTTCCTAAATCCTAGGGTACCCTATGAAAAAGCCTAAATAAACCCTACAATAGGAAAGTGCACCCTAAACCTAAACCCTAGGGTACCCTATGAAAGTGCCTAAATCTAAATCGTAGGGTAATCTATGAAAGTGTCTAAACCCTCAAAACCATGTGAAATTGCTTAAACTTCTAAAACCCTATGAAACCGTATGATACCTTAAGTGCCTAACCTTTACGGTAAAAAAGAGTAACTTACCTTAATGGTAATTAGATGCCTCTTTTCTAGATCTAGAAGTAAAAAATTTGATTAAAAAAATTGCTTTGGATAAAAACCATAAAGATTCCAATTTTCGTTTCTTTTATTGCCAGAACATCAAAAAAAAAAAAAAAAAGGACGAAAATAATCCCAAACAGATACATGCACTATTGTGAACCAAGTTCTGTTACAATACATCACACACCTTTTGTTCACAAGCTTAGCAAATGATTAGACTGCAATACAAATCGATGGGTGTACATGTTAGTGGCAATACAACCAATGATGAGTAATTAATGCACTAAAAGCTACAACCCACATTTTAAAAGTGACAAATAATCTTGGGAATCAAATTGGGTTTTGTTAACAATATCAAAAGATGATAACAGCTAATTGCTAGCTAGCCTTGTACCCCCAAACTTATTTTGCGTGTCCTTTCTTAATCATACTCTCTCCCACAACCCTGAAAAAAAAAAAACCCCCACCATCTAAAGACCACGATTTCCCCACGCCTTTCACCCCTCTTTGTGCACATATCACACTTTCCCCCCTAATTATATCCATACATATATATACATCCTCCCAATATCTCCTCCCTCCTCACCATTAATCACCCAAACACCTACATACATACATACACACACAACTATATCTATATTTATATCTATAAATGTAATTTATATACACATATTAAAAATATGCATTTTTTATATGATGGGTGACCCTCCAAAACCCTACTAACTCGAGCCAAAGTAAGACCAAGTTGACCAAACATCACAGCCTATCACCACGTGTGGAAAAAACTCTTCTGTCTCCTAGAAAAGTCCAAGGGACTAAAAAGGCTGCCACCACAACCGCCATGAGCTCTTCCACCACTCCCGGCGGCTCATCTAACCGTCCGACAGGCGGCAAACACCCAATTTACCGCGGAATACGGTGCAGGAGTGGCAAGTGGGTGTCGGAGATTCGGGAGCCTAGGAAGACGAGGCGTATCTGGCTCGGCACGTACCCGACACCCGAAATGGCAGCGGCAGCGTACGACGTGGCAGCGCTGGCACTTAAGGGGAGTGATGCGGTTCTCAATTTTCCTGATCATGTGGAGGTGTATCCGGTGGCAAATTCTTCGTCGCCACAGGATATACGCGCGGCCGCAGCTGCAGCGGCCGAGTTAATGAAGGCAGAGTCAGGCCAGACCGCCACCACCACGGTAGAGGCCAGGCAGCAGGGAGGTGATGAAGGCAGTGTAACTAACGAGGGGGGAGTTGCACCGGCGAGTGGGGAGGAGTTTATTGACGAGGAGGAGTTGTTCGACATGCCGAATTTACTGGTGGACATGGCCGGAGGAATGCTGGTGAGTCCGCCGCGGATAACATCGCCGCCGTCGGATGAGGATTCGCCGGGGAATTCTGATGGGGATAGTCTGTGGAGCTACATGTTTAACCAGGGTCATTAAAGCATCAAGCTAATGATCTGATCAAACCCAAAAAAACCATTGAGAAATTTTCAATGAGAATGGAACAAAATTTCACCGTTGAAAAATTATGGCAATAATTTGATAATTTGAATTTAAGTATAGGTGTAGTAGGGTTAGGGTAGCAGTAATATTATACAGTGTGACGCTATATATACGTCACTACATGGTCACCTGATAGTTCATAATTAAGAAAAACATAGTCCGAAAATGCGAAAATAAAAATATACTCACAACAGCGAATCGAAAACATATGTAATACTCCCTCTGTTCCCAGTCATTGGTTTTGTTTGAAGAAATGCGTAATGGGTAATAATTGGAGACGACACGACACTCTTCAAAAATAACTAATAATTGGAGAGAGAGAGAGAGAGAGAGAGAGAGAGAGAGAGAGAGAGAGAGAGTTTATAAGGAGGAGAGTACCGAAGTAAAACATGAATACTGGGATTATGGTGCATTCTGTTTTGAATTCAGTTTTGGGTTTTGAATAGAATTGAGTAGCTAGGGTGTGGATGTGAGTGGGTGCCACTGTAATGCAGCCGACTGTAATTAATTGGGACACAAGTCTCGGTTTGGTTTGGTTCATTTAACTGCATCTTTTCTCTATTTTAGTTGAAATTGCCCATGTTTTTGAGTTCTGTTTACCCTCTATAGCACCAGTTAACTTCTCTCTCTCTCTCTCTCTCTCTCTCTCTCTCTCATGCACTTATATTTCATCAAGAATGGAAACTGCCTCTCCACAGTAATATATCCTAAATTGTATAACCACAAACATATATATTGATGTACGTTGTACATGTATGCTAGAGTAATTTGGTATATATGTACGTGTGTATATCAAGCAAGTTAATACGGTAGGGCATGCTCCACAAATGATATACTTAGTCAGGAAGAAAGTCATGCTGCAATCTTTGGCCTTTTCTGAGCGTGAGATTATTGAGTCAGGACCAAAAACATACTTCTGCTGAAAGATTGAGGAATGAAAATGATGGTGTATCATTACTTTTATTCAACTGTACCTATCATGGACGGAGTTAGAATTTTAATTTACGATCGATCATATATGTAGTTACATGGCAATGAAAACTTGCTTGTATATATTTCGACATTACATTTTATGACGTCTAACAGATGCTTCTTACTTACTGAAGCTAATTCTCCGTCCGTCGACCCAAGTTGCTTCATGTCCATTTTTCGGAGAATTTTTTTTTGAGAGAATGCATTCATTACTCTTTTAAATTAAGTTACAACTTTTTAACCCTTCGAATTTTATATGATGTTTTAAACTTGAATATCATGTTCGATAGAAGAAGCCATTGTTTAATAATTAATCATGGGTAAAAAAAAAGTCTAAATATTATGAATTTAAATTCTAGAGGGTACACTTCAAATTAAGGAGCTATTGCCCTACTTCAAAAGAGCAAAGATAAAAAAGAAAACCTATCAAAAGGCTATTCTCTTAGTGAATTGGATTTGTTAAAAGGGAAATCTTTGGAATATTGCAAATGTCAAACTTTTCTCCTAAGGTCCTCAAAAGTTTTAAACCTTTTTTTCAAACTTTTCTCTCTCAACCCTTGAAGCTTGACTAGAGAAACTACTATTTGTGCATCAGTAAAAGTCAGTTGACCATCTGAAATATTTAATAGGATTTTAAGGATACAATTAATTTTCTTTTTGCCAATGAGAAAAAAGATTCTTGTTAATAATCCTGAAATTGATTATTTCAAAACTATTTTTAGAGTTCTTGTTAAGGGGGTGTTTCACTAACAAAAAATAGTTTAAGGGTGCTTTTAGAATAAACAAACTTTTTACGATTTTTTATGTGATACATTGCTATCTTCGTACATCCTTTTTCCTCCTACGTACATCCACAAGATGTGTGCTTGGATAACATCGATATCCTATAAAATTATTGCAAATCCATTTTAAAGATCCTGAATTTCTAATATATATATATAGGTAGTCAGAAAAAAAGTATAGTCTTTTTTTTTTTTGGAGTCATTTCGTTCTTATTTTACCGCTTGTTAAACTAGATCATAAGACCAAGGCCGTGCCAAAGGCAATGTGAACAAGAATGGTGCTTTGAATCTTTAAAACTTTGCCAAAATAAGGGCCACAAATTTTATAGGGTGCTATAGTAGGTTTTTGAAAATAAGCCCATCATTAATAAATTCATAAAAATGTATCGAGGACTCGTTTTCCCAGATTGACTTTAAAACAAAGTAGACTATAACGAAAAGTTATTACGCAAGTGGTGGCTAATTCATGCACTAGAGCTCTTGGATGCCCCACACTACATTTACGAATCAAGTCCCATTCCCCCCTCTCCCCATGTAATAGATTATGAATGACGATTGCAAAAAAAAAAAAAAATGTTATTACCATTGAAGTTATCAAAACTCAACTGCTCGATCACGTCATAAAAACAATTAGTTGGGTTAAATCAAATAGGGCTTATTACTTAATAACCGGAAGAGAAATGAAACTTGCTACATGTTGAAAAAGAGATTATATGAAAGATTGATTAGGCTAATGTAATTGGTACTTTTGGAGATTTTATGTATACTTAGACTATATGTTATTTTAATTTTTTGAATCGTTACTAATTATTTCGTTATTCGTGAAATTTACGCAGGGATCCAATCTTACTTGGGACTTGCAAAATTAGGAGTATCAATTTCAGAAATGACGTTGGTAGAGTGCAAATGCTATTTCTCAATTTTATTTTCTACAAAAATTTTAAATTAAAATGCCATTTCTAGTCCCCTATGAGTGCAAATGTTATTTCTCAATTTTATTTTCTACAAAAATTTTAAATTAAAATGCCATTTCTGGTCCCCAATGAGAGAGATAAAAATAAGTGATCATTCTTAATATTTAATTTTGCTCAAACCTCGTAAATTCAGCACTATTAGAGATATGGCAATAGATATGTTTAACAATCCTTTACTGTTACCATTAGATCAGCAATTCCACCTTGTTGATGTTAAAAATGACTTTGTCGAAGCTAAGTTTTGACTTACTCAGTGCCAAAAGTAAAAAAATGATAACATTTGTACTGATTTGGTGTCATGTGATATTATCCTAAATTCAAATAACCAAAATAAAGTCATCTAATTTTTTGATGCATCAATTGGCTAGGGTGATGTGTCAGATTTAACAAAGCCAAAAGTCGTAAAAAAAAAATTAAAAAAATAACTTATATAATAATTATTATTTTATTATTATATACTAATTATTATTATTTTAAAAAATAACTTATATAACTTTAAAAAAATAACTTTATGATTTTTTTTTTTTTTCAACAATTTTGACTCAACTTTTCATTAGAAGAAAAATTATTTGTCAAATTATATTTTAGCAACAATGGACGTGATCTTTTGTTGAACCATTTTTAAAAATCTGTGCTATTTTTTCATAACTTATATATTTGAATTTATAACAATTTTCATGATTATTCAAATATTGCATGATAGAATTAATTTTCTAAAGACGGATGAAAGAAGTACTTCTGGCCAGTAATTTCTATCTTCTTTCTAAAGACGAACGAAAGAAATACTTCCCGCCAGCAATTTGGATCTTCTTTCTAACCACATGAGAGAGAAGCAACCTCATGATCAGCTAGCTATATGAGAGGGAAAAGGGGGGAAGGTAGAAGTCGGCCAGGTGGAAAACCAAATCAGTGGAAAAAGGTTGTCTCTTGATGCTGATGGCCTTGTTTCTTCGATACCCTTTTATTTTCTTGTAAGTTTTTATTGTCTTGAAGAAATCAAAAAGAAAAGGAGGTTGTGGGGGTTGGGACTTTTTTTGGGAGATACAAGAATCTAATTTGATCGAGTAGCCGAAATTCGCTTTTTTCATCAATAATTCATCACATCAAGTTTGACTAATTATCATGTCATTGTTTTATTTTTATTTATAGTTGGATGTCCGTGTCAACTTACACCGTTGCACGTATCTTAACTAATTTCAAAGCCAGAACGTTAATGACCAGATAAGACTCTAACGCCTCCAAAGGTTTGAAATGTTTAACCTCTGTAGAAATGAAAAATGTAACATTATGAATGAACAATTATTGTCTTCTCGTAAACACTTGGTCAAACTCGGTGGTGTTCTCGTATGTCATTTGTCAATGTTCATGGCCGACACACAGTACCCCCCCTTCTTTCTCTCTCCAATGGACAAAATCCTTTTCGGACGGTGAAACCGAACGTCCACCATCAAAACAGACAAACCTGGAACGAGGAAAAAATTCCAAACTGAGGTGCAACTTGAATTGATAGAAATTTGTTGATTTGTTTAATTGAAAATTTATGTGGGGTTGGTGTGAAATATGATATAAAGATATTTTCTGTGAGTCGTGAAAATAAACTCTATTAGTTCCACGGAACGAAAACTTTAGCCGAAATTATATATTTTTGGGAAAAAAAAAAACATATGGGGCCTGTGTGAATATCTGTCACGAATTTGTGAAATTTATCAGATTTTTTTTTTGTCACTCGTCATTCCTAATCTGTTACATGGGGGGAGGGGGAAATGTGACTCGATCCCGGGATTCAGAAAGGAAATCCAAGAGCTCTACCGCATGGGCTAGCCACCACTTGCAAATCTATGGGAAAATTGAAGTAATCCAAAGCACCAAGATAAATACAATTGATTTATGTAGTTTACCTTACATGAGTTACGTTCATTATCGCTACAGTTATTTCACATGATAATTTCCTACACCAATATTTATTGCTAAAATCACAATTCTGTGACAAAGTTAAGGAAAAAAAAAATTACTACTCTTATAAAGTAAAAGATTAGGAGAGACAAGTGAGATCTATCCCTAACAGAGTGTACAAATTATCCATGGCTGCTACAATTTACTGGATTTGGAGGGAGAGGAAAAAGCAGTTTTTTTTAGGGATTGCGTGTTCCTGCCGCATCTTTGGGAGGTCTGATATCACTACGAAAAAATTGAGTTTTAGTGACAACAACGTGTCACTATAAGTGCATTATTAAAAAATATTCAGTAACAATTTTTTGTACTAATTTGTCACTAATTACAGGATTAGTGACAACTCACCACAAAGTTGTCACTGAATACTTTAGCAACACACTTTTAGTGACAATATTGTTGTCGCTAAAGATCAATTTTTTTTGGTAGTGGATCATAGGAGAATTCGCGACTTGCTTAAAGTTCATGGAGGAATTTGACAGAGAGTGATTAGAATCGACTGTTAGCTGTTGTGGATCTGCTATCCCGAAAACCCTATCCCGACTCCGTGTCCCGTTCATCCAAGCCATCAATCTGAGTACTCGACGACTCAGATTCGCAGATGAATGTGTATGGCTCAGATTTGTTTGGGGTGAGATGAAATCTGAACCATTGATTGCTCGGATCGATGGACGGTTCGGATGGACGGGACAGGGAGTTGGGACAGGAAGTTCGGGACAGCGGATCCGCTTCCACTGTTAGCTAGGTCTTGGGGTCGTAATTCCAGGTTTTTTTGTTCGGGATAATCCTTTACTTTTTTTTCTTTTTTCTTTTTTGTGTAGCACCCATGGGTGGTTAGTGAGGGTTTTGATTGTTGTTGGTCAAGTTTTTTTCCTGTATGGTCAAGTTGTTTTCCTGTATGATTCTAGTTTGTTTACTTCAATAAAGGTTTTTAATTTACCAAAAAAAACATGTATCTGGCATCATGTATATTGTTGATAACAATATGGATGTCACCATAACCAGAGTGTTTTGTTCTTTCCCAATCTGCGATTTTACACACTTTTTTGAAAGAGTAGAAGTTATGTCCGGATGAGGCAGATCGCCACCAATTATGGGCCCGGCTGTGTATTCATTACAGTAATCTGAATCGTTCATCTTTTGGGGCTCACAGATGGTGAATTGGTGATCAAGCTGTTTTTTTTTAGTGAATATATTATTTTGCGGACTCGACAAGATGAACGGCTCAGATAACTGCAATGAACGTAGGGTGGAGCCTGCAATTGGTGAGGGAAACCATGGGGTGTTGAATTTAATAGTTCTCAAAGTTCGAACACAAAAAAAATTGAAACAAATTTTGTAAAAAATTAGGAAAGATATAGAAAAAGAAAAACAAATCCAAAGAAACATTTTGAGTGAAATGCATATAGAAATGCGCATGATGTCTCAAACCTATTGTCATATTAATTAGCCCCTACCTACAAATCCAAAGAAATGTTTCTTGGTTAGACCAAGAAATTAATAAAATGAATAATTAATATTTAAAACCACGATATACCTACTGTAAGTAACTAGTACTATTTTAAGAACAAGTTGTGGAAAGAAAAGATACCCATCGTGCTAGTGCAATTGAAGTAAAACTACTCTGAATTAAAAATCAAACATCCGAATCTTGTGATGATTTCTTTCCAAAATAGGAAGTGACAAAGGTTGATTGTTATTATTTTATATACAATACAAAAGAGAAATAATTTTTTTTTTTTGGAGAATAGATAGAAATTCCATTATCTGTGAAAACGCCAGCACAAACTACCGCCGGCAATAGGCGGAGACCTTTGCAAAACTAAGCTGTCACGACATAGCTTTGGCCTACACAACAGAGACACAGATAATCAGGAGCGAAAGCAGATTAATTGTTTATGGAATAATGCCATTTGGGGAAGTCGAAAGGTCGGCTGCCAAATAAACAACTGTAATATACTACCTAAAAGGGCAATAAGCTAATGCGTGTATTAGTTGTTTAATTAGCAATACGATGAGATGCATTAAACTTGGATGTTTTGGTTCTTAAGATTGCCTAAAGAAAGATGAGGGGCATGGATCCAATGTGGTTCACAAAAATATTGCACACATTTATTTGCGCGGGTATAGTATATATACACGTAATACAACCCGTTTAATCCACCTTAAAGTCATGGCTTTTGTATCAAAGATAGAATTTGCAAACCAATTTTTTTAGAATCTGAAATAACCTGTTTTTTTTTGCTAAATCAAATCTAATTTATCAAGATTATAAGCTGCTACTAAAAAATTAGATATATATAGGGAGGGCTTCTAGTCAGGGATCCCTGACTTTGCTTAAAGTCAGGACCTCACCTTTCCTGATTGAATTCTGATGATCCGAACCGTCTAATTTATTTAGAATGTGTTTCTAAAGGCTGAGTTTGCCCAAAAATTTTAGCAACACAGTTGCTAAAATCAACCATGATTTTAGCAAATGAGTTCACGAGATGCTAAAATCATGGTCTATTTTAGCTAAAAATCAACCATGATTTTAGCACCTGGTGAACTCATTTGCTAAAATCATGATTGATTTTAGCAACTCGGTTGCTAAAATATTTCAAAGAAACTCAGCTAGCGAGGAATCATTAAAAAAAAAAAAAAGGGACCGGGAAGGGCTTGGTTTGAGCAGTTTTTGATAAAAACTACATATGTACAGTTTTATCAAAAACTGCTCGGATCAAGCCTTTCTCGGTCTTTTTTTTTTATGATTCCTCGCGGGGACCATTAAAAACACATTCTAAACACATTTGATGGTTTGAATCATCAAAATTCAATCGAGAAAAATGAGGTTCTAACTTTATGCAAAGTCAGGAATCCCTGACTAGAAGATTAGCCCCTCTCTCTCTCTCTCTCTCTCTCTATATATATATATATATTAATTTCGCGCCCGCCAGGGGTTAGACCGCCCAGCCTCAAGATACCTCCGCCACTGATTGGTTGTCTTAAAATCCATATAGTAGAATTTAACCTTCGTTTGAAGGTGAGATTGGAGAAGGCTATGAGGTCAATTTTGTCAAGTAAAGTTCCAAATCAGATTTGTCTCCTCATCGGCGATGCTCTTGGTGGTCCACCAAAGATTTCTCGCATAGTCATGAGTGAAACATTAATGGTCCTCATGTTTTTGTAGCCATGATTGTCCCTTCTACTTTTTTCCCTTGATGGGTAAGTAAAGTCTGAACTATGTATCTTCAACCATTTGAATGGACTGTTGGCTAGCTAGTACAGTAATTGTCTGAATGAAAGTAAAATCTTGATTGATATAATAGGGGAGGG
This sequence comes from Vaccinium darrowii, assembly GCA_020921065.1. NCBI lineage: Eukaryota > Viridiplantae > Streptophyta > Magnoliopsida > Ericales > Ericaceae > Vaccinium > Vaccinium darrowii. Next base: position 15,928,942 of record CM037162.1, read on the forward strand.
GTGGGGTGAGCTGGGGTAAAGTGGGGTAGGGGGGAGAGGGCAGAGATAATTTAACATGGTATTCTATTGCTACAAAGTACAAACCATATCGATGTTACGCTCTTAGTTTGGAAAAAAGCTACCATACACACCACTACAAAAATTTCAGTTTTCTAATAAAAGTTACTACAATTTTTTTTTATAAAAATTACGAGACACACAAAAATGTTACGAATTATATTGTTGAAAAGTTTCAAAAAACTAAAAATATTACGATTGCCAGTGAGGTGGCACAATCTAGACCATACCATATGCATATGGTATACACCTTTAATAGGTGTGTATTGTAGCCATTTCCCTTAGTTTGAAGCTAGATCCAATTGACTACACTGCTACGGTGAGTCTGCTACCGTGGGTGGAATCAGAAATATCTGACAGTGGGTTAATATTCATAAAAATACTTAATTTTCTTCTTGTTCACTAATCAAAAATTGAATATGAATTGCTGTTGGAAAATTACGGTGAATGACACCCCTTATAAAAGTGATATTTGTGCTAGAATGTGTCTATATTCATGAATTATGCATATATAGAAGTTCGCAAATGAGTATTCTTAATTGAAAAATGCGCACGTATTGAAAGTCTAACTTCTTTAGCATTGAAGTAGTATTATTCACATTTATTGACCGATGGTTAGTGAAATCCTAATGTTAAAAAAAGATGACAAATTTTTAGTTTTTGTGAGATTGCTTTGTACTTAATTTCATTAATATTGTGAGGCTATTCGCAATAATGTAAAAATTTGACCAAATTAATGGGTTAATGCAAAAGTTAGTGGAGTCAAGTGACTAGAAGCCGAAATCAATTAGTAACATTTTTTTTTCCCTTTTCAAATGGTCGTATATGATTTCATAGAAGTGAGTCTCACTACCATATATGGACGAGCGTTTACATGGATACATGGTTCTGTAGTTGGTTTCGCAGACTAAAGGTACTGAACCAAAAGCCCATTCTTTAAGCGTGCTAATTCTTAAAAACCTAATCCTCCTTAAACGGCCACAAAAGTGTTTAGGCCCAGGCCAAATTGCCTATTTTCATGAATCCACAAGAAGCTTTTTTTTTTTTTTTTTTCCCCATAAAAATGATCATGAGCTGCCGAGGAAAATAAACATGTTTTTTCATAAGGGTGATGAAACCCTAAAGAGTGGAAGGGGAAGGAAGAGAGGCGGCTAGAGTCTTTTTTTTTTTTTATGCTCTATATTAGATAGAGAAAGGATTACTAGGCTCTGCTTCAAGTAAATACTTGTCACAACTCGTTGTATAATTTGTACTACTTTCTTTTTAGACACTTTTGACATTTGGCACTTGATGAGCAAATTATTCGCGCACAGACATGGTGGCGCACAATTGTAACAAAAATAAAGACAACTAGTTTGTGAAAAATGATCATGGCTCATCTGACTTTCTGAAAACTGAAACTTTTGGTATTCATTCAAGGCAAAACATCCATCCGCACATTGATTTAAGATTGAACAACGAGCTAAAGAGAGAGACTAATAGGTCTGATGAGTAAGTAACATGAGCATATGAAGCTATTTGAATCATTGAAACATGATCAGTATACAAGAGTATATAAATCAGTGGTGGACCAGAAAAGGGTTTAAGCGCTCAAACTAGTTTCTTGGTTTGTATGCTCTTGTGCTTTGTATCACTTCTTCAGACTATTAGTAACCCCAAATCAATGTTTGATGTCATATACGCCTTCAACTTGTCAGAAACATGTACTTAATGAATCTTATCACATGAAAAGATAGATGAACTTGAGACTTGTTTTGATGATATTTGAGAACCGAACAGAGGATAATCAGACTGGTAGGGATGTAATATCCACACACACACACACACACCCGTGAGCTTCAAACCATGATTCAAGATCAAAATAAGCAAGAATAAGGAACAAGGCTGAAGAGTATTTGAGTGCTCAAAGGTATGGTTAGAGTGCTCAAACCTTTTTTTGGTTCATGAGCTTCTGTGGCTTTTCACCCTTCATTGGCGCTTCTATGAACTTTTGAGTTTTTGATCATCATAAAAAAAAGGGCATGAATCACCTTCTTACTCCTTAAAACAAGATCATTTTGCCTTCTTTTTATAATAAAACATCATCTTAATGACTTCATCTTAATGACTTTTTGAACTCATTTTTCAATGATCAAGAGAGAAGCCAATTGGTTAAAGAACATGACAACTATCAAAAAGCCATGAAAGATGATCATATCATGAAAAATGACCGAAAACCTCAAAAATCATGAGATGGTCCAAGAACAATTTGAGCGGTTAAAGGGTAGACTTTGAGCGCTTAAACCCTTCTTTGCTTGCAAATTTTAAAATTATTTTTCTTGATTTCTTGGACCTCGTAAGCTCACAACAAGTATTTAGAACTAGCATGAGTTTACTGCAAGTATTTTTATGAGTTTATTTTTCTTGTTCTTGATTTCACATGCTTTTCTACTTGTTAGACTATGATCAAAGCTTGAACTTGGGTTTTTGTTGGATGATAGTGTAGTGGCTTAGAGTGTAGGCTATTAGTGATGTGTTCGAGGTGTAGGAGGTGGTATTGAAGACTAATCAGGTGTTTGATGATGTTACCGTATGGTATGATTTTTGGACTTAGAGGGTGGATTTTGGCTTGAGGTAATGGGGTTTTGGATGATCAAGAGAGCTTGCTGGAAATTTCTCGTGAGAGAAGGCTCAGAAGTGATTCTCTGAAGGGTGGGGGTGGTATGGAAGGCAGTAACATCTGTATAAGTGGTGGGTGATGTCTTATATAGAGAGAGAATGGGAGGGAAAGAAGTGGGTTTTGATTTTTAAACTAAAATTAGACTTAATAGGGGTCATTTTAGGGTCCATTATACATTTAGAAGAAGAAATACAGCGGTTAGATGCTCCCAAATTAGAAGAATCTCATGATTAGATGCTCTGCAAAAAGCTGACTTGACAGGGTTTGAGCGCTCAAAGGGTGCTGAGAGGGTCTGAGCGCTCAAACACCCTCTTTTAGCGCTCAAAGGGTTTTGAGCATTGTTGGCTGGCTTTGTTTGTTTTGATGGTTTGGGGGTATTTTGGTCACTTTGATTGGTCCAAGGTTGTTCTAAATGGGTTTATGGCGGTGTTGGAAGGTTTAGCAATTTCAAGCCTTGTTCCGAGCCTCGAGGTATGTGTGGTTGGTCCATTTTATCATCAGGAATGCTCAAGAGATTGCCTACGTTAGAATCAAGGTGTCTACAGAGGCTATAGGTGGTGGTGATGGGGTTTTTTAACGGAAGAGAATTGCCACGTCAGCAATTTCCGTCCAATATGACGGAAAATGGGGCCAGGAGCCTTAGAAAGGGCGTTTTGAAAGTTCAGGTGTTTAATTGATGCTAACTAAAGTTCAGGTGTTTTTGGGACATTGAGTGTAAAGTTCAGGTGCCATTTTGAAATTTCCCCTATTATTAATCATTGTGTAGATTCAATGGGCTGGAAAATTATTGGGCCGATACCCACTCCTAGCCGTGATTTGCTTACATTACGAAGACTATTAGAGATCCGTGTGATATAATAAAAAGAGAGTCCACAAGTAAGGCCCACGACCTCATTACCCATGTTGACGAGTTTTGTCTAATCTATTAAGAGCATCTCCACTCTTGGAGCAAATCCTTCACCAAATTTAAATTTGAGTAAAAATGACCAAAAATCCCACTCCACCCCTTCACCAAATCCATCACCAAATTTGCTCAACACTAAATTTGCTCAAATTTTTCACCAAATTTGATCAACACCAAATATTCAAACGGCTCTATTTGTTCCAAATAGGCAACGACTCAACACCAAATTTGCAGAGGGCAACAGATGAAAAGGAACTGACAAAATGAAAAAAAAAACCGAAAAAAAAAACTATTTTTGACAAAATGGCGGGAAAGTTTTGGGGCCAAAATGAACAAAAAAACAGTTTTTGACAAAATTTTAACTAGAATTTGGTTTAAAAGGTGGTTTTCCATTGGAAGGGGTGTTGTCAAATCAAGTTTTTGACCAAATTTTTACTCAAATTTGAGTAAAAATTTAGTGTAGGAGTGGAGATGCTCTAAATCCAACTGTATTGGTCTTTCTCTCATGATCCAGAAAACCTCAAATTATGGGAGTGCGTGGCACTTTTAGGGAAGGGAAATTTTTTAAAAACCCCCAAATTTTGACCTTAATGTCTCATAAACTTCTGAATTTCAATAAATTCCAATTACACTCCCAAACTATCATTCTGTTAGTCAATTTACCCCCTCCCTTATGAATTTCAATAAATTCCAATTACACTCCCAAACTATCATTCCGTTAGTCAATTTACCCCCTCTCGGCCAAATCTGTCAAATTAATATCGGTTTAGGCTAACAGAGTTAATTTTTCGTTATATATGTTAAACTGGGGTTCTGTCTCTCTCGTTCTCTCTCTCTCTCTCTCTCTCTCTCTCTCTCTCTCTCACACACGGGGACCTGGTGAACCCAAGAAAAGAGAAATTGACGCATTGGCTGCCATAGCCATGGGGCATAAACAGTAATCGGGGGACTTCTGCCAAACAAATGCCCACTGCCCAGAATCATTACTCTTTAGCAGATGGCATCAAGATTACCACTAAACTATTGGGTCAATATATACACACCACAGCCAAAATTGTATTTCTGGGCCCATGAATATCAATAGCAGACTCCAAATTTTAACACACAAGTAGCAGAAAACGGCAGAAGATGGAAATATCAGTTGTTATTTGTTTTCTCTTACTTGAATACGAAGTCAAGAGTGAAATTTCAACATACAAGTTCGGGTGAAATTTATCGACAAGGAGAAAACCCCACTTGATTTGCTGTTTAAAACCTGTTGGAGAAGCCAACTTGTTCCGACGAGGGAGAGAAAAAATGTTTCCACATCCTTCCTGATTTACATCATCTTAAATTAAAAACTGGCAAGAGAACAGATTGAGTTGAACGGAAAAACACAGCGAAATCTACATCTACAAAAAGCAATCTAGGAAAAAAGAAAAAAAGAAGAGTTGTTCAGATCTTTACGATCTGTGATTGCGAGTTCACGGAGGCATTGCGGTTACAGAGGCAAATAAGAAAACAAAGAGGTTTGGGGAAAATTCAAAAGATTTCGTGAGAAATTTGGGGTAAAAGAAGAATTTGCATCACGCGTGATTTGGTGGTGGTTTGTGGGTGGGTAGGTCTGTGTGTGTGTGAGAGAGAGAAACCCCAGTTTAGCATAGACAACGGAAAAAATTAACTCTTGTAGCTAAACTGTTATCAATTTGACAGATCTAGACGGAAGGGGATAAATTGACTAACGGAGTGATAGTTTGAGAGTGTAATTGAAGTTTATTAAAGTTCAGGAGTCCATGAGACATTGATGTTAAATTTAGGGGTTTTTTTTTTTTTAATTTTTCCCTTTAGTGAAATAAGAAGTGAAAGTTTTAGGAAAAATTCCAAAAAAAACCTCTGAACTTTCACCAAAATGTCCCATACACCTCCAAACTTCATTAAATGTTAATGAGACCTCCAAACTTTACAACTTTTAATCAAAAAAGCCCATGCCGTTTGTTTCCGTCAATTGTCTAACGGGAAAATCCTACGTGTTATCCTAACACACCCAAACGACGTCGTTGGAGACCTTGGGCAGCATTTTGGAGGGAAAATCCATCTTCTGGTATATACTCCCGCCATTTCTCACCTCCATCTCCTATATCAGGCCCCTTTCTCTCTCTCCCTCCCTTGTTATATGTGTTTTTTTTTTTTTTTGGGTAAATTAGCTTGAAATAGAAAAAAGGTTAACCGAATATACAGCCTACAAGGGGCATAACCCAAGAGGAAAAGAAAAAAAGAAAAACCAAAACCTAACTACAACAAAATAAATATCCAACAAATTAAGTACAGAGCACACTTCTAAGAAATAGCACCAAAACACCAAAACAAAAGCAAGAGGTGCTAGCCACAAGAACTAAACTCTTGAGGCCTTTAACATCTTGATTTTATCTTGGAGCTTCTTTTGTTTTGATCTCTAGTGGATCAAGGAGTTGAGGAGTCACCCACCACTTGGTTCAAACAATGTCGAGCTCCAATGAAATCACCTTCCAAGGGAATTCATGGAGGCTCTCTGATAGGCGCGTGAGAAGCTTGCTTACAAGCGCCTAAGTAGGGGGTTTTAGCATGTTAGACGTGCGATTTGAGCTTTATCTTCCAATTAATATGTGCATGTGGTGTTTTTGTGTTTCGAGTATAATTTGCAGGTATTCTAAGGTCACAAGTGTGATTTTGGGACATTGGGAGTTCATGCACGCCGATTAGGAGTTGGAAGCGAGCGGATTTTGCATGGAAGTGATTAAAATCCGTCGGGAGCGCTACCCCAATTCCTTGGAGCGCTTAAAGTGGGCACTAAAGGGTCCCAAAACTGAACAGAAACTTCTTGAGCGCTACACCAAAATAGGTGTAGCGCTACCGGCATGCTAAGTCAATGGTCAACCCGAGCATTCAATGGTCAACGCACGGCAAGAGTGAAGCGGTAGCGCTACCTGGAAAAGACTGTAGCGCTACCGAGCTTACTAAACGCTGCCGTTTGGTTGGTCCGCATAGGTTAATTCCGGATTTTCGTTTGTTTTTCGAAAGGATTACTATGTTAGTATAAATACTTAGTTTTAACTGGTATTAGGGTTCCTCTGTTTTTTTTTGTTTTTCTCCACGACTTTTACTTAGGTTTTTAGCTTTTCAAGTTTTCGGTGACAGATCTCGTATTCCTTGTTCAGCGTTCCGTTTTCAAGATTCTCAACGTGGATTGACGTTCCTCTTTCATTAATCAAGATTATTTTCGTTGCGCAATCTTCGGTACTACTTTCTGTTATTATTTCCATTGTTTAATCATGTTTAGATCTAGGGTTCGTGTTATTCTTGCTGCGTTTTTAATAATGAGTGAGTAGTCGTATTGAGTGCGACCGCGGGACGAAGGTGTCCTGTGGCTAGGCTAATTTATGTTCCACCTCGGTGCCGAATCATTTTAATTAATGCGCAATTTTTGAATACGGAAGTTTTTCTAGCAAACAAACCCGGGCATTGCCAAGTCCAAATGCGCAGAAATTGGTGACAAGTGGTGCGCATTTGTTGGAAACTATTTTTCATATTTTTAAATCTATTAATTGAATAATTGTGGCCCGAGTGAATGTGAATTAGACTAGCTGCGGACACCGTAGTGCCCACGGCTGTGCTCTTCTTTTTAAATTCAGAGTCCCGTAGTTAAAACAGTTGAATTTAGTTAATTAATTAAATCATTTGAGCAAGGGGTGGCTACCTGAGAGCCAATTACAAATGTAGAGCCGGCATTGTTTGAGTTAAGCACCGTAGACCGTCTCTGTGGTTCGACTCCGGTACTTCCGGATTTATTGTGCTACACCGGTCGATAGTCCTACGCTTGGGATGAAATTCTAGTTAATTATTAATCACCCGGACGGTCAAGCACTCTCGAAACCGTGTAGACCGACAGAGAGCCACGAGGGGAGGCTTTTATTGAGTACTACCCTGACCATGGAGAATTGGGGTAACATCACAAGATACAGCTCCCGCAACATCTATCTTTGTCACCTCCACAACGGAAGAGGCACCCGAATCCTCGCATTTCTCAAGAACACCAAACGTGTTAGTGTAGAAGGAACACTACTAGACAATGAGATGGCCAAAGGCATACCCGGATTTTGAATTTTCCTCTTCACCACCTCTACCCAATCATCCTTACTTTCACTAAATACTCCATCTTTTGCATTTCGCTCATGAACAACCGAGACATCTTGTCCTACTTTCTCCTTGGGTTTCCACATTAGAGGAGGTGTAACTTTGGGTTTAACAGTGCAAATGTTAGTAGAATGGCCAAAAATCTTGCAAACATGGCAAGCTTGAGGTTTCCAAGGAACCTCTACTCTAATTTCGTATGGCTCTCCGTAACCCAAATTTACTACAAAGGACTTGGGAATCTCCTTTGTCACATCCACTTCAACACAAACTCTGGCAAACGTCAACCTGCTATGATTTTGCGTAAAATCATCGAGGTAAAGAGGGTTTCCGATGACGCTAGCAATACTACTCAGTCCATCCTCTGTCCCTAATTTAAGAGGAACATTGTAGAATTTAACCCACACTGGAACACTAGAGAAAACACTTTTAGTAAGTTGCATCCCATGATGCCATTTTTTAATCACAATATGTTCGCCCGCGCAAAAGTATGGACCGTTCTCAAGAATGGAATCTAATGTGTCCTCATCCCTAAATTTGAACACTACAAATCCATTATCTAAGGTGACCACATCCTCAACATCTATTTTCCATACCCTTTAAGCCCAGGATCTAACTTAAAAGTAGGATAGACGTTTATCCACAAAGTATCCCACAATAGCATGTTTCCATTTTAGTGCCCCATTTTCAGAAATCTTAAACGGAATCATGACTTGATTATTCACATACTCAATCGGAAACCTCTTAAGGTGTTTACTTAGCCTACCAGTTTTAACTTCATTGTCAAGTAAAACCTTAACATTTGTCCAAGCATTCAAGTTGGCTTTACCTTCCGATTTATCCTTTGGATTTCTGGCAGTGGTAGCCGCAGTCCTAGTTGGACTTTGAAGTGGTGTTGTAGTTCCACCACCACCACTCTCAGTTGCCCTGACCGGAGTGTCAAGTTTCGGCCAAGAATCAGCCATAGCCGAAGGCAATTGCAATTCAACTGCATCGACATTTTTTGCCACAACTGAAATATTCTCCTCATCATCAATAGAAACAATTTCAACATCAGAATACCCAAATGCATTGTCAATTTGGTCATGAAAGTCCCGTAGAGTTAGCTTTGTAAGTGATTTACGCTTACCCATAACAACTCTCTCACTGTCCCTCAATATGCAGGAGAGAAAAGGAGAGAGAGGTACCTTGAAAAGGAAGCCAGTAGAAGCTCCGGCGATGTCACCGGAAAGTCGCCGAAAAATTCACACCGGAAAACGAACGGCCTGAAGTGGATGAAAGCCCTCGGCTCAGGGAGTCCGAGTTTGTATGTGTTCTCTCTCCCTCCCCTGTATTTGTCGTCTCTCTCTCTCTCTCTCTCTCTCTCTCTCTCATCACATTTCAAACCCTACAAAATGAGGTCAAATTCTGAGGTGTTGAGAGCATGTCATCCAAGGAGGTTTGAAGTTGGCAACTTCATGGAGGATAACCCATGTGCTATCTGCGGTAATTGAAGGGAGCTCCACACTTCTTGGACCCCTGTGAATCCGGGAAGGAGGTTTATTGCTTGTCCAAAAGATGAGTGAAAGGATTTTGCATGGCTTGACCCACCAATGTGTGATAGGTCGGCGTAAATAATTCTTGGGCTTTTGAGGGTAAGAAACAACATGGAGAAGGAGATCTTGGCAAGGAAGAAGAAGGAGAGGATGCTCTAGATTGCTTTGGAAACCAGCTGGGTTCTATTTGTGATACTATTTCTCTTCTCTAAAAAGGTGTAGGGTTATGTACGGGTTGCTATTGTGGTAAGGGTAATGGTATGTTTTATGGTGGTGTCCTAGTATTTATAGGTAGTTCTATAGGATGTGAAAGATCTGGTGGTGTTTAGATTTAATAGTGGATGCTGATGGTAACCATTTTGTGAAGATCTGGTGGTGTTTTATGGTTGTGAAAATGTGATTTCCTTCCCCACTTAATGGCATGCTCTTTGACAGTATCCCTAAACAGTGCATGACTTTTAAACTCCGTCCCAACCTTGAATGTAGGATTGACTAAGTCTGTTTTCTCATTAAAAACAAGGTGTTTCACTCTCCCATTATCTCCGTCCGACTCACTATCTATGCTCCTCAAATCATCAGATGACACTTCATCTTCATCACCATCTATGTCTGCTAACTCATCAACCATTATTGCATGTTCTTTGGGCAATTCAGGTGCATTACATCCATCAAAGTCCTCATCATTATCCACATAGACATCAAATAGTGTATCATCATCTTCAACCTTATAATCACTATCATAAATGTCATCCTCATCAGAAGAAGATGAACTTGAGTCCAGGTCATAATCATCTGTGTCATCACCATTATCAATTTCTAATTCAATGACTTTGTCTGCTCTACCCTTCCCCTTTGACATAGTATCCCTTTTGAACTTTGATCTACCAGCTTGACTCTCTTGGGTAGGATTACACTCTACCAATTTAGCTACCATGTAGCATTCAACCACTCTGTGTTTATTTGCAATCAAACACAAATCAGTGGTATGGTTGTCACTCTTGATTAACTTCATTGAACCATTTATAATCCCATAAAATGCAATACTTGTAAATTCACCCATTTCAGAAGCCATGTTTAGTAATTCCATGTAGGACATCTCGTCAATATCACAGAAATCAAAGTATGTGATACTTCCTCCCATTTAAACCTTTGTTCAAAAACCCTTGAACACACCCCCATGATGCATCCTAATACTAAAATATGATCCAGAATCTGCAAAATGATCAATAAAATTATACATTTATACTCAGTGGAACAAAACACCCCATTAAAAAAACCCTAACGGTTGACAACTCTTTAAACTATTGAAGTATTTATTTAACAAAGTGTAAATGATTAAACAATAGCATCGTGAATAAAAAAAACACACACAAAACAAACCCTAAATGATTCACTTTACCGTATGTAGGAGGAGCAGCACCACTTTCGCGCATGATCCAACCCATTTTTTGCCTTCAAAATGCTTCCAAAGATCCAGAAATCTTGAGAAAAATCAGTTGTGTTGGATCGAAAACATTTGGGGAGGATTTTAGAGATTGTTGTCTGAGAGGTTGAAAGAAAGAGAGATAGAGGTTGAAGAGAGAGACAGAGTAAAATATTACTCTGGTTTTTCTCAAGGAAATCAGAGATAAAGTGGGGAATGAAACTCACGTGCCCCTCACATGATCGATTTTGCCTCCAAAATGGTGCCCAGGGTCTCCAACGACGTCGTTTTGGTGTGTTAGGATGATAGGTAAGATTTTCCTGTTAGGCAATTGACGGAAACAACTGGCGTTGGCTTTTTTGATTGAAAGTTGTAAAATTTGGAGGTCTCATTAACATTTATTGAAGTTTGGAGACGTATGGGACATTTTGGTGAAATTTCAGAGGCTTTTTTGGAATTTTCCCAAAGTTTTAAGAAGTTTCTTTTCATTGCTTGGATTATCCCTACTATATATGAGAGCAATTTTGTTCACCCTCCTTAAAAGAGGGTGAACAAAACCCTCTCTCTTATTGGTTGAAACATGTGGGTCCTATCACAAAGTGATGTCATGCTTACATCAAGGTGATGTCATGCTTACCAAAAGTTAATTGCAGAAGTAAGCATTACATCATTTTGTGGTGGGACCCACACCGATTCAACCAATAGGAGAGAGTTTTATTCACCCTCTTTTAAGGAGGGTGAACAAAATTGCACTCACTATATATAAAGAGAGGGTTTTCGTTTGGTACGACAATTTTGCCAAACTGCCCCTTCTATATATAAACCCAACATGTGGCTTCCTTGATATTCAGATATTCTTTATGCCCTTTTCAATCTTCTTCGGATAAAAAAATAAAAAGGTACTTTCATGCATAATTTTTTAAATTACTAATAGATATCTTTAATTTGATGCAGAAAAGTTTGAAAAATTGTTTAGGAAAGTATTTTACATTGCTGGCTTGTTGGATTTACATAGGTGGTTTGTTGGCTTTGCAATTTTCTTCGGATAAAAAAAAGTACTTCCGTGCATAATTAATTTTTTTTGCACCAAAATAAGCTACTATTAGTGGAAAATTGTATACGAAAGTATTTCACATTGCTAGCTTGTTGGGTTTGTAATTTTCAGGCAAAAAATAAAGTACAGTCGCTCATAATTTTTTGATTTTTTGCACCATATTAATTATTATGTACAAAAGTATTTAATTTTTTGGTCTGAATTATTTAATTTTTTGGTTTGAATAATGCACTTTTTTTTTTTTTTTTTTGGTAACGGACAGGTTGCGCGCTTCACGCTCAATCACAACACTAGTAGAGAAAGAAAAGGGAAAGTATAAGAAGTTCAACTTTCACTTTATTTTTCTTCTTCATTTTCTCTCTAATTTTCCTCTTCAATATTTTTATTTCTTTTCTCTTTCCTTCCTTAAATTCCAAACACACCCTAATTGAGTCACAACAACAAAGAAAAAAGATAAAAGCCCTATATGCTTAGCCGTAGGGCTGCACACGAACCGAATCGAGCTGAGTTTTAAAATGTTCAGGTTCATTAGTTTAGTTTTAAATGAACTCGAGCCGAGTTTGAACTCAATTAATATTTGATGAGTCAAGCTCAAGTCGAGCTTGCCTAGTTTTGACTCGAACTCAAACTTGTTCACGAGCCTTAACGAGTCGAAAATATTAGCTGATATTTTGTACTTAAATAAGTGCATACTTATGTGAAGTTATAAAAACATATTAAAATTTAAGTTTATAATACTTTTAAAGTTTATACATTGACAAGTATATAATTTTTCAAGATGTACATGTAGAAGTTTATACATATTCAAGTTTATATGTTATATTGTCATAAGACATATATATATACACCACACTTCCTGTCCAAGATCCCGGATTTAAAAAAAAAATCCACACCTCATTGATCCCGATTGAATTTCGACGATCTGAACCGTCCAATGTGTTTAGAAGGTGTTTTCAAGGGTCTCCGTGAGAAATCATCAAAAAAAAAATACCGGGAAGGGCTTGATCCGAGCCATTTTTCACAAAAACTGTATATGTGCAGTTTTGTGAAAAATGGCTCGGATCAAGCCTTTCCCGGTATTTTTTTTTTTTTTATGATTTCTCACGGAGACCCTTGAAAACACCTTTTAAACACATTGGACGGTTTGGATCGTCGAAATTCAATCGGGAAAGTGGAGGTCCGGATTTTTTTAAAATCCGAGCTCCCTGATTTTATATTATATATTATACTTCAGGTTTATGAGCCTAATCGACCTGAACACTATCAGGTCCGTGTTTGAATCATTTGTTAAATGAGCTTAAAATTGAGGTTTTGGTTTGGCTCTATAACGCAACTAATTTTGGGAACATTATATTTATTACAAAGAATAAATAAAACTTACAACAATATTCCACCTCGGGAATTACATAAATCACCCTTCCAAATACATTTATTCACTACAGGGTTAACTAGGATTTCTGTACTTCATTGCACAGCTGTCACCCCTGATGGTGTCCTGATCAGCTCCATAAACTCCAAAGATATATAATATTCCTCTTGTTCATCTCTAAAGCCTTGCACAATACAATAGAGTTGCAGAGCAACATCGTGGTATTATGCTTGGGTCACAAAAGTGCAACACCGTGAGCGATGACGCTCAATAGAAACCACTACCCCATATCGTTATACTAGCAATTCTAGAACAATATTTTGGATAGGAAAATAATAACTACAGTTTAACAGATAATCGTATCTATCATGAAAATATGCAGTTGTCCGTGTCAATGCAAACAGTGTCAGTGTCATTTCAAATCAGAGTATTTCGCACGCAGAATAATGTGTCTTGTTTAATCTTTCAGTGTCACCATTCTTCTTCAAATTTAACAACATGTGGGAACTGTTTCCGTCCACTAGCCACAGTCCAGTCACTCCACTCTTATGGCACTACTTTTGACCACCAGGCCTACAGTCCATCCCTCGAAAGTTAACGATCTCTCGCGGAGACCGTTAAAAACACATTTTAAACACATTAGACGGTTCAGATCATCACAATGTGGCTAGGAAATGAGCCGTCCGAATCGGTTCAGACTGGATCTCTCCGTATATAAGTATATGTATATGCTGCACGCGAGATTGTTGACCTTTTTTTAAAAAAATTGCTTTGGATAAAAACCATAAAGATTCCAATTTTCATTTCTTTTATTGCCAGAACATGAAGAAAAAAAAAATGAAAACAAAGAAGACGAAAATAATCCCAAATAGATACATACTGTTGCGAACCAAGTTCTGTGATAATACATCACACACTTTTCGTTCACAGGCATAGTAAATGATTAGATTGCAATACAAATCGATAGCTGTGTTAGTGGCAATTAACTAATGAGTAATTAATATTCTAAAAGCTACAACTTGTAATTAAAAAAACGTAGTTCCGTTAACACTTATTTTGACACACATTTTGACACAATTCTTTTTTTTTTGGGTCCCAGTATGATGTTCCGAACCATTGATCTTGTTTAAATGAGTAAAATAGGGCGCCCTACAAAAAAATAGCTGAATTGAATATCGGTAAGAGCTAGATCAAAACAGTTTTGCAGAAAATTTGACAGGAAACGGTGTTTGTGAAACTATTTTGATTAAGCCCTGACCGATATTCGATTGAGCTAATTTTTTGCATGTCCCCATTATTTTACTTATTTAAACAAGATCAACGGTTGAAACATCACAGTGGGACTTTTAAAATAAGTGTTAGCGGAATCGCCCAGTAAAAGAAAATACTACACTCAATAACTTGGTATCAAATTGGGTTTGTTAAGAATATCTAAAGATGGTAACAGCTTTTCACCCCACGTTTCTTCTCAAATAACTCTGGATCCATTCCTTAATAAAAACCTTACATATATGTCTCCCCCCCTCCTCTCCATCACCCAATCACCCCACACCTATAGACAAGAAAACATACACACGCATATATCTATATCTATATCTATATCTATATATGTATACATATATTAATTAATATGCATTTTTTATATTATGGGTGACCGCCCAAACCCTAGTTATTTGAGCCAAGTAAGACTAAGTTGACTAAACATCACAGCCTATCTCTTCTCTCTCCTAGAAAAAGTCCAAGCCCAACCAAATAATAAGGCCACAACCTCCGCCATGAGCTCGTCCACCGCCTCCGGCGGCGGCGGCTCATCTAGCCGTCCGACAGCAGGGAACCAACCGGTATACCGCGGAATACGGTTCAGGAGCCGCAAGTGGGTGTCGGAGATTCGGGAGCCGAGGAAGACGACGCGTATCTGGCTCGGCACGTACCCGACACCCGAAATGGCGGCGGCCGCGTACGACGTGGCGGCGCTGGCACTTAAGGGGAGTGACGCGGTTCTCAATTTTCCTGATCATGTGAAGGTATATCCGGTGGCGAACTCTTCGACCCCACTGGATATACGCGTGGCCGCTGCTGCCGCGGCCGAGCTAATGAACCCAGAGTCAGGCCTGGCCGCCACCACCACGGTAGTTGCCAGGGCGCAGGGAGATGATGAAGGCAGTATAACTAACGATGGCGGTGGAGTTGCGCAGGCGAGTGGGGAGGAGTTTATTGACGAGGAGGAGTTGTTCGACATGCCGAATTTACTGGTGCACATGGCCAGAGGAATGCTGGTGAGTCCGCCGCGGATAAAATCGCCGCCGTTGGATGAGGATTCGCCGGGAAATTCTGATGGGGATAGTCTGTGGAGCTATATGTTTAACCAGGTTCATTAAAGCATCAAGCTAATGATCTGATCAACCTAAAAAACCATAAAATTTTCAATGAGAAATGCAACGAAATTTCACCGTTGGAAAATTAAGGGGATAGTAGGGTTAGGGACTTAGGGTAGCATTAACATTTAGCTTTAAGATAATAACTGGGGTATTTTACAGTGTGAGTCCATCATTAAGAAAATTAAACATAGTTCGAAAACGCGAAGATATAAGTAAAATGTCACGACTGCGAATACCTCCGTCCCGAGTAATTAGTTCTGTTAATTCCGAGAAATGCGTCAACGTTCGGATGGAAAAAATTGTGATGACTCATAATTGGAGACGAACTCTTCGAAAATGACTAATAATTGGAGAGAGTCGGAGAGACAGAGATTATAAGGAGTAGACTACCAAAGTGAAACCTGAAGACGGAGGATTATATATGGTACATTCTGTTAATTCAGTTTTGGGTTTTGTATAGAATTGAGTAGCTACGGTGTGGATGCGAGTGGGTTCCATAAGCCATTGTACTGCAGCCGATCCCAATTAGTTAGTTGGGATATAAGGCTCAGTTTGATTTGGTTTATATACGTACATCTGTTCTCTATTTTAATTGGAATGCCAATGTTTTGGAGCTCTCTCTCTCTCTCATGCACTTATATTTCATCAAGAATGGAAATGCCTCTCCACAGGAATATATCCTTAATTTTATGTGCAAGTTAATATATAAGGTATGGCATGCTTGAACTAATGGTATGCTTCGTCAGGAAGAAAGTCATGCTGCAATCTTTGGCCTTTTATGAGCGAGAGATTATTGAGTCACAGGACCTAAAACATACTTCTGCTGAAAGATTGAGGAATGAAAATGATGGTGCAATATCGATCATTACTTTTATTCAAAAGTATCTATCATATGACGGAGTCCGAATTTTTATTTACATTTACGATCGATCATATAGATATATATGTAGTTACATGGCAATGAAAACTTCATTTATGTATTTCGACATGACATCTTATGACGTCTAAAAGGTGAACTTCTTACGGAAGCTAATACTCGATCCATCCATCCTCTAGAATTCTCCGAAAATTATTGATATGCTGCAAAGATTGAAAAAAAGAAAACCTAACAAAAAGGCTATTCTCTTTTAGTGTTAAAAGAGAAATCTTTGGAATATTGCAAATGTCAAGCTTTTCTCCTGGGGTACTCAAAAGTTTTAACTTTTCTCTCTCAACCCTTGAAGCTTGACTGGAGATACTATTTGTGCATTACCAAAAGTTAGTTGAGCTGCACTAACTATTTATTAATAGAATTTTAAGGATAACAATAGTTTTCTTATAGTGAACAAATTAAAAAAAATTAAAACAAATTTGGTCTAAAACAAATTAAAAAATTAAATAGAGAAATATATATTTTTAGAGGTTTGAAATTGAACATATTCTTATAGTGAACATTTAAAAGGGACAAATGGAGTACTACTTTTCGAGATTTTGTGTATACTTAGAGAATATGTTATACTCGGAAAAAAAAAAGGGGGACAAATGGAGTACTACTTTTAGAGATTTTGTGTATACTTAGAGAATATGTTATACTTGGATTATGCTCATCTAGAAAAAAAAATCTAATTTTTACTTTCAAAAAATGATAACATTGTTGTACTGTATTGGTGTCATTGTGACATAATCCTAAATTCAAACAACTGAAATAAAGTCAAATTTTTTGATGCATCAATTGGCTTGGGTGATGTGCCAGATTTAACAAAGCCAAACTTGTAGTTAAAAAAGACACCACATATGATTTTTCTAATTTTTTCCCACACTTTTGACTCATGAAAGTGAACTTTTTGTAAGGAGAAAAAGAATTTGTCAAATTATATTTTAGCAACAATGGACTTTCTCTTTTTCATACTACTTCCGTCTGCCTTCGTTAGCCCATTTTTTAATTTTTTTTCGTTTTTATTACTTATATCTTTCAGTTTATATTAATTTTCATGAGTTTACAAACCTTATGTGATAGAATTAATTGAGATCTACCAAACAAGATGCATATTGCATATGTTTTGAGTTTCATTTTTAAAAATATAAGCAATAAAAAATAATTTTTTTTTAAAAAAAGATAGACTATCAAAGGCGGACGAAAAATGACACAAGTTTCAAAAAAAGATTAATAAAGGCGGATAGAAGGAATACTTCGAAGTGTCCGGCCAGCATTTTCGATCTTCTTTCTAACCACAAGAGAGAGAGGAAAAAATGGGAAGGTAGAAGTCGGCCAGGTGGAAGACCAAATCAGTGTAAAAAGGTTGTCTCTTGATGGCGGCGAGCAATTTTTCTGGTACTCCCTCAACGCATCTAGGCCGTCCATTTTAGCTTTGGGTGGTCTGGATTTACAGAGAGAAAAAAGAGAGAGAAACAGGAGAGAGGGTTTTTTAATTTCGGCCATCCAATACATTTTTAGACTGTCCGGATACAATGTTTGAGTACCACGTAAGCTCGGCCACGTGATACCCGGTAGGTATCCAAAATTTTTTCCTTGATGGCGTTGTTTTTATACCTTTTTTTCTTATAAGTTTTTATTGTCTTGAAGAAATAAAAAAGAGGAGGAGGTTGTGGATGGGCTTTTTTGGGAGCGACAAGAATCTCATTTGATCGAGTAGCCAAAATTCGCTTTTCTAACTTTGAATTCTTAAAATCAAGTTTGACTAATTAAAGTATCATACGTCATTGTTTTTTTTTATTTATAACAGGACATTTGTGTCAATTTGCATGCATCTCAATTAATTCTGAAATTTAAAATTTAACAACGGAACAAATCTCTAATGACCCTAAAGATTTGAAATTTTGGCCTTCAGAGAAATGAAACTTTAACTTTGTGAAAAAACACTTATAACTTCCTCGTAACACTTTGTCAAACTACATCGTGTATCATATGTCATAGCATGTCATTGCTCATGGCCGACACACAATACCCTCACAAGTCCCACCCTTCTAGGGTTGGCCATTTCCTCCGACCCGTTCGAATCCGATCCGATCTCCAATATAAACAGATCGGCAATATGGAGATCTATTTGGAGATTGGATAGGATATGGAGGTTTTTTTCTAAAATGTTTGGGGATCGGATAGGGGGTGGAGATAGGCATGTCCCCACTTCGAATCTGCTCCGAAGTTCTCCGATCCATCCCCGCCCCGCTCCGCTCTGTCCCTGATCCGCCCCGTCCCCGAATCCCTAAATATAGGGGTCTATTCATGAGTTATGAAACTTTTGGGTCCCACTAAATCTTCTCCAAACACATGGGGTCACACTAAATTTTCTCCAAACATTTTATTATAATTGAACTTTGTAATACAATAAATGTCATTAAATAAGAAATGCATCACTATAATTTGAATACATCCCAAGTAGGTTGACATCTACTCAACTATCAATCATATGCATTCCTTAAAATAAACACAAAAATGCAAAATAAAAACAATATTTTTCCAATCAAGCCGTTGACTTTGTTATTCCTATTGATGAAATCAATTGTGTAAACTTTCTTCTCGATCGAGTTTAAAAGCTTGTCGATCGGGCCCCAATTTGTGTTTTTTTAATGATACTTTTCATTCGATTAAATGCCTATGATACGCGATCCACTTAATTTTTTCTACGACTGATGGATACCATAATATGCTATCTTGCTTGTGGTTCTTTTAGTTTTCAAATTAGAAATCTAGTTGATACTTGATACAACTTGAATTGAAACTGGCAAACACTTACGCTTACACATGGATACCGTGCCATACCGTGCCAACAATAAACATACCGTGCCCGTGCCGGCCCAGCCCATTCGACACCTCTACTTGTAACTTGATTTTAGCATTTAATTTGTAACTGGGATTCTAGATTTTTAGTAATCTTTTTTTTTTTAATGATTGGATCCCCGAATCCCCGTGGGGATCCCCGTTCCCCATTTGGGGTGGGGATGGAGGATGAAAATAAAGCCTCGTTAGAGATTGGGTAGGGCGTATGGGATGGAAATGGAGAAGAGGTTTGGGGATTGGGGGTGGAGATAGTACTCTCCGGCCCCGATCCTTCCCCATGCCCATCCCTACACCCTTCTCTCTCTTTCTCTCCAATGGACAAATCCTTTTCAAACAGTGAAACCCCGTCAAAACAGACAAACCTAGAACTTAACGCAAAACTAATAAATGTAATTTTTTTTTTAATAAAGACAACGAAAAAACCAAAAAACCGTTTTTTTCCTTTTTTGCCAAAGCGCAGTTAAGGGAAAAAAATATGACTCCTATAAAGTAAAAGATTAGGAGAGACTGGAGTAAGATCTAAACATGATGACTAGATGAATACCAGTGTCTGGCTTCATTTATAGTTGATAACAATATAAATGTCACTATAACCAGAGTGTTTGGTTCCTTTTCAATCAAGGATTTTGCATACTTTCTTGAAAGAGTATAAGTT
The DNA here is from genome assembly GCA_020921065.1 of Vaccinium darrowii. NCBI lineage: Eukaryota > Viridiplantae > Streptophyta > Magnoliopsida > Ericales > Ericaceae > Vaccinium > Vaccinium darrowii. Next base: position 15,948,900 of record CM037162.1, read on the forward strand.
CTGTCCAGATGAGGCAAACTGCCACAATTTGTGGGCCCAACTGTATATTTGTGGTGAAAATCTGAATCTTTCACCTTGTAGGCTCACAGAAGTTTGATCAAGCTGATTTTTTTAATGAATTTATTTTTTAGCACACCCTACAAGATGAATGGTTCATAGTATTGCAATGAACGCAGGGTGGAGCCTATGGGTGTCGGAAACCATGGGGCTTCCACCTTGTCCAGATAATATTTAATAGTTCTCAAAGTTCGAACACAAAAAAAAAATCACAAAAAAAAAATTTGATAAACTATTTGTCAAACAAATTTTATAAAAAAATGAGGGAAAATATTGGAAAAGCAAAACAAATTATCAGGCTAATAATGAGTGAGATGCATATGGAATGCACATGATGTCTCAGTCTCACTCTATTGTCATATTAATTAGGCCCTACGTACAAATCGAAAAAAATGTTTCTAGGTCAGACCAATAAAAGAAATAATATTGTAGACACCCCAATTCAGACCCACAGAAATTCCCAGATTACAGCCCATTGGCCTCCCCGATGATGAAACGAGCCAGTAAATCCCCAGAAAATGCTCTTGAGGACTTTCAAACTTGAACCCCCAATTCAACTTGGGCACCCTAGTTCAACTTCGACAACCCAATTCAACCTGGGCACCAAGATTCTCCTGACACCGGATTTTTCAGAGATTTGGCAAGAGAACATGATCATGGGTATTCTCTGATCCCGGGAATCCCTCTAGAAATGCTGGGGAGGAGTTCTCAGCTTACTTTTTCATCCCTTGACCCTTTTGAACTCCTTTCAAGCCTATTAATGTCTCTCTCCCATGAAAAAAACATGGTCACTCTTTCCCACACTCTCACTCTCACTTTTACTCCATTACAACTGCTGTCCTCCCTCACTTCTTCAATTTCCAACAAAAAACCCTCCAAAAATACTTTCAAAAATCCTAAAAATATTACTTAAACTCTAGAGTTTCATCGAGCCAAAGCATATTCATCCTTCAAAACCATCCTTTATTCCCTTATTCACTCCAGCAGCTCAAAAGCTTATCAAGTTAAAAGCCCAAGTCTGAAGGAGCATTTTTCAAGGATCTTTCAAAGGTAAAGTATAGCTCAAAGCTATTTCACATAGCACCCAGAGGGGACCCCAACAAGACATCCCGGTCTTCAATACTGATGATGCACCAAACGGGTAATAGATGTTTAACAAAGTAAAGTTTTTCAAAATTTTAGAATCTAGAAGGAACTAGGGCATCCAGGTTCAACTGGGGCGCCCAAGTTCTATTCTGGCCATTTTGGACAAAACTCATGTTTTGACAAAATCCATGGTTCAAACCTTGTTTTCTTCAGTTATTACTCTTAGATCATTACTGTCTAGTTCACCCAAGCAATTTCAGAAAGAGATCTTCAAAGATTCCATAAAAAATGCATTTTTCAGTCATAATAACGAATTTGGGTTTATTAGAACCTGGGTACCTTGGTTAAACTAGGGCACCCAGGTTCCCTTTTGATATGGGCAGTTTCGATCAATCACGAGCTATGTTATGTGCATTTCATATATTGCTTACTTGTTCACGACATCCATCTTTCATCATGTTCATGATTATTTTGCATATTTACAATTTCAAGTCTTATGTGTTATTTCCTCGTATACGTGAACAAAGTTTAATAATCAAATATTTTTGTAAAATCCCACGAACATTAAAGTTGAGACCGATCCTCATGTCGGCCGAAAGAGGTGCCGTAAAACCCTTTCCCTCTCGTAACCTAGCTCCGGACCTAAAATCTTTTGGTTACAAAAATCAGAAACTAAGCTTTTTTCAAAACATGACACGGAAGTCATTTCTTTTCAAAATCGGTTCCTCAGGTGACTATCCTCAAACCCGGGTGGCAACTCCAAATCGAAGTCGAGAGCTTCGTAACAACATCCACAAGCTAGTGACTCCGCTAGGGAGATTTAAATTAATTTATACTTTGATTTTATTACACTTGTGTACAAACCCTCAAAAGCCTGCCAAAATGAAAATGTTTTGCGATATCGAAGAAAGGAATGGTGATTCTAACTCGATCTCCGTGTTTGATCATCCGGTCTGGGGCTTTTCCTGTTGTTTACTTGTGTAAGATTCTCAAAGTATGATTCAATTTAGAAAGCCAAACTCAAAAAATGTTTGTGGAATTTGTCAAAATAATTTATTATTAAATGTTTGCATTGCACGTGCATGGTTACTAGACCTCCCTGGCCGTGTTTTGGCAATACCTGCCCATCTTACCGGTGACAGGGAATCCCGAAATACCCAACAACCCTCAACCGTGATGAGTCACTTTGAGCCATAAATGTCGTTGCCACGCAATACACTTGGCAAACGATCTGTGCATATAGGGCTCTAGTCCGGAGTACCCCTTTTGAGACCAAATCCAGCCTGTGCATATAGTTAACCATAGAACCTTCCAAACTAGTTATATGGCTCACAAGGTAGGATTACGTGTGATATGTTGCTTATGTGTTACTACTTTTCATATCCTATCATGACATTACATGCATGCATTGCATTATACATAGTGGAGAGGGTAAAATCCAATTACATAGGAAAATACCTAAGTACGTACGAACCACGTGCTTAGCCTGGACACCACGTGAGGGTGGCTCAGTTTGGGGGACCACATGGTGGTGCCCCAGGTTATGGCCAAGCAGGATAGGCCAAGTGTGCAGACAGGATAGCACCATGAGATGGTGGCAGCACCATGAGATGGTGCACGAGGTCATTGCCGAGCAAGGTATCTGGTCGGCAACATCATATACGGATAGGCAAGTATATTGTCGAGCTAACCGCCTACGAGATAAGGTGGTGGGTCGTTCTAGAAGGATCTAGAATAGCCTCTTACGTGATAAGGGGTAAATCCTAATGTAAAGAGGATTCCGATAATGACAAGGATTCCTAACGTGGAAAGAAATCCTTGTAGAATAAAGATTGTGTTTCTATATGGAACAAGTCCCGTATAGGAAAGGACTCCTAATGTGAATAGGATCTCTAGACAACAAGCACCCTGCATCTATAAATAAGAAGCAATACCCATGAAGAAAGGTACGCTGTAATTCGTGTTTACATGCTTTATGTGTTTTATGGTTTCCTCCTAGTACGTGATACTGACTTAAGCATCGGAGGGCCTTTGCCGACGAGAGGCAAAGGTGCTCTAACTGTTTGTTGTCTTGCAATGCTAGGGTTCCGGCGAAGAGTGCATATTGTTGATCTCATAGAGGCGTGGAAATAGCATACCCAGATTTTTCCCCTCTACACATAGTTAATAGTTGTCAAAAAAAAAAAAAAATCGAAACCAATCAATCAAGAGAAACCGTTCTTAGAATAAATCCTAGGATAGTTCCCCTCTAGTCATGGTCTGTAGAAAGTTGTCCTGTCCGATGAAAAGTCATGCATTTCAATGTACGTTGCTCAAATTCGACCAGTCCTTAGGATCATAGGACTTGGAAAAATTGTCAAACACCTTAAAAAGGACCTAACAATTAGGGATAATTGCCCTCGACTGGGGCATTTATTTCTAAAATTCAAATTCAAGTCCCTAACAAAGGCTTGTTAAGCAAATTTTCCAAATCTTGTCATCCCCAATGATGGATACACCATCAAAAATTACTCGAGGATTGGGGCAACCTTCGAAAGCCATTTGTGGTCAGTCTAGGAGACTTTAAATCCATGGAGTTTGAGATACCTCCGGCGTTTGCCGTGCCCATACGGCTCCTCGTGTTTTGGGCTAGCCTTAAGTACATTTGTATCCGGATTTCAAACAACTTTATTGCTCTGCCTCGGATGGTCAAGAAAAAAAAGGAGATTTGCTGTGGTTCCAACGAAACTTGAAATTTAACCTGTCTGTCACGACTTGCCCATGGTGGTTGTTTTAAACATCCGTGCAATGTCTTAAGTGATACTAAGACTAGTAGTCTAGATCTTAGGGCAATGCATACAACATCGACATCGACACATACATAACATTTCTTTCAATAAATAAACAGAGACACTTCTAAAATTCAATTTTCACAAAGTCAAAATAGAGTTAGCCTTGTAGTCTTGAACTACGCACTGTCTAATTCCTTACAAAAGGATACATAGACAACGCTTAATGGTTTGGCCGCTTCATTTCAAAGCCAATGTCATCACCCCCTAAAAGTCAGAAGTCAAGGCATTATGGAATCCATCGAAGCAAAAATCTAAACAGGGTCACCTCGATAGAAAATCAGTGAATCTACATCAACCACCTAGGGGCATGGGTTCATGATTCAAAACAAACATCATTTGTTGGAGTGAAACAATTGCAAATTCCGAAGGGAAAATCATCAAAACCCTAATTTTATGATACTTTCGGAAACATTTTTCGAGAGGCATGTTCGCCATCTTTTAAATCTTCAGTCTTCACCCAATCAAGGGCATCCTTAAGGAAGTCACTCATATGAATGACCTTTCTATTCGTCGAGTCAGCATAAGTCGTGTCAAAATCAACTTCTTCATCCACTCAACATTATCTTTTTAAAATCCTATCTCGTTCATCCTGTCAAAATCCCTCCACCATAAGGCCAGTCGAATTGTCTAGGTCTTGTCAAAACCTAAAATTGTGGAAGAACCCATTGTCAATTAATTGCCAAAACCATCGACATATTGAAAAGGGAGATTAGAACTAGGATTTATCAGCCCAACACCATCCACTGGGGCAACATGTGCCCAAATTCAAGAAGTCCCCAAAGCCTTAAGCTCCAACCTTAATAAGAACCAACCCGAAGCTCAAACCTCAACCTAAAAGCTCAAGCCTTAACAAAAATTAATCCATAACCAAGCCTTGGTCAAGAAGAGACAATAAAGCAAAAAGGGACACTCTGACACGTCGCTTACTTTTCAAACTTCCACCCTCGAGGACAGCTTTCAAAATTTATTTTCCTTCTTTCAAACAAAGTACTCAAAACTCAATCTTCAACTCAAAATCAACTTTCAAATCAATTATCAACTCAATTTTCAAAAGCTCAATCTTCAACTCGAAATTTTCAAAACCTATTTTCAAGTCAATTTTAAAAACCAATTCAATTTTTAAACCAATTTTCAAAAAAACTAATTTTGAAGACAATCTTCAATCTATTCCATCTTTCAAATCAATTTTCAAAAAGACCAATTTTCGAAACCCAACTCAAATTTTCAAGAGCAATTTCCAAGTCAATATTCAAATCAAATTTTCAACTCAAATCTTCGAAACCAATGTCCAAGACAATTTTCATAATCAATTCAATTTTCAAAATCAATCTTTAACTCAATCAACTTCCAACTTAATTCTCAAGGACCAATCAAACTTAAAACTTTAAGGCAACTTTCCGAAAATACCGTCCTTAGAGGCACCTTTTCAAAAAACTACCATCCCAAGAGACAACCTTCCATAGATTGGTGAGGCCATTGACAAAATGCTCACCCACAGACACTCTAGCACTTTCGTGATTCCAAACGGTCACAAGCACTTTCGTGCCCCGAACTAGTCACTGACACTCTCGCCCACTTTCATGACTTTGAACGATCACAAGTACTTTCGTGACCTCGAACCAATCATAGACACTCTCATCCACTTTCGTGACTCCGAACGGTCACAGACACTTTTGAACCAATCATGCACACTCTCGTGACTCCGAATGGTCGTAGGCACTTTCGAACCGATCAAGACACTTTCGTGACCCCAAACCAGTCACAGACGCTTTCGTGACCCCGAACCGGTCATAGACACTTTCGCAACCCCGAACAGCAACACGCTTTCGGGTCGAACAAGGTAGCTGAATGCACCGTTCATTTTCAAGCACGGTAGCTGAACACACTGTTCATTTTCAAACACACTAGCTTCGTGCACCGTTCATTTTCAAACATGATAGTTGAACGCACCGTTCATTTTCAAACACGGTAGCTGAACGCTCCGTTGAAATGTCAAACACGGTAGCTGAATGCATCGTTCATTTTCAAACATGGTAGCTTAATGCTCCGTTTAAATGCCAAACAACAATGGTGGTTTAATACACCATTCATTTTGCAACACGGTAGCTTCACGCACCGTTCATTTTAAAACACAGTAGCTTCGCCATCAAGATCAGAATTTTTAGATATCAAATCTCGTTGATTGTCGGTCTCTAGGGTTCCAACCTAGTTGGGATGCTAGAGGCCGTTGTGATGCCGTTTTTCCTTAGTCCTTTTAATCTTTGTATATTTTCTCCAAAGATTAATAAAATTCTTTTGCCGATCAAAAAAAAAAAAAATCTCGTTCAATTTTCAAAATCATTCAATCCAAAATCACATATGCCCCCAATGAAGTAAGTTGGTCTGATCCCTACAACAGGGTAAGTAGGCAGTTCTATGAGTGCGACCTCATACATTCAATACTTACATGATTTCTCGCATTTTCTGGAGTGAGAATTTTGGGGATATGAATTGGGCTATCTCAAGTTCCGTCAATGAGGGGCAACTGTAGACACCCCAATTCAAACCCACAAAAATTCTCAGATCATGGCCCATTGGCCTCCCCGATGATGAAACAAGCCAGTAAATATCTTGAAAAAATTCAAAGAAAATGCTCTTCAGGACTTTCAAACTCAAAAGCCCAATTCAACTTGGGCACCCTAGTTCAACTTGGGCACCCCGATTCAACTTAGGAGCCCCAGTTCAACCTGGGAGCCCAAATTCTCCTGACGCCAGATTTTTCAGAGATTTGGCAGGAAAATATGATAATGAGTATTCTCTGGTCCCGGGAATCCCTCCAGAAATGCTGGGGAAGTGTTTTTAGGTTACCTTTTTGACCCCTTGACCCTTTTGAACCCCTTTCAAGCCTATAAATATCTATCCCCATGGCCAAAAATGTGGTCACTCTCACTCACTTCTACTCCATTACAACTGCTGCCCTCCTTCACTCCTTCACTTTCCAACAAAAAAACCGTCCAAAAATACCTTTAAAAATCCAAAAATCCTAAAAATATTACTTAAACTCTAGAGTTCCATCAAGCCAAAGCATATTCATCCTTCAAGCCAACCCTTATTCACTCTAGCAACTAAAAAGCTTATCAAGTTGAAAGCCCAAGTCCAAAGGGGCATTTTTCAAGAATCTTTCATGGGTAAAATATGGCTCAAAGCTATTTCACATAGCACCCTGAAGGGATCCCCAACAAGACATCCCAGTCCTCAATACTGATGATGCACCAAACGGGTAATAGATGTTTAGAAAAGTAAAGTTCTTCCAAATTTTAGAATCTCGAAGGAACTAGGGCACCCAGGTTCAATTGGGGCACCCAAATTCTATTCTGGCCATTTTGGTCAAAAATCATGTTTTGACAAAATCCATGATTTAAACCTTATTTTCTTCAGTTATTACTCTTAGATCATTATTGTCCAGTTCACCCAAGCAGTTTCAGAAACAGATCTTCAACGATTCCATTAAAAATGCATTTTCAGTCATAATAACAAATTTGGGCTGATTAGAACCTAGGTGCCTTGGTTAAACTGGGGCGTCCAATTGCCCTTATGATATGGGCAGTTTTGATTGATCATGATCCATGTTATGTGCATTTCATATATTTCTTACTCGTTCATGACATCCATCGTTCATCATGTTCATGTTTATCTTGCATATTATAATTTCAAGTCTTGCGTGTTATTTCCTTGTATACGTGAACAAAGTTTAATAATCAAATATTTTTAAAAAATAATCCCACAAACATTAAAGTAAAGACCGATCCTCGTGTCGGGCGAGAGGGGTGCCGTAAAAACCTTCCCCTCTCGTGACCTGGCTCCGGACCTAAAATCTTTTGGTTGCAAAAATCAGAAACTAAAGCCTTTTTCAAATCATGGCACGGAAGTCATTTCTTTTTAAAATCGGTTCCTCTGGTGACTATCCTTAAACCAGGGTTGAGACTCCAAATCAAAGTCAAGAACCCATGACAACGCCCACAAATATTTAAAACAGCATCAATTACTACTATTTTAAGAACAAGTTGTGGACAGATGCCCATCGTACTAGAGCAATTGAGGTAAAAGATCTCTATATTAAAATAATCAAACATCCGAATTCTGTGATGATCATTTCTTCCCCAAATAAGAAATGGCAAAGTTTGTGATGGTGCTGTTGAAGAGGGTTTTCGAGTGAATATATAATTTTGCGGACCCTATAAGATTTTATATTATTGTAATGAACACAGGGTGGAGCCCATGGGGTTTCCACCTCATCCGGATAAAATTTAATAGTTCTTAAAGTTCGAACACAAAAAAATTCGCAACTATTTGTCAAACAAATTTTATAAAAAATGAGGAAAAATATTGGAAAAACAAAACAAATTAACAGGCTTATATTATGGGTGAGATGCATATGGAAATGCACATGATGTCTCAACCTATTGTCATATTAATTAGCCCCTACTTACAAATCCAAAGAAATGTTTCTTGACCAATAAAAGAAAGAGTAATATTTAAAACCGCATTATACCTACTGCATTTAATCTAGTAGTTACTACTATTTTAAGAACAAGTTGCAATTGAGGTAAAAGTACTCTCTAAATTAAAATAATCAAACTGTGATGATGATTTCTTCCTCAAATAGGGAATGACAAAGTTTGATTATTATTACCACATACAATACAAAAGAGAATTAATTGTTTATGGAGATAATGCCATTTGGGGACGTCGAAAGTTCAGCCGTCAATTAAACAATTGTAAACATATACTTAAAGGGCAATAAGCTAATGCGTGTAGTATTTAATTAACAATTGGATGAGGGGCATTCAACTTCGATGTTTTTGTTCTTAAGACAGCTTAAAGGAAGAGTGGGCGTGGATCCAATGTGGCTCATAAAAATATTGCACACTTGTTATTCAGGCGAGTATAGTGTACACCCCTTCGAATCCACCTCAAAGTCATAGCTTTTGTATACGTACAACTTCATAACATTTGTATCAAAGTTCTAATTATTTGCGTAAACTCTATAGAATTTGCATACCAATTCATAACATCAAGACAAATACTCGTAACATCTAAGGATCATGAATTCAAAAGTTGATGTTGCGAACTTAACATTATGAAGAAGGTTGTAAGGGTGCTCTGAAGAGGGTTTTCAAACTAATTGGAAGCTTACCTTTCTGCTCTATCCCCTGATGCTGTTTGGTCATATTATTGATGCAGGGCGCCTTATAAACTACAGAAAAGACATGCAACAATCGAACACAAACAAGAAAGTTTTAGAGAAAACACTCTCTAGACTCTTTTATCATTCAATAATACTCAAAAACTGTCTTGCCCTTAAGGCTTACAACTTGTTATATAGGAACCCGGAAACCCTAATTGATTTGCTCCTAAAAGGAAGCCAAATCAATAAAAAACGCAAAATTACCAAAAATTAAAAATTCGAAAATAATAACAAAATAAAAAAAACTAGAGAAAATTTTAGAATGTTTCCCAAAAGTACAGCTTAATTCGGATTTTCCTTGCCCAAGTAATTTGGCCAAATCTTTCCTTAAACGGCAAATTTGGCCATTTGGAGCCCTAAACAACACGAAAGCCCGAAAAACGACGTACGCCATGGCCACAGGTGATGGGTCTTGATCGTTGGGCCGTTTCAGGTCCGACCCAAGTGGGCCCAACGCAAAATTCCACAGCAACATAATTACGATTTTGCCACCCTAGGCTTAAATTGCCGAAAATACTCTTCTTCCATGGCTACTGCATCAATTATGCTGCTATTTTCTTGGAATCTGGTATGCTCTTGAAGAAGGTTATGAAGCTAATTGGAAATGCTCTTGAAGAATGTCAGGCTGCCTTATTTGGAAGGTTTAGGCTGCTGTATGTATTTGGAAGGTTTAGGCCGTCTCCTATAGGCTGATTGTTAAACTCTCACTTTGTTTTGTTTGGCTTATAGCTTTATCATTCAACTTTTTGTTGGATATCGGAATCTCACCATGCTCATGTCTGCTGGTGTTATCCTTTCTTTTTGCTCAATGTACCTATTATCGAGTGTTAATATATATATCTTATCTTTTACCGTTTACTTTTATATCTTTTACAGTTCAAAAAAAAAAGAAAACAAACTAACTTCAATTATAAATTATGCCCTAATATCATGACTAATAGAATTTGATTTTCATTCGAAGGTGAGGTTGGAGAAGGCTATGAGGTCAATTTTATCAAATAAAGCTCCACATCAGATTTGACGCTTCTCATCGAAGATGCTCTTAATGGTGGTCCACCAAAGATGTCTCCCACAGTTAGTGAGTTATATTACTACAAAATACAAATCATATCGATGTTACACTCTTAGTTTGACACTAGATCCAGTTCACTTCATTGTTACAATGAGTCTGCTACCATGGGTGGAGTAAAAAATATCTGACATTGGGGTCAATATTCATAAAAATACTTAATTTTCTTCTTGTTCACTAATCAAAACTTGAATATGTATTTTTGCTTGAAATTACCGATGATTGACACCCCTTATGGAATTGATATTTGTGATAAAAATGTGTCAAAATTCATGAATTATGCATATGTAGAAGTTTGCAAATGAGTATTCTTAATTGAAAATGCGTATTGAAAGTCTAACTTCTTTAGCATTGAATGAGTTTTATCCACATTTATTGACTGATAAGTAGTGAAATACTAATTTAAGAAATATAAGCAATAAAAACTGAAAAAGAAAAATAAAAATAGACTAAGAGGGTGTTTGGGAGCTTACTTTTCAGCTTTTTATTTTTAATTTTTTGGCTTTTTGATTTATTGGATTATGGTCAGAATGACTTTTGAATCTGGGATGAGTGTTTGGGAGAAATGTGCAGAATGCATTTTGGGAGAGAGAGATGAGAGAAATCCATAAGTAGAAGTTGAAAAGGAGGTATGAACCTCTTTTTGCTTTCTTCTCTCTATCCCCGAAAATGGAGAAACAGTTTTTGCGAAAACTCTTTCTCCCCTTGGCTGCCAAACACCCATAAACCAAAAAAGAGAAACCAAAAAATCAAAAAAGAGGCTCCCAAACGGAGCCTAACAAAGACGGATTTCAAAAATGACATAAATTTCAAAAATACATTAATAAGGACGGAAGGAAGGAGTACTTCTAAGTGTCCGGCCAGCAATTTTGATCTTCTTCTTCTTCTTCTTCTTTTTTTTGGATGAAGAGATAAAAATTTTATTAAATCAAACCACCACAATACACCGATCTACCAAAAAACAGACCTAAAAACTACCAAAAACAAACCTAATCGATCTTCTTTCTAGCCACAAGAGAGAGAAACTACCTCATAGTCAGCTATAGGAGTATATGAGAGAAAAAGGGGAAGGTAGAAGCCGGCAAGGTGGAAGACCAAATCAGTGTAAAATAAAGAAGTGACACAAACTTTGTGTCACAACCAACCACAATCCCACTCACATGGAGTGTGGGGCCCGCACTTGGGGCCCATGTGGGACCCACACCCCATGTGAGTAGGGTTGTGGTTGATTGTGGCACAAAGTTTGTGTCACAATCACTTTTGTAAACTAAATAAAAAGGTTGTCTCTTGATCGGCGTTGTTTTGATAACTCTTTTTCTTGCAAGTTTTATTGTCTTGAAGAAATCAAAAAGAAAAGGAGGTCGTAGGTTGGGCTTTTTTAGGAGAGACAAGAATCTCATTTGATCAAGTTTGACTAATTAAAGTAGTATAATATGTCATTGCTTTTTACTCCCTCCGTTCCATATTATTTGCCCCTATCGGAGTGCGTGCATTTTGTACGCAAAAAATAATGTACAAGCATCAGTTTTTTTTTTTCAACAAATTTTACACCAATTTAAAGATCTCATTGAGAAGAAAAAATTGGGGTAATTCTTTTTCGAAAATAGTTCTCATAAATACGTTATTTTTTTTGTGCAAAATGCATGCGCTCCCGTACGAGGCAAACAATATGGAATAGAGGAAGTATTTATAACCGGATATCTGTGTCAACTTGCATGCTTTGGGGGCTGCCACTGCTTGAGGCTCCCATTGGCATGTTACTATACTGAGGTACTTTGAAGGCAATTACATAAACAATGATTTTGCTTCGAAGCTCTGTTGCTGGCATTTTGGTTACTTTTGATTCTTGAAGGTTATCAATAATCTCAAAGTGCTCTCAAATGTTATTGATCCTTCAAGACTGAACGTGTTCTTTTTATATCTCTTGTAATATTTTCCCTTCAGCGTTTCGCTAAATAGTTAATTTTTTTTTTCACTTTCCATCAACTATGTTTTGCTTTGTGCTTAGTATTTGGCCGTTTCCTCGATGTACCTTTTGTCGAGTTTAATAAAATTTTGTTGCCGATCAAAAAAAAAAAACTTGCATGCATTTCAACTTATTTTGAAGCCTGAAGTTAACGACTGGGGAAACCTCTAGTGACTCCAAAAATTTGAAATTTTGGCCTTCGTAGAAATAAAACTTGAACCTTATGAAAGAACACTTACTATTGTCTCGCAAACACTACGTCAAACTCCACTCACTCTTTCTCTCCAATGGACAAATCCTTTTCGGACAGTGAAACCGAACGTCCCCCTTCAAACCAGACAAACCTAGAACGAGGAAAAAATTCCGAACTAAGGTACTAGTACTTGAATTGATAGACATTTGTTGATTTTTAAAATCATTTGGAAATTTTCCTACACTAATGTATATTGCTAAAATTACAAGTTTGTGACAAAGTTAAGAAAAAATAAAATTGCTCCTATAAAGTAAGAGATTAGGAGGGACTGCAGTGAGATCTAAGATGACTAGATGAATACTAGTATCTGGCTTCATTTACACTACAGTTGATAACAATATGAATGTCACCATAACCAGAGTGTTTGGTTCCTTTCCAATTTTTTATTTCGCATACTTTTTTGAAAGAGTATAGTTCTGTCCAGTATTTTTTTTTTTTTTTTTGATCGGAAAAAGGATTTTATTAAAACTCGACAAATGGTACATTGAGGGGAAGCCAAGAACTAAGCACAAAGCAAAGCTATGGCAAGGAAAAAACAAACATCCAATCAGCGAAATGCTAATGTGGGAAAAGAAAACAAGAAGCAAAAATGCAAAAACAATCAAGCTCAGATGGATATTGGCAAGGAGAGAACAAAAGCTGATTGCAACTCCAGATGTCCAGCAATCCGAGAAAATCCACACGCTTCATCATCAGAGATTGATAAAGAGAATCAAAGCAGAGAAACCTCTCCTTGACATCTGCTATATTCCAAGGTAGCAAATCTGATTCCTTCATGAGGGCCAATCAACAACTGCAGCAATCAACAGACTAGCACAAACAATAGCATCTGCTACAATCACCCCAACAAGACATCATTCATAGTCAAAGAATCAACTCCTAATTGGACAAGGACAAGACAACCAAGATAATTACTGCTTTAGAGTGCTCCTCATTAGGGGAGCAAATCTGTTATTGTTCTCCAATTCTATCATCTTTTCCATTACCAACAAATCTTCATTATTGAAATCAATTCCCAAAATTCTTCCTGCCACTGCTGAGGCTTGTAATTCGTTATTCACCTGAATTTCTTTTTGTCCTTGCGTGATAAAATTAATTGTGTTTTCAACACAATCACTGGATTCGCGGCTCATGCTGCTTTCACGAATCTTCTTCCTTAAAGTTTTTCTAGCCACTTTTGGGTTTAGATCAACTTGTATCTTGAGGCTAGGAAATTGAGAAGCCCTTAAACTATTATTTGAATCTAGCACTATTGGTCCGTTCAAGCATAATTTACTAGGGTCAACGCAATTATTCATCTGTAAAATTTCCTTGTTGGATTGGATATTATCTTCTTGGACTGAGAGATATTGCTGACATGCTTCCATAATTGGACCTTGGGAGTCTTCCACATAAGAATCCAATCCGTGAGATGCATTTGAATTTCCTTCGTGAATTGATGCAAACTCTTCAATAACCAAGAAATCTTTTTGTGTTGGGGACTTAAACACCTGATGAATTAAACCTTCCTTGACAGCATCTTTAAATGACTTTTGCCCTCCTTTATTACCAGCCTCCATACATGTAGATGCTTCTCCTTCCGTTAAAAGTTCTAAATTACCCTCAGGAACATTTCCATCCTTCTTGTCACCCTTTGATTGGTCCTTTTCTATGTTGAATGCCACCTCATCTTTGGACTTATCTATCTCACCTTCTTCTTCTTGGAGCGGATTAGCTTCAGTGCAAAATCGGTCATGGATTGAATCCACAAACCTAAACGTTTCTTGTTCCACCACTTTAACATCAAATTGCTTACCATTGACTACAAGCTGGCGAACTACAGCAATTTGTTGGCCCAACCGTATGTTTATTGCGATAATCTGAACTGTGCATCTTGTAAGGCTCACAGATGTTCGATCAAGTTGATTTTTTAGTGAATATATTATTTTGCGGACCCTTCAAGATAAATCGTTCATACATATTACTGCAATGAACGCAGGGTGAAGCCGTGGGTGGCGGAAACCATAAGGTTTCCACCTCATGCAGATAAATTTACTAGTTATCAAAGTTCGAACACAAAAAAAAATTGACAACTATTTGTCAAACAAATTTTATAAAAAAAAGAGGAAAAATATTGGAAAAGCAAAACAAATTAACAGGGGTGAGATGCATAGGGAAATGCACATGATTTCTCAACCTATTGTCATATTAATTAGCCCGTACCTACAAATCCAAAGAAATGTTTTCTAGTCGGACAAATAAATGAAATAACCGCATCATACTTCCTGTAATCTGGTAATTACCACTATTTTATGAACAAGTTGTGGATACTGGATAGCTAGCCATTGTGCTTAGAGCATTTGCGGTAAAAGATCTCTAAATTAAAATAATCAAACATCCAAATCTTGTGATGATGATATCTTCCCAAAATAGGAAATGACAAAGGTTGTGAGGTGCTCTTGAAGAGGGATTTCGCGTGAATATATTATTTTGCGGACCCTATAAGATTTTATATTACTGTAATGAACACAGGGTGGAGCCTATAATGGGAGGCGGAAACCATCATCCGGATAAAATTTAATAGTTCTTCAAGTTCGAACACAAAAAAATTCACAAAAAAATTTGACAACTATTTGTCAAACAAATTTTATAAAAAAAAAAAAATGAGGAAAAATATTGGAAAAGCCAAACAAATTAACTGGCTTATATTATTAGTGAGATGCATATGGAAATGCACATGATGTCTCAACCAATTATCATATTAATTAGCCCCTACTTACAAATCCAAAGAAATGTTTCTTGACCAATAAAAGAAAGTGTAATATTTAAAACCGCTTTATACTTACTGCATTTAATCTAGTAGTTACTACTATTTTAAGAACAAGTTGCATGTGGAAAGATACCCATCGTGCTAGGGCAATTGAGGTAAAAGTACTCTCTAAATTAAAATAATCAAACTGTGATGATGATTTCTTCCCCAAATAGGGAATGACAAAGGTTGATTATTATTAGCACATACAATACAAAAGAGAATTAATTGTTTATGGAGATAATGCCATTTGGGGAATCGAAAGTTTAGCCGTCAATTAAACAATTGTAAACATATACTTAAATGGCAATAAGCTAATGCGTGTAGTATTTAATTAACAATTGGATGAGGGGCATTCAACTTGGATGTTTTTGTTCTCATCGAAGATGCTCTTAATGGTGGTCCACCAAAGATGTCCTCATGTTTTGGTAGCCATGGTTGTCTCTTTTTCCCTTGATGGGTGAGTAATAAGTCTGAAAACTATGTATCATCAATCATTTGAACCATTTCGTTGTACAAGAATCTTGATTGAGATAATTGCGATAATTTAGCAGGGTATGAGCTAGCTTACTTCACTGCTACGGTGAGTGTGCTACCGTAGGTGGAGTCGGGAATATCTGACATTGGGTCAATATTCATAAAAATACTTAATTTTCTTCTTGTTCACTAATCAAAAATTGACTATGTATTGCTGTTGCCAATGACCGACACCCCTTTTGGAAGTGATATTTGTGCTAAAAATGTGTCGATATTCATGCATTATGCATATATAGAAGTTCGCAAATAAGTATTCTTAATTGAAAAATGAGTATTGAAAGTCTAGCTTCTTTAGCATTGAATGAGTATTATCCACATTTATTGACCAATGATTAGTGGAATGGTAAAAAGGATGGCAATGGTAAAAAGGATGGCAAATTATTAGTTTTCGTGAGATTGCTTCATACTTGGGGCAATTTCATTAACATTGTGAGGCTAATTTCGCTCTGTTGTAGAAATTGACCAAATTAATGGGTTAATGTGGAGGTTAGTGGAGTCAAGTGACTAGAAGCTGAAATCTCAGAATAACAATTTTTTTAGCAAATGTTCGTACATGAATCATGATTTCATAGAAGTGGGTCCCCCTAACATTATGGACAAGCGTTCATCCATGCATACAAGGTTCTGTAGTTGGTTTTGCAGATATAATTTTTTTTTTTTTTTTTGTTATTGACTATTTTTTTTTTCTTTTTTGTCTTACAAGACTTGAAACTAATCTTACTTTAATTGAAAAATTACTTTTTTCTTCGGCTTAAGTAAATGTTGATAACATTTTGTTCAGTTTGATGGTAATCGTATGGCTTAGAGCATCAATATCTGGCTCACCAAATGCTACTTTTAGTTAAAGTAGCCACCAAAACCTTAAAAACCACCCCATACTAACCTCTCTACTTGCCTTCTTCAATCTATTACTGCTATAGTAAGTGACAATTTTTGTGCGGCACTGTTCACGCGCCTCTCCCTTTTTTATTACTTTTGTACTATTTAGCTAAAGTAATGTTTTATTGGGGGGAGTAGGAGTAGAAAAAAAAAAAAAGAATAGTTTAATATAGTGAAGTAAGAATAGAGAGTTTGATTTTGTAAGTTTTTTGAAAATTGACTTGTTAAATTATAAAAGGTATTTTAAGGTTAAATTTGGTGGTTTTTGTGTGTGTGTGTGTGTGTGTGTGTGTGTGTGTGTGTGTGTTTGATAATGATGCTCTTTATATTGGATGGGGTGATAGAGAACAGGGCACTATCGTCACCCGAAAAGGATTAGAGGGATTATTAAATCTTTGCGGTAATTAAATAATCATCTTCTTTCTGGATAGCACGTAAGTTTTTCATCATGCCCACTTTTCAGGGTTATGTATTCATCCTCTTTTAGTGTGATTTAACTTTTTTCCCCTTTCATTGTGACATAGACACATATTTATATATAAATACATAACATAATCATTTCCGAATTTGTAGGGATTCTATATTGGGACTTCCGAAAATCATGGACTAATTGAGATTGTTGGGGGTTTCAAAATGAATGAGGATAATTGTTGCCTAAAATAAAGGGATATTTGTTGTCTAAAAGAAAGGAATTTTTGAAATGATGAGGGGATTCAAAATTTAGTAGAATGATTTTATTCCCAAATATAACTCACATAAAGAGGAGTACCGAAAATCGTGGATTTTGAAACCAAATCAATCAACTCACATGAAAGACAGTTACCAGGGTAACAATGAAAAATAGGAATATCTCTATAAATAATGGTAAAAATAAAAAAAGACCAAAAATCATGGTAAAAATATCAAAACAACCGTCACACGGGCCTATATAGATAAGAAGTATGTATGCTGTCCTTGTATATACTTCTTATCTATGTAGGCCCGCGCAGTGGCTCTCTTATAGAATGTATGGTAAAAAAAATGAATCATCGCATAAGGTTCTGCTAAAAAAAGAAAGAAGCAACCATGGTAAAAAAAAAAAACATGGTAAAATTTAATGAGAAACGTGTTATAACTAGTCAAACAATATGGTAAATATAATATCCTTTTAGAATACGAATCATGATAATAAAAAAAATTATCACATATCACAGTTTTTATGGTAAAAAAAATTAATCACTTGTAAACATTAATTATTAAATTAAGAACTTGAATCACTGTAAAACATATAAACCACGTAATATGTAACGCCCCAGATTTTGGAAACGTTAATATTATTACAAATAATATAAATAAGTCTGAATACAAATATCCTTCAGTTACATTTATTCTGAAAGGGTGGGTCTACGGCTTCTCTTATCCCTCTATTTGGTAATTCCCCATTTCGGCAGCTCCTCCAACTCTGAATTGATCCGAGCCATAATAATCCTCCTGTTCATCTTGATAGTCTGGCATAATACATCAGAGTCATAGAGCAACATTGTGGTATTATGCCAGGGTTACACAAGTGCAACACCGTAAGTGATAATGCCCAGCAAACTCTATCCCAAAACTAACTAGCAATTCTAAAACAAAATTTTATGCAATAAAAATATGACGGAAACATATAACAGTATCTATATGGTGATGCAAGTGTCAATGTCAATGCAATCAGAGCGTAGCTATACCATTGCCTCTCAAAGTCCACGATGGCGGGCGGCCATGAGTACTGAGATCTCTGCCTTGTTACAAACCGGAACTTGGACATTAGTTCCTCCTACTGAAGCTCATAATGTTGTTGGGTGCAAATGGGTTTACCGAATTAAGCATCGAGCTGATGGCACTATCGATCGATACAAAGCTCGACTAGTGGCTAAAGGATTCCATCAGCAACCTGGTCTTGACTATTTCGAAACATTTAGTCTAGTTGTAAAACCCACGACTATTCGACTGGTCTTGTCTCTTGCTACCTCTCTTGGATGGCCAATCCATCAATTGGATGTTAACAACGCCTTTCTTAATGGGTATCTCCGTGAACCGGTCTATATGTATCGCTACAGTTATTTCACATGATAGATGCAAAGTCCTAGGTGAAAATTTTCCTAAACTATTATAAATTGCTAAAATCATCACTCTGTGACAAAGTTAAGAAAAAAATAATGCTACTACTATAAAGTGCTAAAAGATTAGGAGAGAGTGGAGTGAGATCTGAACATGATGACTAAGTGAAGGAGTACTAATATATGGCTTCCTTTATAGTTCATAACAATATGAATGTCACCATAACCAGTGTGTTTGGTTCCTTTCCGATCTACGGTTATGCATGCTTTTTTAAGGAGTTAAGTAGGTTCTGTCCGGAGGAGGTGAACCGCCATTTGTGGGTCCGATCGTGTGTTTATTGTGGTAATCTGAACCGTTCATCTTGTAGGGCTTACATATGTTTGGTTAAGCTAATTTTTTGAGTGAATATATTATTTTGCAGATCGTACAAGATAAACTACGGTTCAGATTACTAAAATGAGCGCAAGGTAGAGCCTACAATGGGTGGCAGAAACCATGGGATTTCCACCTCATCCAGATAGAATTTAATAGTTCTCAAAGTTTGAACACAAAAAAAAAATCACAAAATAGTTTGACAACTATTTTTCAAACAAATTTTATAAAAAATTAGGAAAAATATATAGAAAAAATAAACAAATTAACAGGCTAATATGGTGAGATTGGAGAAGGCTAGGGGTCAATTTTGTCAAGTAAAGCTCCACATGAGATTTGACTCTTCTCATCGGAGATGCTCTTGGTGGTCCACCAAAGATTTCTCTCATAGTTAGTGAAACATTAATGGTTCCGCATGTTTTTGTAGCCATGATTGTCTCTTCTTCTTTTTCCCCTGGGTAAGTATAGTCTGAAGACTATGTATCGTCAATCATTTGAATGGACTGTTGGATTCACTAGTACAGTAATTGTCCGAATGAAAGCTAAATAATTGGGGTGTGGTGTGGTAAGGTGGGGTGGGGGGCGGGGCAGCGATAATTTAACATGTTAATGTGTTCTATTACTACAAAGTATAAACCATAACGATGTTACGCTCTGTTACGCTCTCAGTTTGAAGTTAGATCCAATTGACTTCACTACTACGTACGATGAGTCTGTTACCGTGGGTAGAATCATAAATAATATCTGACAGTGGGATCAATATTGATAAAAATACTTAATTTTCTTCTTGTTCAATAATCAAGAATTGAATATGAATTGCTGTTGGAAAATTACGGTGATTGACACCCCAAAGAATTGAATATGAACTGCTGTTGGAAAATTACGGTGATTGACACCCCATATGAGAGTGATATTTGTGCTCAAAATGTGTCGATATTCATGAATTATGCATATATAGAAGTTTGCAAATGAGTATTCTTAATTGAAAAATGCGTATTCAAAGTCTAACTTCTTTAGCATTGAACGAGTAATAGTATCCACATTTACTAACCGATGGTTAGCGAAATCCTAATGTTAAAAATAGATGGCAAATTTTTAGTTTTTGTGAGATTGCTTTGTACTTGGGGCTTTTTCATTAAAATTGTGAGGCTAAATTCACAATAATGTAAAATTTTGACCAAATTAATGGGCTAATGTGGAAGTTAGTGGAGTCAAGCGACAAGGAGCCGAAATCACTTAGTAACAAATTTTTTACTTTTTAGTTTTTCAAATGGTCATATATGATTTCATAGAAGTGGGTCCCACTAACATATATTGACACGCCTTCATCCATGCATACATGGTTCTGTAGTTGGTTTTGCAGACTGAAGGTACCGGACCAAAAGCCCATTCTTTAAGAGTGCTAATTCTTAAAACCTAATCCTCCTTAAACGGCCACAAAACTGGTCAAGCCCAGTAGGGATGACCATCTCGGCCGATCCTCCCCGATCCAACTCGTCCCTTCCCCAGATGGGTAGGGGATTCGAGGATTTTTTTGGGGATCGGATAGGGTATGGGGATTGTTTTTAAAAAAATTTGGGGATCGAGTAGAGGATGGTATTGTCAATCCCCGATCCCCACCCCTCCCCGTTCCCCTCCCCGACCCTCCCCGTTCACACACATATATAGCTATATTATATATTTATATACAAGTTTATGAGTTTTTTTGGGGGGGATAAGTTTTTAACTTCTAACTAGTTAGGGTTACTCACTCTTCTATAGGACTACAGCCACCCCCATCTGGCCATTTCATCTCTCAACTCTCAAGAAGACAAGAACCAAGGTCTGCCACCACATAGTAATGGTCTTGTATGTCTGTTTTGTGGTACTTTTATTATTCTGTATTTTTAATTAACTTGCTAATGTTTCTTAAACGAAAAAAATACCTCTTTAATTAACTTGTACGTCTATTTTGAGCAAACTTTTCAATCCCCAATTCCCCATGGCAGGGATGGAGGTTAAAAAAAAATCCCCGATGGGGATTGGGGAGGAGATGGAGATTGATATAAGTTTGGGAATTGGGGATGGAGGTAGTGGTATCCACCACCCCTACCCTCTCCATGCCCATCCCCAAGGCCCAGGCCTAATTGCCTATTTTCATGAATCCACAAGAAGCTATTTTTTTCATAAGCGTGGTGAAAACCCTAAGAGTGGAAGAGGAAGGAAGAGAGGCTGCTAGAGTTTTTTTTAGACAGATGCTCTGTATTAGATAGAGAGAAAGGATAACTAGGCTCTACTTCAAGTAAATACTTGTCACAACTCGTTGTACAATTTATAGTACTTTCTTTTAAGACACTTTTGACATGTGGTACTTTTTTTTTTTTTTTTTGAACGAAAAAAAAAAGTACTTGAAAAGCAAATTATTTGCACACAATTACAGTTGTAACATAACTAAAGACATGGTGGCGCACGGGTGAAGGCGCATAGGCATGGTGGGCGACAGAGTGGCCGCGTTGCAGGCGGCAATGGGCAGTTGTTGGGCGGCAGTGAGTTCTAAGGATTTTGGTGGTTACTTGAATGCTTGCTTGCGTGCCGCAGGTTCTAAGGGTTTTGGTGATTACTTGAATGTTTGCTTGGGTTATTTTTTGTGGTTTTACTTCTTTTATTATTATTTTTTTCTTTTTTCTTGATGTACTATTATCGAGTTTCTTGAATAAAATTTTTGCCAATGGAAATATAAAACATAACTAAAGATCGACATTAGAGATTTGATAATGATGATGTGCTTTATGAATCGTCATTGGACATAAGTCATGAGCCTATGGAGGATGCAGCAAAGCACGGTACTAAAGTTGTAAATATGTTTATATAGGATCAAGTTCGGAGCCCTAGAGAAGACCAAAACGCCAAGGAGGCACTCCTAAAATCTGACCAAGTTGCTTAGAGGAGGTAGGAAATGCCAATTAAGGAGGCTCTCCGTAGCGCGCCCGAAGCGACAGAGGCGCCTCGATATCTAGGCTCTGGAAATGAAAATGTCTGTATGCCTCCACCAAAATTTAAGGCCTCTCAGGCTATGCCAATACGAAACTCTCATGCCTTAAAAAAATATGGGACCCTCAACATAAAAACAAGATCAAAGCTCTATAACAAGAATGGAAAGATAGATTACATAGTCTAAGTGCTAAGACACAAAGATTCAATAAGTGCAAGCAAGAACCTAGATTCAAAATGCAAAATGAGATGCATATGATCATGAAACGCATATACCTTTTTGGATTGAGCTTCAATTATTTTGCACGGCATTAGCTTGTCTGTGAATCTTGATCCCTTGAGTGGAGTAACTAAACTTAAAACTAATAATCTACCTCCCGAAACCCAAATACAAAAAGATCAAAATACTGACTCCAAAAGTTCTGTCATAACCCGGAAAATGCCTATAGCACTAACAATTTCCACTGGTAGAACCTGAGGAAGTGATCAACCCCAAAATGTCAGGATCCTTTTCCAATTCAAGCATGCCAGGTTCTTCCAAGGATACCCAAGCTTCAATTCCGGTCCCACATTTTGTATCCATCAAAGCAACCATTTCCAACGGCACACAAACGTTACTCACCAAACAAGGCTTCCCCCAACCGAAATCTGTCTCATACAGAGGAAACCTACACAAGCTTGTGAAATTATGCACGTCTACGTTCTCGTCCAGCCTTGATTTTGTCACTTGGTTGTGAAAATTTGCTACCGCCAAGAAAATTTCGTCGCTGTTGGAGAGTTTTGCGAAGGCCGAGAGAGAGGTCCTCATGGATTCCCTTATGAGGCCTAGCAAGTGATTATGGTTGGGCTCCGCGGTGTTCTGCTCGGGGGTAAATTTGGTTGGAGTTGACATGAAAAAGTTTCCGCAAGGGTTCTCTGGTGTGGTTAGGGCTGTTCTACCTGTTGGGATTTTGATTAGTTAGTCCCAAAATTTCAAGTAATGGGTCTGTTTTGATATAAAAACTAAATGAATCAAGCAAATCAACCAAATAAATGTAACAATATACTATAATAATCACATTTATGTACCACATTTGGATACTATCTAATATATGGCACTGATTGATTGATTGATTAAGGCTCACTTATATGAGGTGCCTATATGATAGTCAATATGTGATCTCCAAAGCATTAGGGATTTAGGGGTATTCCCCCAAAATTAAGTGAATAGTATTTTCAGTCATCTTTTTAAAAAAATTGTCAGATTTTGTCTAAAATTCTTTTATTTGGCGAGAGGAATCTGAAAATTGAAAGTGTAAGTTATTGTTTGTTGTTTTACTTTTTCCTCTAATTTGGTTGGTAATTTGCCAATTACTTTCAGGTCCCTGGTGGCATCTGATTGTTAGGGACTTGGAATGCCAACCTCGTTGGTATGTCAGGTTTTGCCGTAGTATTCCATTTAATTGGAGCGACGCTATTCAACGATTAATATATTCGTTTTTGCCCAAAAAAAAAAAACCCTTCAATTCTAATTATACCTCGCAGGTTTACCGATGAGGACATAACCGAAGGCCTCAGCTTCCCTTCATTCCTAGCTCGAGCGGCCAAAATCAGAGCCTTCCACACAGCCGCCATCACCACCTCCACCCTACTAGGTTTCCGCTCCCCGAAGACGAGACCACCGATTTCGTCTTTCAATCCCTCTATCTTCGCCGCATCAAAAACGAACATCCTAGTAACAACCTTAACTCCGCCGCCAACGTTTGGTGGCGGAAGATTGACAATTCCAGATACATCTCTCGACGGAAAGACGGAGGAAAGATCAAAACTCGGTCGAACCACAACTTCCCCGATCCCCAACCGAGTTGCGGTGGCCCACGCGTTGATGAAGGCGATACCCGTGAATCCATCGGCTATCACATGAGAAGCATGCACGCAAATGACTAGCCCGCCGCACTCGAAAAACGTGGCTTGAATACCCAACATCGGTGTAGTTGGTAAAAGAGCAAACCCTATGTCCCAAGGCACGAACCAGTTCAAAAGCTCGAGTTTTTTCGGGACTAAAGAGAGAAACTCATTGAGTTGAACATTCACTTTGGCCTCAAAAAATGCAACCCCTTGGTCACTACAATCTACAATGAGGTACTCTTTTATGAGTCTCCCTGATAGAGGGTAGAATAAGGTTAGGGTATCTGATAGGGATTTTTGTAGTTTTTGTAGCTTTCCATGGGTGGTGGAGATTCCATCAGATGGGTAGAAGAAGAGGAGGGGGACATGAGCTGGAGGAGCAAGTTGATCAAAGGAGGACAGTTTGTGTGTTTTGAGATGGTTTGGAGTGGGAGTTGAGGATTTTATGAATTTTCTAGACAAGATTTGGACTTCCATGGTAGGCTTTTGTGGTTGGAAATAGAAGCAATATTATTACAGGATGATATATATAAGTGCAGCAAAAGTCTTGTCTACAATTCAAGATTGGTGGAGGCAACGCAAGGTTTTTGTGACTGTTTAAACAAATACATGCATAGACGGCAAAACAATTAACAAACCCACTTGCATCATGCATGTATCCTATATTTGTGGAACATTTTTTTCTTTCGATGTCCGGTCCAGCTTACGCGCACCTCGACTAATTCCAGAGCCCTGGAGGTAACTCCAGAGCCCTGGAGGTAACGACCGGGTATAACCTGCCAATGGCCCTAACAGGTTGCTGAGAAGGAAAATCGGACTTGAAATCTTACGTGGGAATGAACCCTTAAATCCTAAGGCAAGATCACTTTGCCAATCTCTTGGGGTTAACATCATATGGTAGTATCACCAACCAAGCAATTATAAATTATCATGCTTTTGGTGCAGTTTTTTTATTATAAGCTAAAATAAAAGTTGAGATTGTTAATTACCAAAAAAAAAAAAGTTGAGATTGTTTGAATAAGTTGTTGAATTAATATATAGTACGTTTTATTATCAAACGACGTCCAGATTAACCTTAATCATTCTATAAAACACTCTTGAATTAAGTGTTTTACAACTTCAAATAAGTAGGAAAAAGCTACAAATTGAAATTTAAAATAATCAAACCTTTTAAAACATGCACCATTCTCTTGCGTCCTACCTATGCTTTATTTTTTCCAGAATCTAGAAAAACCCCGCACCAAGATATTATATATTCATTGATTGTTGGAGGACTTGGCATAACATGGCATAACAATTATCAAAAGAAGGCATAATATCTTTACCTCACCATGCATAATATTTTTAAAATGGCATAACCTTTTGAAAATCTTTTTTTATTTATTTATTGTATCCCTCATTGTAACATTGACGATAAATAAAACAATATTCACCATGAAAGAGCATAACATGCCGTGGTGGGCGTAAAATTCATACTCACAGGGTTCCGAACCACATGTATATCTTTATTAGTAACAAAAAGTATAGTCCATAGGACCTTACTATAGTATATTGCTACTTGCTAATTTTGAGCAAGAGACAAAATTCTATGTATAAACTTACCTGTCATTTAATTTTGTATCCATGACCAAAAATAGTTTTTTTGATCAAACCAAAAATAGTTAATAACTTAGAAATTTAGGGGATTTTTGCATTTTAGCATCTGTATGACCCACTTTTTTCTCCATTTGACTTGCTGAAATCAGACATTTCCTTGACTCTCTATTTTGGGCTCACCAGTGAAGAAGGCCCAGTGGACTTGAATCATGTGGCCGGCAGTTTTCGGCGTCCACCATATGAGATTTGCACAAGGCCCAGTTTGTTTAAAGGCCTAAACTTCATCGGCATTGACTTTTCCTTTTTTGTGTGCCCTGCATAATGCTGCGTGATTTCTTAGCTTTTTGGTTCCACAAAGCTTAGAATGCAACACATGCAATCTAATTAGTGTGAACGTGTTAAACTTCTTCAAAGTTTTTGGCTAGCCAAGAGAAAACCTCATTCCAATGAACTACACATGTTTTTGGATTCATTATTTAGTAGTCTTGGGTCACCGTCACGTGGTGCCTTGACAACTTTTTTCACCACACATTCATGTGAGGTCCATACACTTTGGAATGAGCGCAATGTTGCGTGTGGTGGAAAATGATGTTTCAAGACCATTGAATATTTTTTCTGGTGTTTTCAGGGGAATAAATGTTCTTTTCTGTTAATCAAGGAGCACGCGTTTTTTACGGAATCCATCTATACTAGAAGCAAATGTAATGAGAGCTCAAAAGCCTCCGAACCACCATTTCTCAATTTCTATTGTTTTGAGGTTAAAAAATTGAGAGAGAGAAAATATAAAAAAAATATAGAAATTTGGGAGGTGTGTTTTTGTTATACAAGGATGATAAATATAAATTACCATATTTTTTGTTTTTTGATTTGTTTACTTTGTTTTTCCCTTTTGAAGTAATTTGATCAATTTTACTTTCACTTTAAATTCTAATTCATAACAGTAGATATATGTCTTTATGTGCATAAAATCAATACAACACATCTCATTTGGATATAGATCGATATATACAAAACTAGCATTTTGCCCATTCGGTTCATGAGATCAATCATCAATAAATCAAACATACCCCGCCAATAGAAATGTGTTTTGCCTAAAAAAGCTTTCAAACCCCAAATTAATCCTAATTTTCTAGAATTTTGCCTTTTAAAATTTTTTGAAATTGAGAGAGAGAGAGAGAGAGAGAAGAGGGGTGGGGTGGGGTTGAGGCCGGAGGGATGTGGGAGGCAGGGTCCATATTGTCAAAAAAAAATTTCTTTTTACTTTTCTAATTAATTGATACAGAATACGCCTTTTTTTTTTTTTTTTTTTTTTGTCTATCTATAGTACTTGCAAAACAACAACAAATACTGTAAAACAAATTTAAATGCATATATATGCTTTTTTCAAATTGTTTCAATCCTTAAATAGAATGTTAATTTGTGTCCGTTCGATACAACGGGTCGAAAAAACCACACCTATGTAATTTTTTTACTAAGTAGCGTTGTGCTCATTCGATACACGAGGCCGGACAAACACTAATGTAATTTTTTTATCAACTATCGCCAATGTGATTTTTTATCAACTAGCGTCGTGTCCGTTCGATACACAACTACTGGAAAAAAATTATCCTATGAAATTTTTTTGTCTCGTGCATGGAACGGGCACAACACTAGTCACACATTAACAACTGTACAAGAGTCATCTTTCTCGTGTCGATAAGGATTTCGCAGAAGCCGATAAACATGAAAAGATAGATAACAGGCCGAAACAAGGGGCTCTATATGGGCCTATAAGTGTGGGTAATTTGCCAGCAATCTCTTACTAAAATATATCAGGACAACTGAGCCCACATTTGGAATCTTGTAAAAGTCTTTTTCTTCTTCACATGTGCATTCTTGAATTTTGTAAAGACATAGAATTACTTTTTCCAATTTATCTTGGATGGATAAATTGGGAAACCTTGAAAAGTGATCCTATTGGGGATAAACACACTTAAAGATAATTACCAGAGAAAAGTACGCTTCAGATAAAACCAAAAAAAGCTCATTTGTTCTTTCGTGAATCGAAAATATGTTCAAGACTTGATACTCCCGTATTATTTTGCTATGTTCGAAATTTCTGTCGGACCAATTTTCAAGGCATATACTTTGCAAAGCACAGAAGTTTATCGTGAGCAATTTGCATTTTGGACCGAGGGATTTGCTTCAGTGCTTTTCGAAAAATTGCCCAGAGTTTAGTGTATTGAAATCATAGGAGGAAGTAAGCACAAAGGAGAGGAAGAAAACTGGAAGAGGTATAAACAGGAATGGAAGCTATATAAAAGCCAGCTTCTCTCCAAATGCGGGATCTGACCTTACCACAAGAAGATGGTCAATCCACGAAATCTCCTCAATCAAAAGCTGAGGTAGTTCTTCCAAACCCCTCCAGCTTCTCTCCATCTACCCCCCTAGATCTTCACAATCCAATCGATTTCCCAAACCTACCCTACTCGGTTCACCCAAACTCCACTCCTACCAAAACCAACCAAACCCTACCCCCAAAAACCACCCAAATCTCCTCCACTGCTTCGATCTACTCGTATGGAGTCCACAGTCCCAAAAACTCCAACGCCTATCCACCTAGGGAGCTACTTCAAGCTCTTCAACAGAAGGGTCAGCCAACGGAGGGGGAGGTCAGAATTAATGAGAGTATCGGAACCCTAGTTCAAGAACACGAAGAGATTGATCCTGGCAACCAAAACCAAGTTCCTAACATGGGGGTTTCAAACCCTAAAACCACTGTCTCACAAACTTTCCACAATGGCCGTGGGCCGTCATCTCTAGCAGGTGGTGCTCCACGCTTTGGGCATCAAACAAAACCCAGAAATTGGGTATCTCTGCTGCGTGCTCAAAGCCCTTCACAAGCCATGCAACTCGAACACTTCCCAGAACTCCAACAAGGTAAAAATGCAACTCTTGTAATTGATGAAGAATTGGCAGATGATAGCAAATGGAATAATTGCTTAGTAGGATATTTTTTGGATGGAAAGATGAATGTAAACCTACTTAAATCCACTGCTCATAAAGTTTGGGATTCAATGGGCTTAGTTTCTGTTACTCCAAATGTGTCTGGGTTTGTCTTCTTCGAATTTCGTGATGAAGAAGCAAAACTTTCCGTTTTGGAAAAGGGACCTTGG
Organism: Vaccinium darrowii; assembly: GCA_020921065.1. NCBI lineage: Eukaryota > Viridiplantae > Streptophyta > Magnoliopsida > Ericales > Ericaceae > Vaccinium > Vaccinium darrowii. The sequence continues at coordinate 15,977,652 of CM037162.1, forward strand.
TTCTTCTCAAAACGATATCTTGTTCTGAAGAATTGGCACCGTATGATGAACCCTTCTAAAGAACATCCTTCCAAAATACCAGCTTGGGTTAGACTCCATAGACTCCCCATGGAGTTATGGAACCAAGAATGTCTTAGTCGCATTGCAAGCGTCATCGGCCGTCCTATCCATGTTGATAGAGCAACAGCTGAGAAATCCAACATGGCGTATGCACGTATTTGCGTTGAAATTGATGCGCGGAATGACCTTCCAGATGAGGTAATGGTTCAACTTGGAGGAGAAACGGTGATGGTGGGGATTGAATACCAAGTGCTCCCCCCAGCTTGTAGTGGATGCAGGGTGTTTGGGCACTCGGCTGCCCAGTGTACTTCTAAGCCAGTTCAGCCTCTGGAACCTTGCAAAGTTGTTGTCCATTCCTGTAGTCAACAACACACCATTAATCCCCCTCATCCTGATACCAGCTGGCAAGTAGCAAGGAAAGGGAAAGTCACTGCTGCTTCTGTCCAGCGTAACGTATCCCTCGCATTGAATGCAGTAAGTCCACAACTACATGTTTCTGTACCAGTCCACATAACTTCAGTTCCTGAACCACTCCAATCCTCATATGCTAAGACAGTTCAATGTAATAAGTTAAGGAATGTTGGTATCTCTGCTGATCAACCATCTTCGATGATTGATTCACTCTTATCCAACTCCTTCCATGTCTTGCAAGAGGCCCAGCCTAGTAGTGAGCATCCAGATACAACCATTCCTCCGGATAAGGAAGACCCTCCTTCTGAAGGGATTAGTGATACCAACCTTGAGGATGTGACAGATTACGAGAGTCCCTCCACACCAGTCTCACATCCCATTTATTTTCGTTCTGATGACTTATCAACATTTGGAGGATCAAAAAAGCAACAAAAGAAGGCGGCCAAAGCAGATTTTGGAGGATCAAGAAAGAATCATAAAAAGGCTGCCAAAGCTAAGTGGAAAAGGTCCTCTATACTTAAAAGGGAGTTCTAATACCCTCCTCTTTTCTGTTTTGTATTTCTGCCAAAGCTGTTGTTGATAATTATGCTGTATTCTGCTGCCGTATTATACTGCTGCTGTTGCTGCTGAGAATTCTACATTATACTGCTGCTGCTGCATATTTCTGCTGCTGTTGATAATCTGCTTATACGCCTGGGCAGATCTCTGCTATGTTTTGCATTTAGTTGCGCAGCTATGCTGTCAAATTCTGGGCAGATTGCTGTGTGTTTGTGAACCTCATTTAGTGTGTTAGTGGTTCTCTGCTGAATCTGTTGTGGTACCTGTTCTGTACCTAGCGGTCATACCCATTTTTTTGTTGTATGTTGGTTTGCCACTTACATCATGCATTGTTGGCCAGGACCAATGCCCTAGTCTTGGAAGGTTTTTGAGTAGTCCTCATTGAGATACATCATTGCTTAGAGTTGTTTCGAGTTCCATTGCACGTATGTTGTGCGCATTGTCATCCCATCCCACTGTTGCCTTCTTGGCCATCCCTTTTATTTTCTTTCTTTTCTTTCTTTTGTTTTGTTTTGTCCTCCCTGGGGTATGCCCCTTGTAGGCTGTATATCCGCTTAGCCTCTTTTATTTTCAAGCTCATTTACCCAAAAAAAAAAAAAAATTGCCCAGACAGGATTCAGGGTCGCCCGAGTGAGTTTGGCAAATTTAGGTTCGGGTTGGTTTTTTTGAAATCCCGTCCGAGAGGGAATCAAAACTGTTCGTGCAGTTTTTTGGCCGACTTCCGTACGGAATACCTGTGGTTGTGCACTTTTTGGGGTTTTAACCTAATATTCTATGTTTTCTCATAAATAGCACCATTTGGGGTTGTTAGGGTTGCACTTCTTGAGCGAATCCTTTTGAGGGAGCCCTCTATGGGGTTTCTCGTAGTGTGTTAGGGTTTCTTAGTTGCTCCATTGGTTAAGTCTTTTCTTGGGATTTAAGATATCTAGGGTTTGAAGTCGTCTCTTTTGTTTATGTGAGACATTGATGCTATGTTAGGGTTTTTAATAAAGATTTGTTCCTTGATATCTATCGGATGCTTCATGTGGAGCTACGAGTGTAGTCGGCTCTTTGTATTTCTCTCATTGATAGTGAATCCTCTTGTTTTTTCCTGTGGACATACCTTAACTTCGTGCTTGAGGGGAACTATGCCAAGTAAATCTTGTGTCTTGTTTTTTTGTTGATTTGTTTATATTCTCATACTTCTGATTTTGGCACAACAATTTTGTAAATCAACCTGAAAGTAATAGATGCTGGGAGAGCATTTGTTGATCAAAAAATGTTTCACGACATAACTTTTTTAGATCGTGAAGGTTTTTTAGATTGTTAGTTTCTTGGATCTCAATTTTCAATTTTGTTGTTACTTTTTGGGTTTTGATTTTAATAGGACTCATGATAAATAATTTTATCATGCTAGGTTTTGTCACACAAGATTTCATGGTAAATAGTTTCACAGTGATGAAAGTTTTCATGAATTGTGTATTTAATTTTTTTTTTGCAAAAAAACAATGATATATTAATTTACCATGGAATTCAACTCATGATTCGTTAAATAATTCAACACAGGATTTATGGTAAATAATTTTATCATTTTTGTTGTGAGTTTTCGTGAATTTTGAATTTTGTTTGATTTGAATAAAAACAATGACATTTTAATTTACAATGAAATTTAACTCATGATTCGTTATATAATTTAACACGGAATCCATGGTAGATAATTTTATCATGTATCTGGGTTGTCGGGATTTGTGGAGATTTTTTTCGTATAATGATCATGGTTTATTGATTCAACATATTCGGGTATTTGATATAGTAAAAATGAAAAAAATTCTAATCAATCCCAAAGTTGGCATGTGGTTTTATGGTGTATAAATCAACCATGTCTTTCATGGTTGCGTTGTGGTTTTATGGTGCATTAATCTACCATATGTTCTGCTTGACCGACCGGGTGACTTAAAATAAAGACGCGTCCCAAGCGTAGGACTCTCGACCGATATAGCATAATATCCGGAAGTACCGGAGTCGAATCCACAGAGATGGACGAACGTGTGCAGGACTCAAAGATGACGGGTTCACAGTTTATCTTGGCTCTTAGGTAGCCACCCCTTGTTTAATGAGATTAATTTACTAACTAAATTACCAGACTAAATTAACTGAATATGATTGAAGAGGAGTATAGCTGTGGGAACCCAGCGTCCGCAACTAGCCTAACTAATGTTTACTCGGGCCACAATTATTCATTTTATTGATTTTAGAATAGGAAAAAGGATCCCTAACAAATGCGCACCACCTGTCACCAGATTCCATGCGCATTCGAATTCCGGCGATGCCTGGATTTTGTTTGTAAGAAGAGTTTTCGTCTTCTAAAATTGCTCAAAAATTAAATTAATTCGATCCCGAGGTAAGAACATTAATCAAACTAGCCACGGAGCGCCTTCGCTCCGCAGCCGCACTCTACGAGATTACTCACTCATGACTCTAATAAATTCAGCAAACAGATCTAAACATGCTTCGAACAATTGAAATAAATAAAACACGATACCACGGATTTGCGGAAAAGAAAACGGATTCGAAGAACAAGAATTCAAAGCTGGAAAACTTGAAGAACTTGAATTAAACTTGAATCTGCAATTAAAAACTCAAACACAGCAGCCAAAAGTTATGAAAGAAAATAAACCCTAAGTTATGAATGTCTGATCCTAATTTCGAGTGTTAAAGGGAGTATTTATATGGAATCCCCGTTAATTTACAATTAAAATCCTAAAACAAATCGGAATTGGACCCGCAATGACCCAAAACGACCGCGTTTCCAGCTCTGGATAATGCCCTCGGTAGCGCTACACCACTTTTGGTGTAGCGCTCCCGAGCCCTTATCTCTTGTTTCGCCCGTTGACCCCCCTAATTGCCGTTGACCGCTAATCCTCTCGGTAGCGCTACACCACTTTTGGTGTAGCGCTCCCCAAGCCTCTGTTCAATTTCTGACTTCTGCTGTGCCACTTTTGAGCGCTCCATCAAATTCCTGTAGCGCTCGCGATGGTCCAAATTGCTTTCCTCGAGAATCTACTCTGACACTTGGTCTCCACGGCCTTCCATGCCCTCATGCTCTATCACGGCCTTCAAGTCTCTACAATCCAATCTTGGCGCTAAAACAGCCTTATTTTCCTGAAAATTAGCAAAAACACAAAACATACCAAAGCAACGCATCAAGTGGAAAATAGGGAATAAATTAAATAACAACATGTTAAAACTACCCTATTTAGGCACTTATATCTACGATATAAGTGCCTATCATGTTCCATGGTTTTTTTATGATTTTTTTGTAGTGCATTAATCTACCATGTTTTTATGTTTTTTTTTTTTTTTTTTTTTTTTTGTATATGCAATCTGACTTTTATATTTAGACTACATGTACCTATTTTTTATGGTGCATTAATTTGATTTTTATGCTTGGACTAAATGATACATTTGGTCATAGAAATCGTGAAATGATTTTCGTGGTACATAAATCTATCATGGTAAAAAAACATGGTGTATTACTACCAAAATGCTTGAAATCGATATCTCATGACTCGTGTTTTTAGGACATAATATCATGATTATTTATTTTCAATTTTTTTTTCGAGATTTTAGGTGTGAGAAGATTAGGGGAGAGAATTATAAGATTTGGAAAGAGAGATTTTTCAAGATAGGAGAGAGAGAGATTGAGATAAATTAGGAAAGATTAGGAGAGAGAAATGTTAGGAAATTAGGAAAGAGAATTATTAGGAAAATCAGGAGAGAAATATTAAGAAAAAAAGGAGAGAGAAAAAGGGTGTTTTGGGGTTTATTTGAATTTCAGGATGGAATCATAAGTATTCAAATTTCATAGGATGAAATTATAATGATTTTTTTTGTACAGGATGTCAAATTAACTCTCCCAAATATCAAATTAACTCTCCCAAATATAAATTACCATTTTTTTTTTTTTTTGATTTGTTTACTTTGTTTAACCCCTTTTGAAGTAATTTGATCAATTTTACTTTCACTTTAAATTCTAATTCATAACAGTAGATATATGTCTTTATGTGCATAAAATCAATACAACACATCTCATTTAGATATAGATCGATATATACAAAACTAGCATTTTGCCCATTCGATTCATGAGATCAATCATCAATAAATCAAACATACCCTATAGAAATGTGTTTTGCCTAAAAAAGCTTTCAAACCCCTAATTAATCCTAATTTTCTAGAATTTTGCCTATCCTAATTTTCTAGAATTTTGCCTTTTTTAAATTTTTTGAAATTGAGAGAGAGAGAAGTGGGGAGGGGTGGGGTGGAGGCCGGAGGGATGTGGGAGGCAGGGTCCATATTGTCAGTTTTTTTTTTTTCTTTTTACTTTTCTAATTAATTGATACTTTTTTTTTTGTCATTCGTTAATCCTAATTTACTTTATCCTAGGGGACTTGGCCCTTTGGAAGGGAGATGGGTGCTTATGGGAATCGAACCCTACCCATGTGCATGGGAGCATAAGGGAGGCATCAACTGCACTCCACTCCACTTGCAATTAATTGACACTGAGTACACTTTTTTTTTTTTTTGTCTATTTATAGTACTTGCAAAACAACAAACAAATACTGTAAAACAAATTTAAATGCATATATAGGCTTTTGTCAAATTGTTTCAATCCTTAAATAGAATGTTACTTTGTGTCTGTTCGATACATCGCGTCATAAAAAATACACCTAAGTGATTTTTTTACCAAGTAGCGTTGTACCCGTTCGATACACGAGGCCGGAAAATACACTAATGTGATTTTTTTTATCTACTATCACCAATGTGATTTACCAATGTGATTTTTTATCAACTAGCGTCGTGCCCGTTCGATACACAACTACCGGAAAAAAAATTATCCTATGTAATTTTTTTGTCTCGTACATCGAACGAGCACAACACTAGTCACACATTAACAACTGTACAAGAGCCATCGTTCTCGTGTCAATATGGATTTCGCAGAAGCCCATAAACATGAAACAAGAGATAACAGGCCGAAACAAGGGGCTCTAAATGGGCCCATAAGTGTGGATAATTTGCCAGCAATCTCTTACTAAAATATATCAGGACAACTGAGCCCACATTTGGAATCTTGTAAAAGTCATTTTCTTCTTCACATGTGCATTCTTGAATTTTGTAAAGAAATAGAATTACTTTTTCCAATTTATCTTGGATGGATAAATTGGGAAACCTTAAAAAGATAATTACCAGAGAAAAGTACACTTGAGATAAAACCCAAAAAGGCTCATTTGTTCTATCGTGAATCGAAAATATGTTCAAGACTTGTTACTCCCGTATTATTTTGCTATGTTCGAAATTTCTGTCGGACCAATCTTCAAGGCATATACTTTGCAAAGCACAGAAGTTTATCGTGAGCAATTTGCATTTTGGACCAGGGATTTGCTTCTCGAAAAACTGCCCAGACAGGTTTCAGGGTCGCCCGAGCCGGTTTGGAAGATTTAGGTTCGGGTTGGTTTTTTGAAATCCCGTCCGAGCGGGAATCAAAACCGTTCGTGCAGTTTTTTGGCTAACTTCCGTACTGAATACCTGCGGCTGCGCACTTTTTAGGGTTTTAACCTAATATTTTGTGTTTTCTCATAAATAGCACCATTGGGGGTTGTCAGGGTTGGGCTTCTTGAGCGAACCACCGAACCCTTGTGAGGGAGCCCCCCATTAGTTAAGTCTTTTCTTGGGATTAAGATATCTAGGGTTTGAAGTCATCTCTTTCGTTTATGTGAGACATTGATCCTATGTTAGGGTTTTAAATAGAGATTTGTTCCTAGATATCTATCGGATGCTTCATGTGGAGTTACGAGCATAGTCGGCTCGTTGTGTTTCTCCCATTGATAGTAAATCCTCTTGCTTTTTCCTGTGGACGTACCTTAAGTTCGTGCTTGAGGGGGTACTATACCAAGTAAATCTTGTGTCTTGTTTTCTAGTTGATTTGTTTATATTTTCATACTTCGAGTTTTTGCGCAACAATTTTGTCCCAAGCCATCAATGGTGGAGCCACGAAGACGGGGTGGAGTGGTGTCACTCCTTTCCACGTGATTTTTTTTAATACACAATCGAGAGCCGATTAGGTATTTTCCAGTATATGAAAACCATTATATATATTTTTTTTTTTGTAAAAGTAGTGCATTAACATGGAAATGACTTGTTCGGTATCAGATGGCATTTTAGTGCCTTTTATTTGAATACCTCAAGAGAGAATCAGATCAAACCTTTATTCGTTTTCACAAACAAATAAAGTCCAAGATAAAACCTAATTATACAACTTTTACACTTCACTTTCTTGTTCATTTTTTTTTTTTTCACGCGACAATACAAGTACATTTTTAAGGTATAGTTTTTCCAAAGATTTTAGCAACCTAGTCGCTAAAATCATGGTATGAGTTCAGCAGGTGCTAAAATCAGAATTAAAGTACACGAGGAGTACTTTAATTTGGTGCGAAAATAATCAAAAAACAAGACACGGAACCACTTCATTTTTTTTTTATTTCAAAATCATGATTTTAGCACCTGCTGAACTCATTTGTTAAAATCATGGTGATTTTAGCAACTAAGTTGCTAAAATCTTTTGGAAAACTATGAATAAATCTAAGGGTACATAACGGTACATAAGGTGTACTCATTTGTTAAAAGTAGATCCCCGAAGTGTTCTATACATTTTCTTTACGTACACCTTCTGTACGTGTAGAAATGTCCCATTTTTAAAGACCGGTACCACTCTCATCTTCTAGTTCTGCTGATAGCCCTGAATCATGATGGTACTTCAAGGAAAGAAGGAAGAATATGATTCTCAAAGACATAATATCTACGGAATCTAATAGATACAGAATCGGGATAGAAAGGAAGAAATATGATTCACATGGACATAATCAGCACCGACCCTGGGCTAAAGCCCAAGGTTCCTAGGTTTTAGGTCCACCAAAATTAGCAAATTTTTAGGGCCTGCAATAGATAGTTGTGTTATGCATATATATACCCAACAAAAACAATCTAGCCCACCTTAATTTAAATTTGAAGGCCCAAAAACTATTATCCAATGAAATAGGCCCAAAACTCTCAATGGCAGAATCAATAGGGCCCCTTTTTTCATTATAAAAGAACATCCCAATTCCCAAACTCATTGTACACGTGCAACACCTTTTGGTTTCCATTTGAAATTGGAAATCTGGAGACTGTAGTCTCGAGAAGACGAAGAAGAAGTTCGGGCCAGACGTCAGGAAAAAAAATAGAGTGGGATATTGAAATTAATCAGGGCTCAATTAGTGCTAAATGCTTTTTTGACTTAGTGATAATGTGATATCTAAATGATGCTTTTGAAATATTGAAATAGTCGATTGTTATATTTGGTATTCTTTCTTAATGATGCTCTTTTGTTTAGGGAGAATTCTTAGGTTTTTTTTTTTATGCCTATCTTAATAATTCGTAAAGGGTCCATCTTTTTTATTGGGATAGAATTGAAATGTGCAGGGCGTAGATTCAAAGTTTATTACAATAGGAGTAAGAGAATTGGGGTGGAATTGCAGGGAGGGCATAGATTCAAATTCCATTAGATAGTGAGAGAATGTAGAATTCAAAAAAATATATATTTATTACAGTACGTATTAAATTGGGAGAGCAGGAAATAGTGACAGAGTGACCGGGTAAGGGGTAGCAGGTAAGTACACGTGGGAGTTTATAGACAGACGATGATTCGTGGGGAAGCGGGGCTATAGAGTGTAGTGAGTGAATCTCAGCCGTTAAATATTTTGAATGATTCGGATTTTAAATAAACTATTTATGCGAAGAGTTTATTTAAACTCCAAACCATCCAAAACAAGAATGGACGGTTGGAGATTCTCACTATACACCTGTAGTGAGTTACTCACTACATGCCCCCGGGTCCCATTGCGAGGATATGTGAAAACTTTCTCCGAAAAAATAAACGGTGGTTCAAATTCGTTCACGTGCGAATTTGAACCGTTCGTTTATCTTTCTTTCGTAGACATTTTTAGAGAAATTTATCCAGTTCATTTATCTTTTTTTAGATATATTTCCAGAGAAATTTATCATGTGTATCTAACATTTTTATAGATAGATACTTTGGAGATACGGTGATGGATGAGTACACACAGCAAAATACAGAGGTGAATCTAAAGGGCTCGACTGAGCAATTGACCAATCACTGTGTGTATTGCAGTAGCCAGTGGGTAACTGACTACTTGTGAGAGTTTACCGATTCTACCCTTGGGCTGTTGCGTTAATTTCTCTCACATTTTTCCCCCATATACAATAGAATATTAGTGTGTTTGCACAGTCAAGTTACTAGGCACACCAACAATGTTCAATCAACTTAAGTTTTAGACTCGACAAGTTCGACACATAAGTGTCAACTCACAATCGCCTTGAGCAATAATTCTGGGGTGCTTGGGAATCAATTACTTTATGTTCTATATTGTGAATCATAGATAATAATGAGAATCTGAAAAGAGCGTTCCAATGATATACATATAGAATAGATTTTTTTCAGAAGAACTTTTCAAATATGATTTTTGAACTCTGCATCATGTAGTTCATTTTTCAAAAGGCATTATCCGGCGATGGCTCCAGTGTGTTTATTTTCTATACTTTTTTTTTGTTATTTTTTGTAGGTTATTTTTTTGGCCGGCGGATTTAGGCCGGTTGTTTTGTGCTGCTTGTATTGGTTGCCGGTTTTGGGCCGGTGTTTTTTATTTAATATATATTTCTCTCTTTACCCAAAAAAAAAAAAGGCACTTGACAAATACTCCTATATTTTGGATTAAATCCAAGAAATCTAAAATGCAAAATAAATGCAAAATAAATGCAAAATGAATTATTTGGGCGGCAAAAATCTCCCTAGAATTTTTTTTTTTTTTTTCCCTTCACGTGAGTGAAAGTTATGTTATGTTACTTCGGCCTTTATAAAAATCTGACACACTAAAGGTGCACGCAATGATGAAGACGAATCACATGCCCTATTCTTTATTTTTTAGTTTTCGTACATTAAAAATTAGTAAGTCTTTTACTATATATGCTAATGATAATCCCATGACCCAATTTAGCTATTAGTCCGGAAAAAGAGGACATAAAAAGACTAAAACAATCCCAACCATTGAATATTCGTGCCACCAGCAACGGACCTAACTAGGGGTGCAGATTTTAAGGAGTAGAAAATGTACATAATGAAATGGGGGATTCACTTTTGAGTCCTACAAGAATGATTCGAACCGTTAATTAATTTTAACATAATTTTTTGTGTGATTTTACAAAAAATCAGCTCAATTCAATACCGGTAAGTTGTTGATCCAACATTCTCCTCTTTCATTTTCAACCGCGAAACCATTCAAAATTTTATCTTAAAATTAATGAACAGTTTGATTTAAAAATGGACCCCATACAAAAGCTGTACATGTATTTTTTGTACCCTTAGGATTACGCGTCCCCACCGGCAAATCCTTTTCCCGATTAAAAAGCCATGTTCTCTTTTGGAGAAACTTTTTGTCAATGCTAAAGAAGTTTTAAAAAAGCAAGTTATGCCTGAGAAATTTTGACCGAAAGGTGTATAATGGTGCGGCCGTAGTGTGGCTGCAGGACTCTAGCAGGGGCATAGGGTAGGTTGCATACTATTTCACATCTATAATGATTTTGAATATGAATAATTTTTTGGGCATTATTACTTCATGGAAATACTCCTTATGCATGAAATGTTTTGGATGACAAATTGACAATTGGCCCCTGGCTGTTCTCCACTGGAATAAACTACCCCCAAAATAGCAAATATTCAATTCATCCATCTTTGTTGGTCTATTTTTAAAATCTGTGGTTTTTTTTTCTTTCTTGTTACTCCTATCTTTAAATTTATAACCGTTTTCGTGATTTTGCGAAGTTTGTATAACCAAGCCAAACCAGACCAAGCCTAATGTCCTAATCAATTGGGGTCGGCTACATAAATCATTTTTCTCCATTGAGCTATGCCAAGTGCTGCTTCATCACTTAAAACTAGTATACTTAAATCTTTGCGTACTACCGTATCTAATGTCAATTTGAGTCTTCCCCTCCCTTGTGCATTTCTACCCAAAGCTATCATATCCACTTTCTTAACTATTGCATCTGCTGGTCTACGGTAGACATGTCCAAACCACCTTAGTCTATTTTTCCTTAACTTCTCCTCTATAGGCGTTACACCTACCATCTCGCGAACTATTTCATTTCTAATCCTATCTCGGCTAGTGTTACCACACATCCACCTCAACATTCTCATTTCCGCTACACTTATCTTGTTCACCTGTTGTTTCTTAATAGGCCAGCATTCTACTATACTGTAAATCATCGCTGATCTTATGGCAGTTCTATAAAAAATTTCTTTCAATTTTGTGGGTACCTTCTTGTCACACAGTACACCAGTAGCTCTTTCCACTTGAGCCACCCCACTTGGATCCTATGAGTCACATCATCTGCAATCTCTCCATCTTGACTAATAATAGAGCCTACATTGAATATTGTTCGGATTATGCCCTTTCCAGTATTAATTTGTTGGCGATTTCTCGAGTAGACCTTTAAAAATACGATTTAACTAAATTGAGCGGCTCGAATCAAACGTTTCCCGGTATTATTTTTCTTGACAATTCCTCGCGTGGACCTTTAACAATACGTTTTAAACACATTGAATGGTTCAGATCATCAATTTCGATCCAGAAATGGAAGGTCTAGACTTTAGGCCAGGGATCCTTCACTAGAACATAGGGGTGAAAATAAAAACCGCTGAACCTAACCGAATCGGGAGTTTTTTCAATTTTTTTTCTTTGACCGATTTGGTCCGGTTCCTGACAATTTAGTATTTTGAAAACCAGTTCGATTCCCAATTTGGACATTTTTTTTTATGAACCGAACCGGTATTCAATTATATTACATTAAAAAATGTAGGAGATGGGGATCGAACCCCAAACCTCATGGATAAGAGTGCCAACAACTTACTAACTTAACCAGCAACCCATTTGTGCTTGTAAAGGAAAAGACACTTATTCACTACAACAAAAACTACCTATGGCGACGAAGCCAAATGGGTCTTTATGGCGAGGAAATCGATTTCGTCGGCAAAGAGTACTCTATGTTGACGAAATTATATTTCCTCACAAAAAAGCAAAGATTTGTTTCTTGCTAAAGGACACCCATTTGGTGACGAAATTAACTTTCCTTGCTAAAAAGCTTAGATTGGCGACGAAATTACCTTTTCCCGTCAAAGGGCACCCATTTGGCGACGAAATTATCTTTCCTCCCAAAAAAGCTTAGATTGGCAACGAAATTATTTTTCCTCGTCAAAAAACTAAGATTTGGCGAGGAAATGAATATAGGGAACCCATTTGGCGACAAAAATTATCTTTCCTCGCCAAAAAACTAAGATTTGGTGAGGAAATAAATGTTTTATCGCCAAAAAATCTAAGATTTGATTCCTTCCCGTAGTTTGAATTAGAAAAAAATATAAAAGGGTTATAGAAAAATATTAAATTGTCACAAATGTTAAATTATAAAAAAAATATTAAATTAGAAAGGTATAGAGACTTATAAAAGGATATAGAAAAATGTTAAATTATAAAAATAAAAACTTCAGTAAAAGCAAATAACATTAAAAGATTTAAGAAACAAGTATAAAGGAACAATACAAAGAGACTAAAATTAGACAAAAAGATTTTCAAAAAAAAATTAGTGAGGTGAAAAGAACCACAAAATGTTTATATATTAAAAGTTGTAGCACTTTGCATTGAAAAGGAAACTGGTGTGGAGGATGGGTTGCGTGTTGCTAGAGAGGAGGTTGCTTGTTCAATTCCCAGCGGAGGCGGAGAAGCTGGGAATTGAATTTCCTTTATCTTTTCATTTCAGGAGTTTTAGCGAAGAAAAATTTCCTTGCCAATTGTTCAGAATAGAGCCAATTGGCAGAATAGGCGAGGAAATCTATTTTTCCTCGCTAGAATACCTTTTGCTACAACCTTTTGGTAAGAAAACCTGGCGAGAAAATTTTTCCTCGTCAATTACTTTAGCGAGGAAATTTGGTGCTTTGGCAAGGAAACTAAATCCCTACTATAGACCTTTTTTGGTGTAGTGTTTATTACATACCTAAAATTTAGTACTATATATACTTAACCCAACATATCTATTGACCTAACATTTCACATATCTCATTCATTTCACAACACACGAAGAAAGAGAGAAACCCAGCGATGAGGAGCCGCCGCCTCTAAGATCTGTTCGTCGTCGGACTCCGTTCGTTGTCAACCGTTGTCGATCCGTCTGTCGTCGTTATCATCGTCGACCCATGGAGATTTGTTCGTCTCTCTCTCTCTCTCTCTCTCTCTCTCTCTCTCTCTCTCTATATATATATATATATATATATATATATATGTGTGTGTGTGTGTGTGTGTGTGTGTGTGTCAATAAAACCGTTCGTTTCTGTATAAAAATCAAGATCTGCTCGTTTATGGTGTGTTTCTGGTGTATAACGTATTTTAGATCTGTAAAATCGTTTCATCTCTGTAAATCAGTCATGTCTCTTCTCTCCCTCCCTCTAGCGAACCGAACTGACCATTAAATCGGACCGAATTGGGACAAACCAAATGGAACTGAACCGATCTCTTTTGAACTGGTTTCAGTTCTATGTTGCCCCCGAACCGAGTTTTCTCAGATCACTAAAAAAATGTTCCTGAACCGGACCGAACCGATTTCACCCCTACTAGAGCCAACTGTAATAACCTTAATTTTGGTAAATAAAAATTTCTTTATTAATTAAATTGTTTTCTTTTATTTAAATGGAAATTCATTTATTTTCCTATATCTACTTTGTACTTATGTATTTATGTATATATACCTATGTATCTATTTTACTATGCCATTGTCCTACCTAATCATACTACAAAATCTTCCCTATTTACTCCAAACACTATTTCATCTTCTTCCTCTAACCAAAAACCTATTTTGGCCCAACTTTGGTACACTTCAATAGTTTTAGGTTTGAACCATCATGACCAACCATTTTAGTGTGGATATTGAGAGAGATTGAGAGAGAGAGTGGACAATGGGGGGGGGAGAGAGAGAGAGAGAGAGACCGGGGGGGGGGGGGGGGGGGGGGGGGGTTCGTGCATGTCAGAAAATCCCCTGCTTACTCACTACGTTTTGGCCCATGCACACACACTTGTATAACTGGCACCAAAAACCCCTTTACGTGTGATTTTTCTCCTGCAAAACCCAACCCTAACTCCCCACCAATATTCCCTCATTTATAACCATATTCTCTCATTACTTTTAGGGAATAAACCTAGATTCTCCCTAGATACCCCTAGATTCCCCCTATATTCCTCCTAGATTCCCCTATTTTAACTAGGCAACATGTCTATTATGATGTGCTTATGCATGTAGAACTAGTACCCAAAACTCCCTAAAACAAAGTTGGCCATCCAAACCCATGAACCTTAACTTGTACATTAGAATCCCTCCTAGATTTCATGCATTTAAACCCTTAGATTTTCCTAGTACTTGGCCTAAGATCTTATGGGAATATCATCATCAAACTTTGGATTTGATTCTCTTCCAAAATCTCAAAAATCTTGGTCATAAATGGAGCACATGGGGAAGGGGTGAAGGCCAGCTAAGAGAGGGGATGAGGGTGCCCAAACCTTGCCTATAAATAGAGTTATGCACTCTTATTGTCTCCTCACACCGAAACCTTCACCACCTTTGTAGTTCTTGTACTCTTTTCTAGAGATAGAAGCTCTCACCAATTCTTGAGTTTTGTCTTGAAAACTCAATTTTTTTTCTTCCACATTCAACCTTAATCTGCCACTCTCCACCACTCTCCACCACCAAAGACCGCCCTCCAATCCATTTCATAGTAGGAAAGTTAGTAGTTAGGTGTTCAGGTAGCTCTTGTTTGCCCTTGTTCCCTTTATTCTTTGTTCCTTTTTCAGAGATTAACAAATTTTATTTTGATGAGCAAAAAAAAAAAAAGTGTAGCTGTTAAGCCACTGAAGTAAAATCAACCTAGCTTTCACTTCTTCCGACTTACCCTCGGAACTAAGGTAGTTTCTCAACCCTAATTTCCTACAGTTATTCTGTCCTATTTACTTCAAAATTATTGTATTTTGCCTAGTCCTTATAATGTTCAAGTTTTTGCTTAAAAGTTCTTAGTTGTTACTAAGTGAAAATGTTTTCGGGAAAAATTAGTTGCTAGCTTCTAAAATCACTTTTTTAATACTATGTAGTCGTTATAATGACCATTTAGTAATTGGATTTATCAATTTTACGTCGTTATAATGCCCGATTGATTTTTGAAAAACACATAGTCGACTAGTCTTTTATAAATCACTTTGCTTATGGATTTATCACGAGACACGAGATTTTCTTAAACGTGAGTATGTAGCTAATTGTCTACTAACCCTAGACTAGTTTTCAAAAAGAATCGCGTAGAAAAAGCTATGATTTCATGTGACAAGAAAGCTGGCAAGCTGCATTTTTTGAAACGTGTTTTACGAAAAGTTGCATTCACGAAAAGAGTTTACGAGACATGTTGCATATTCACGAGACACGATACTATCATGACACGATACGATTTTCGAGAAAAATGAATGATTGCTTGATTACAAGAAATAAGATGAGAATGAAAATAGAATTGATTTGGATGCAGTAGTGTAGCTCGAGCTTCGCCCTAATTCACGGAGAGAACTTGGTGGTTAGGGTTAAGCATGTAAAACACATAGTGGACGGACCTTGTGCCATGATGTGGGGATTAGTAATGCAAGACGACCGGGACTAAGTTCATGTGTGTCGCGGAGTGGACAGACCTTGTATCATGTTGTGGCCTGTGATACAAGACGATTGGGACCTCGAGTAGAAAGGTTGGTAACCGTCAGTTAAAAGAAGACATAAACAGACCAATAACTTTCGTGTGATGGATTGTAGGTCCGGTGGTCGGAAGCAGTGCCATAGAGTGGAATGAATTGACTGTTGACCTGGTGGTCAAAAGCAATCCACACTTTGATAAATTTGAAGAAGAATGCCGACACTGAAAGATGACACAAGACACTTTTATTTACATGCGATACATTATGAACTACATTGACACTGACACATGCATATTTCATGAAAGATATTATTTTGTGTTAAACTCTCGCTATTTTACTCCTGTATATTATATGGTGCCTTCGATGAAACTTCTAGAATTGCTAGTCTGGGTTTTGGGTTAGAATTATTTGTTAGGTGTTTTCACTCACGGTTTGCACTTGTGTAACCCTGACATAATACCACGATGTTACTATGAGACTCTGACGTATATGCTAGAATACCGAGATGAACAGGAGGAGTATCATCACTCGGAGAGCTTCGGAGCCTACAAGTTGTCGAATAAGTTGATGTATGTGAGAGAATGACTCTGATTTGACAACTTGAAGACCAAAAATACCAAAAGTACTGAAAATACATAGTAGAAACTCAATCTTAATTGTCCCTATAATGAAAATACAAAAAGGGTTTCAAGAGATTTGAGCGGCACATTGGGAATTTCACTCACCTATCAAATGGGCCATAATGGTTTTAGACTTTTAACTTTCCAAAAAGTTTATTATCTCTTACCTATCTTTGAAGATGAACCTTTCCAGATTTTTCTATCCTTTTTCGACTACCA
This sequence comes from Vaccinium darrowii, assembly GCA_020921065.1. Taxonomy (NCBI): domain Eukaryota; kingdom Viridiplantae; phylum Streptophyta; class Magnoliopsida; order Ericales; family Ericaceae; genus Vaccinium; species Vaccinium darrowii. Next base: position 15,994,372 of record CM037162.1, read on the forward strand.
CAAAAAAGTAGAAACACCATGAAAAGCTCCAATGCATCTCTATTTTAGAGACTGGATGCGAAATATCGAGGAAAGATTTTTTAATTTATAAATATAGAGACTCATATCTTCATTTTAGTCTCTAATCTCTATAAAAGACGACGGATTCCCTCCCTAAAGTACAAAATGTGAAGGAAAAAAGAGACAAATTACAAAATTTTCCTCAATATGTCATATCTTGTGTCTAAAATAGAAATATAGAGATCCATTAAAATATGTCATGAGAAATATGAGGAAAAGATGAGCCAATACAGGGGCAAATATGAAAATTAACAGATGCACAGCAAGGCCACCATAAATTTACACTTCCGATGCCGAGTAACGAAACCCCCAAGGACTTGAAATCCGGGGAAAAAAGGTAAAAAGTAACTTTCATTTATTGACGTCACGCTGTCCTCTTCAAGTAAATTTAACAAAACCCAAGTGTCAACTTGTCAAAGCTCCCCGTTACGCAAAAACTCAATGCCACTACCGTAATTAATCTAAAAACCAAGGGCTCCCTCCTGACTGAAAAAACCACACAGAGCCTTTGTCGCGGCTCTCCTCTCAGGGGAAAATGTTTCAGTGCCGAACAAGGACGGCCAAGTGGTACAGACTATAGAGGGCGTATTTCGGCCGATCAAACGTGTTTTGGACGGTTTAGATTTCTCATACTCTCTCCTAAATTTGGACTATTTAAATACTTTTAGACGGTCGAAGCACACGTTGGAACACCATGTGGGCGGTGCCCACTTGGCCGGAAAATTTTCTCCGTCTCAGGTTCACTTTTGGACGGTCCAGATTTGTCAGACTTCATTTAAATTTAGCTGTCTAAAATACTTTGGACCATCTGCTTCTAATTTTCCAGCAGTGATACTACTACTTCTCACCCTAACTTTGTTCATTGACCCCACTTTGAATTGGTATTTTGCTCCGCCCCTGCTTTGAACGGTTGAGATGTGTGCTGGAACACCACGTAGGCATCGAAAATTTTCTCCCCCTCAGGTTCAATTTTGAATAGTCCAAATTTCTCGCATACTTCCCTAAATCTAGACTGTCTGAAATACTTTTGGACGTACGGTCAAGATACGTGCTAGAACACCACGTACGTGGTGCCCGCTCCGCACCGAAAATTTTCTCCCTCTCAGTTCTTCCCTCTTTTCTTCTTCTTCTTGAACTCAGCTGCTTGTCTGTTTTTTAAGTCCTACGAATCGACGGCGCTATATACTCGATCCCTCTACAGTCTCTCTCTCTCTCTCTCCTCCCCCTTCTCTCTCTACGTATAGAATATAGTAGCCTCGCTTTTCTCTCACTGAGCCGATACGCCCGTCCTTTTGCCCTCGATTCCCTCGCATATTTACCTTTTTATCCGTGTTTTTATATTCTCCCTGAACAGAGACCTTTCCAGTTCCTCAGAGTCACTCCCTCTCTCTATACTCTCTCTCTCTCTCTAGCTTCGAACAGTGATCAGTTATAGTAGAGCGAGACACTCGAGAGCAAGAAGAGAAGGTCAGGAAACTCTCGTGAATTCATCTCTGTAAGTATTCTTGTATCTACTCTAGTCTCTCTGCTCTTCTTCAATCTTCTTTGTTGCTGGTAAGCAATTGCATGTGTATCTGTTCATCAATCAAATACTTTTTTTGTTTAAAACAACTTATTTCGAATCCGATTCCTTTATCTGATTCACCTCTGGTTTCTCTGCTGCTTGTCTTCCTTGCTTGTGTATATATATGCATTCATTCTGTATATATATCAATTGAGGTTTTTGCATGATCAATTTGGGCGTTTCTTTTGGTTGATGAAGTAGGGGATTGTTTGTGATTTCGGTTGTTTTTTTGTGAATGGGAGTGAGCTGATTGATTCTCTTAATTTGAAGCCAATTGAGTCTATTTGGTATGAGGTGCGGCATTGGTTCTACTAGCTTACTGTTTTGCATGTTGTGTTGATTTTGTGTTTAGGGGTTAAAAATTGATTCTTTGTGCAATGTAGATGTAATTTATGCCTCAAGTGATGATTATTCTGTTTTTTGGTGGAAGTTTGAACATTCTGTTGATGGATATGTTGGTTAGTTGGCGTTGTATTCTGATTGGGAATTGGGATGTAGCTGGTGTTATGGATGTCGAGTCCTTCGGCTGCACGTGTCAATTAGGTAGTGCCTGTTTTTTTGATCAATTAGGGAGGGAAGTTGTATTTTTCTGTTTGCCGGTTATGTCGATTAGTCATTCATTTTGGTTTTAGATTTGGTTTTGGTGATTGATCGCTTTTTTTGACAGTTGTGTTTATTGTTTCGTTGATCAACGGGGAAGAATCTTGTATTTTGGCTGCACATTGCATTTTGGACGATAAACACTGTTTCTTTGAGCAATTTGTATATTAATCAAGTGCGCGGTGATGATTCTGACTATTATGAAGCCGGTGTTGTGAAATCATTCGTTCAACCACGTGTGTATTACGTTAAGATGAATTAGGGAGGAACTTTTGTCGTTGTCAAAGGTTACATAATACATTTGATTATTCACTAATCACGGCTATACCTTGTTTGAAGAATTTACTGTCAGTGGACGATTGTGTTCATTAATTAGTTTGGTCATGAAGGAATCACGTTGGCTGAGCATTGTGTTTTGAAAGGTTAAAAATTGATTTTTTGAAACAATATGCATAGTAATCATCTTGGCAGTGATGAATTTTATGTGCAATGCTTAGTTACTCGTGATGGTAATAAATGTCTTCTCAACCACGCGTCAATCAAGGAAGAAACTTGTGTTTCAAGGTCACTAGTTACCTTAAATCAGTAATTACCATTGTACATATGTTTGAAGTTTACTGATTGATTTTTGACAATTGCGATAATATTCTCATAAATTGCAAAGGAATCTTGTCTGTTGGCCTTGATTTCTATAGTGCCGCATTATATATTTACACCCACATACCTCTCGGGAACTTATTTTCAGAAATTAGAGCCGTTCCATGTATTAAGCTTATCTTTTTGGTACTTGTGCAAAGAGTCCAGCCATTACATTTATTTTCTCACTCTTGGTATCATCTTTATTTTTTTTCTATCAATGGATAATGAATTTCAATCTCCAGAGTCCAGTCCAATTTATTTACGGTCTTAACACAAAAGGTAAGATTCTTATTCAAGTCATATTTCTTTTGGCACAATTGATCTAGTTGTATAAGAGGCACCTGGACTATGGTTTTTGTGCTTGAGTTGCACATCAGAGCACATGTGGGATCAACATATTCTTATCCACTCAACCTTGGACGTCCTCGTGAAAAGTTGGGCCCTCCAGGGTGGGACCAAACAATATTAGGTTCCTGGCCCTTGTGAGAGTTGTCCCATGTCTGATAAAGCAACAATTCACTTGGACTATACCAATGTCACCGGTCCAAGTCTCTTAGTCAACCTTGTATGTGTGGCACAGTGTTCTCGTACTTAAGTGGCGTCATTAAGCCCTGAATGTGAGACTGTTTGCTTTTTTGTTGAATTCACATGATTATGATTGTCCTGACGAATATAATCTTCTAACACTTGATAAGTGATTGAAAAATCAAATGAGAAGTTAAGAGGGGAACCTCAAACTCTTCTATGGCTCTAATTAAGCCAAGTAAAGTTGAGTCAAGGAGGAGATTATTCAAGCTTGGATTGAAGACCTAACGAGGTTCAACGATGTGTTTAAGCTTGGCTTTTTTCAATTTTCAGCCAATCTCAAACAAGTTTGACCCGACTCGATCAGGAGCCTATCTTGGGTTGCTTGTTTTTCTATACAGTTTGACCGCATAAGAGCTTACTGAGTTGAGATTGAGTGGAGTTTAGGAAGTTAATGAAACTCAGAATTTGTTTTTATGCTTTTTGTTTTCAAGATGGGCTGTATTGGATGAGCTTTTCACAAGCCAAATGCAAGTTAACTTATTTTAGTTGTTTTAATAATCCCATCTAGTCTTGAAGTCAGTGATTTTTGATGTTTGGAAGTAAAAACTCAAGAACAAGAGCAAATGGTTGACACTTCTCAAATATGCACTTGGGTTGCAGTTTGCCACTTTCTAAACAAGCACTTATACCAACAATGCTCACGTGCTTCACATGGTTTCTAAAAAATCAGTGTGGAGAACGCAGCAGAAGGATTCAAGATTATAGATGTTACCAATCGAATCTACATTAGATGATTTGCTTATTAGTTGATGGACACTTTCCAACCATGCACATCTGGACTTATTGTGGGCTTTTTGATTTGTTTTTTGCTATCTTGGGATTGTTGAGTTTATGATGCAATTTTAGCTTTGACAGTATTTGATTGTATGCCTGTCAAATTTTCTTGCTAGCATTTTGAGATGTTGTCTTACCGATGAATATTTTCCTCTTGATAGGCAGGGGGTGAAAAAGGTGTTCAACCTCAATCAGAGAAGACACTGTGAGTTCAATTCTATGGTATGTTTTCCAACAGACTCACCACATAATTGTCTCGGTCACAACTACTTCCAAAATTTGTCTTGTTTTCGATTCTGTTTATTAAGGTTCCTAAGTTGCTAATCTAGATAAGTGTCTGTGTAATAGCCATCCCCTACACTTGGAATTTCAATCAGAGGTGCTTTCGTGTTGGTATCACGTGCGTTCGTATTGGTATCATGCTATAGTTTACTATAAGTGTGCATTTTTTGACTGATTTTCGGAATTACTAGTTATGGCTATTAGTTTAGTGTTTTACTCTGCATAACTTTCACTATTCAGTTGCCATTTTTAATGTTTCTTGGATTTGCTTTTAGGTTGCTTAATTTGTTGCAAAAATAACTGGGCTTCAATGGACAATCCATTCGGTGCGGAGCAACAAGTGCCATTTGGGGTCCTGACTGGCATAAATTTCAACATTTTAAATGACACAGAAGCTGTAAGTATCTGTTACAGTTATGTGGATCACTATTATTTGCTTACTTTCAGTTGCTTGCTTCTTTTAATGTTTGTCGATTTCTGTTGAGGTTAGCTATAATATTGACGAACTGGGATCATTAGTAACATTTTAACTTAGTTCTTAGTAGTAGTGGTTGAATCTATTTTTCTACATAAATGTACTGATATTGGATGATAAAACTGTATCAGGAGAAAGTATCAGTTATGTCAATTGAAACAGCAAATGAGGTGACAGATCCGAGGTTGGGAATGCCAAATCCAACCTCTCAGTGCCCCACCTGTGGTGCCAAGGACTCAAGAAGTTGCGAAGGTGCAATGGAGAACTTTCAATGATTTCATATTGCTATGAAATTCATGGTTTCTAATCGGTTTTGCTTCTGTTTTTTAACCTAACACTGTAATGGTATTAATTTTGAAATCGCAGGGCATTTTGGGGTAATCAAATTCCCATTTACGATACTTCACCCATATTTCATAGCGGAAACTGCACAAGTCTTGAATAGAATTTGCCCTGGATGTAAATCTGTTAAGCGCAACAAGGTTAAGGTGTGAATTTCTTCTTGCGCTAGATGTTAAGGTTGATGGACAATAACAAGGAAACTATATTCTCAACTTACTTTGTTGCAGATTCTTCCAGTTATTTTTCTTCGAGATAGACTTTTATGTATGGTATTTGTTGCCTTTTCTTGCGTTGTATTTTGTTGTACTTTTGTTTCTTAGGTGTTTGGGGTCATAAAGTAAAGCCAGGTGACTTATGGGGGATTAATGTTTCTGATTTATGGTTTCTACTTGGTCGGGTGCATGTAGCATTTGCATTTCAGATTTTTACAAGTTGGTTTTCATTTTATGTTAGCTAACAGCATGAAGCTAAAATAACCGTTTTGTGTGATCACCCACCCATGAAATATGACAGAGTTAGTCTAATTTAAATAAACATGCTTTCTCTTTGGTCTCCTAGCAGTTGATTTAGTTAGACTATGCAGGAATCTAATACATATGTTGACAATCAGCTTTTCTTTGGAACCATACGAAGTTAGTCTCGATCGTATGCCCTCAGTTTTTATTTGGAGTTATAGAGATTTGCCTTTGTAATTGTACCGTTTAATGTTAGTGCGGATGTGGTCTTTGCAAACTGAATCAAGCCAAATTTGGTCTTTGTACCGTTTAATAGTCAAGTAATTAGCCATTGACTAGCTAATATGTATTGTTCTTTTTCTTTGGTTTGTATATGGCAGGGGGTTGTTTCAAAGCAAAATTGCAAATACTGCCATGTAAGATAATCCGGTTGTTGTCAAGCATTTTGTTTCTGCACCTCTGTTATTTCGGTACTCACATTTGTTCTACAGGTAAGTTTCAGAGAAAGCTATCCTAAAATGATATTCAAAGTTTCCTCGAACGATGTGTTTGGAAAGACTGCTATTATAGTAGAAGTAGTGGAGAAGGTGTTGAGGAAGTCTCCAAATAAAGGTTCTGGGGAAAATTTAGCTGCTGATTATTGGGATATAATACCAAGAGATGTACAACTAGATGAAAGTTCTATGAAACCGACCAAAAGAGTTCTCTCGCATGCCCAGGTAGCATCTCTATATAGTAATTTATCATTGAAGCATTTTCCTCGTTCTTTTTTTACTTGAGCATTCTTCCTTGTGGTTTCTCATAATTTATCATTGAAGCATTTTCCTTCTTGTTCTTTTTTTTTTCTTGAGCATTCTTCCTTGTGGTATCTCATTTACAGATTTATTCTTGAAAATAGGTTCACAGGATGATTTTGTTAATCGAGAATGGAAGTTAATTCATGAAAAACTATTTTGTCCTTTGTTTGGCTTACTCTTGTGTAAAATTAAAAGCATTTATTTTGCTACCTGCTTTGTCTTCAGGTCTACCATATGCTAAAAGATGTTGATCCACAGTTCATTAAAGAGAGCGCTATCTTTAAAAAGAATCCACTCTTTCTCAACTGTTTCCTTGTAACTCCCAACTGTCATCGTGTGGCCGAATTTGGGCAGAATGTGGTCTTTGTAAGTAAATCACATATCTTTGGGCGCTCTTTGCATTCAGTTGATATGAATGCCGAATCAGATCAACTTGAATTACTCATTTTCTTTTCTGTCTTTAATCTTGTGCTTTTGCTTGCTTAACGATTTAGGATGACCGGACAAGGATTTTAAAAAAGATGGTTGATTTTAGAGGCACAGCCAATGAATTGAGCTCGCGGGTTCTTGACGGCCTAAAAAGTTCCAAGGTTAGTAGCATACTATGTTACCCTCTATATCTTCAGGCCAAAAGAGACCTTGTGCTTATTGTTCTCAGCTGTTCATTTAATCCCTCAGATACGCGCTGAAAAGCCATCAACTCCAGAATATGGTTCCTCTGGTAACAGTACATCTGGTCTGAGGCATATCAAGGAACTACTTCTCGGGAAGCGAAGTGATCATGCCTTCCGAATGGTTATAGTTGGCGATCCAAACATAAAGCTAAGTGAAATTGGTGTTCCACGTCATATTGCTGAGAGGTTGCAAATCTCTGAGCATTTGAACTCGTGGAACTGGGAGAAGCTGAACACTTGCTCCAATTTACGGATTCTTGAAAGGGGAGAGATTTACGTTCGAAGAAATGATCAACTTGTTCAAGTAAACAACATGGGAAAGCTTCAGATTGGAGACACAGTCTATAGGCCACTGAATGACGGAGATATAGTGTTAATAAACAGGCCGCCGTCGATTCATCAACACTCCTTTATTGCTCTATCCGTGAAGGTACTTCCGGTTAATTCAGTTTTGTCAATTAACCCGCTTGTCTGCTCTCCTTTTCGTGGAGATTTTGATGGCGATTGCATACATGGTTATGTTCCTCAATCGATCGACTCCCGAACTGAGCTTCAAGAGCTTGTTGCTTTGGACAAGCAAATGATTAATGGACAGAGTGGGGGAAACCTCCTTTCACTAAGTCAAGATAGTTTAACTGCGGCTCATTTGGTTGTGGAGGATGGGGTGCGCTTAAGCCTTAGCCAAATGCAGCAGCTGCAAATGTTCTGTCCTAATCAACTGCAATTTCCAGCCATTGCAAAAGCAACCTCACAAAATAACTTTTTCTGGTCAGGAAAGCAATTGTTCAGCTTGCTTCTTCCTCCTGATTTTGATTATGTGTTTCCGTCAAATGATGTTCGGATTAGTAAGGGTGAGCTTTTAACTTCCTCGAACATGTCAAACTGGCTACGTGACACTAATGGAAACCTTATAGAGTGTCTCGTAAAGCATTGCCAAGAAAAATCTATCGACTTCCTGCACGCAGCTCAGACTGTTCTCTGCGAGTGGTTGTCAATGAGGGGTTTAAGTGTTTCACTATCTGACCTTTACCTCTCCTCTGATTCATCCTCGAGGGAAAATATGATTGGTGAAGTCTGTTATGGTTTGAAAGAGGCAGAGAGGATCTCTCACGTAAAACTGTTGATGGTAGATTCCCATCGGGATTTCCTTATTGGAACCGAGGAAGGTCTAGATTCTGTGGACTTTGGGACAGACCACATGTGCTGTGAGAAACAAAAATCAGCTGCCCTTAGTCGTGTTTCTGCTTCTGCTTTCAAACAAGTGTTTTGGGACATTCAAAACCTTGTATACCAATATGCGAACAAGGACAATTCGTTATTGGCCATGTTGAAGGCAGGAAGCAAGGGCAATTTGTTGAGGTTAGTCCAGCACAGCATGTGTTTGGGTTTGCAGCATTCGCTGGTTTCATTAGGGTTCAGACTGCCACATGAGCTGTCTTGTGCTGCCTGGAACGATCACAAGGCAACTGCTTCTAGTAATGTTCTAGAATGTTCCGGGCGTTACATTCCATCTGCCACCGTTGAAAGTTCCTACCTCTCTGGATTGAACCCTCTTGAATGTTTTGTTCATTCGGTAACCGCACGAGATATTTCATTTAGTGATAATGCTGATCTTCCCGGGACCTTAAATCGAAGGCTCATGTTTTTTATGCGGGATTTGTTCATTGGGTACGATGGAACCGTGAGAAATGCCTATGGGAATCAGCTGATTCAGTTCTCTTATAGTATCGAGGACACTGCTGCTTCAAGTAATGCTACGGATGGTTCCTTCTGTGACAGCACTTATGATTCTCGTGCAATGGGTTGCCAGCCTGTTGGTTCTTTGGCTGCTTGTGCCATTTCTGAGGCAGCTTATAGTGCTTTAGATCAGCCAATTAGTGCACTTGAATCATCACCACTGCTAAATCTAAAGGTGCTCTCTCTCTCTCTCTCTCTCTCTCTCTCTCTCTCTACACACACACACACACAGACACCCACACACACATGAGAGTGCGATGAATATGACACTCAGACATGAAATCTTTGTAACAGATATTATCTCCAAAGGAGTAAGGGAATGAGCTCACTCACTATTCCAAGTTTTGGACAAATCCCTGTAGTAGTCTAATGGACAATGATCTGTAGGTTGTCTTTGGTTCCTTAAAATAATTGCTTGCAACTATTATGTAAACTTAGCTTTTTTTGGAATTGAATCTCCTAGGTGGTAAAGAAGTTCTAGGTGATTGTGGTCTGTCTGTTGCCTAAAAAGTGATAACTCAAAAAGCTCAAGCTGTTCAAGGGCCCGTCTAGTTCTTTACTTTTCAACAATGCACCCCTTCTTCTAGTCATTATCTCCCTCATTGATATGATATCTTGTCGACGGCCAACTAAACTAAAGTCCAATCTACAATAAAGCAGTGTATTTATGTCTTTGTTTCATCAGCTGCTATTGTGTAGTTCTCAGAATGCTTGACATAGTTTCCTCTCATTCCAATTTGATTGTGCAGAAAGTCCTTGAGTGCGGTGTGAAGAAAAAGAGCGGTGATAAAACTGCATCTCTATATTTGTCTAAGAAACTCGGGAGATGGACTCATGGTTTTGAGTATGCAGCCTTGGAAGTCCAGTCTCATTTAGAGAGACTACTCTTTTCGGACATTGTTTCTACTTCCATGATACTGTAAGTTTTCGCTCGAAATCTGTATATATTTTCCAATTTTATGCTTTTTGATTATTCTTATAGTGTGTAATTGCTGTCGAATTGACATGTCATGTGGTATTAGCTTCTCTAAGAAGGCTTCTAGACGTAAACATACATGTCCGTGGGTATGCCACTTCCATATAAGCAAGGTATTGCTCTTGGTTAACATACATAAATGTCTGGCCAAGATTCAAGAGCCACCTTTGCATATAAAATTGGTCCCTTTCAGGAGATGGCAAAGAGGAGAAGAATAAGAGTTCAATCTATTATTGATGCCCTGGACATGAATTGGAAGTGTGCTAGTACCAGATCTAAAACTAATCTTCCTGAATTGCAAATAAAAAGAGTGTAAGTTGCTTTTTTCTATTGTATGAAACGTTTTAATTCCTTTGTGTTATTAAATTCAAACGTTATCACATGAAAGCTTGGGTATTCTTGCTGGAGGTTTATTGTCGTACTTTTAACCTTGTTTCACTAATTTGCAGGAACTGTTCTGTAGCTGACATGCAGGAAGAGAACAGTGCTACATTTTGCATTGCAGTAACAATTGTTGAAGGAACCAAGAACCCGGCTGTAGAGATTGATATCCTCCGAGACATGGTGATTCCATTCCTTCTAGGAACTGTTGTAAAAGGTATTAGTGATCTAAGAATACAAATCTTCTCTGGTTTAAGTCCTGATTTATTGGTGATGCTTGATTAGCTATCCTCCATTTTTCTTATTTAGTTTTAGTTCGTGATGTAGGCCTATCCCTTGTGGGAATTAGTATGAAAGAAGATAGTGTTATGTTGCATGTGAAATGTTAAAGGATGACTTGAGGATGCAGAATCCTGGGGAGGACAAATTTATTGTGGAGGAAAATTGAAACTCCAATAGTGATACATTGTTAAACATTCTCTTTCCTACCCTCCAGAGAATTTTTATTCAACCACTAGGAGAACTGCTTGTTAAAAGAGAGACAATTGGCATCACATTGTCGGCTCATAGTTTGTTTGACAATTATGGCTATACTTATCACAAATTGACTGGTACAGCTACGGTTGAGATTTCCCTGTATGGTCACTTTTGCAGTTTTGCTGCTTGGCTGTGCGAAATTCCACATGCCGTAAAGTTATTTTGCATTAAATATATTTGGTATTCGAAGTTTTGCCAGTAAAAGGGTGTGAAAGACTATGTACATTGATTGTTTGGGATATGACTGTAGATTCGTTGAAGGGTGAGGCGAGGAGATAAGACATGCAACATGTAAAGGGAAGAAATAAAATATGAGTTGACAATTTTGTTTTATTTAAATGTCTTATCATTTGCATCTTCCTTGGTCTAAAAGTTTTATAGTGAGCATTTAATAGCGGACCGATTTGAAAACCCACGTTCTTTGACGTGAATTTGCAAACTGTTTAGCTGTGGCAGCATTACTTACATTTAAAATTTGCAGTTGTGATATACTTTTGATGGTCATCTTTCTGTTCTGGAAAGAAATCTGCATTGAAGGCTGAGCACAATTCTTGATTTTTTGACCTCCTGACATGTATTTTAGGGTTCCTGGAATTCAAAAAGGTGGATATCATATGGAAAGATGGACCAAACATGTCGAGATCTCATAGAAGTTCTTCTGGTGAACTCTACTTGAAAGTTTTTATGTCTGAGCACTGTGAAAGACACAGATTCTGGAGTGCCATTATGGACAACTGTCTTGAAATAATGGAAATAATCGACTGGGAACGCAGTCATCCCGATGATATTCATGATCTGACATCAGCCTATGGAATAGATGTTGCATGGAAACATTTTCTCACTGTGGGTTTTTTTGCCTCCCTTCTTTAACTATTCCCATTTTGTCATCATCATTAGATTTCTTAACTGGAAAACTTGGGAATTTCAAATGCAGACATTGACGTCTGCAATATCTGACATTGGCAAGCCTATACTTCCACAGCATTTGCTTCTTGCTGCAGATTGTTTATCAGCTACAGGAGAGTTTGTCGCCTTAAATGTTAAAGGGTTGGCCGAGCAAAGAAAACGCACATCTGTATCTTCACCCTTCATGCAAGCGTGCTTTGCTGTATGTTTGTTTTTATGCATTCAAATAGCAACAATCCTATACTTTTGTATATTATGCCCACTCTATTTCCATACAAATATTTCTTTTTGGCAGAATCCGGCTGATTGCCTCATTAGAGCTGCCAAGAAAGGAGTTGTAGATGATCTTCAAGGGAGTGTTGACGCATTGTCCTGGGGAAAAACTCCTTCTATTGGGACTGGTGGAACATTTGATATTATGTATTCTGGAAAGGTAGATTTTACACCAACTCGTCAATATGATAATTATCAATGTGCAAAAGGATACGTTATAGCAGTAAAAATTTGGAATTCAGTGACGCAACGGAATAAGCACGAAGGCTAGATAGCGTTCTAGCAAACGAGATAGAACACTCGAATCCACGAGCCCACCTTGAATCCACAAGGAAAAGAAGAGAAAGTCTGAAATATTATTGATTGTATGATTAAGTGATCTGCTATACCCTATTTATTCTAGTAGGAGTCAAAATAAAAAAAGGAAATTACTTGGAGTGGAGACCAAGCAAATTATTACTTGTACTATAATAAAAGGGAATAAAAAAGAATCTTACCAAAATTAAATTAGGAACGTGCAAAACAGGCAGCACTAATAAGATCTCCTAATATTAATCGTAAATAAAAGTTGTTACCAAAATGATGTTTCCCAAGTGATAGCCCTTAATATCTTGTCCAACGTCATTCAACATCCAGCATCGCCTTCAATCTTATGAAAGTCTTTACTGTAACATGCTCTAAAATTTGAAATATGTGGTGGAGCTAGAGTATTCAACACATCTAACATGAACAGAAACTATTGAGAAAAATGTGGGTTGATAATAGGAAACTACAAGCGGCGGTTATAAATGAGTGGTTAGATTTTTTCACTCTGAATCTGGCTGTTGATTTGTTGGAAGCCATTATATCGTATCAACTGCCTTGCATTAGTATGAGTAGACAAATGGAATTTTATTGCTGTTATATTCCCTCGCTGGTGTGAATTGATATCTGTTGTTTATTCATGTTCCTTTTGTGTTTTTTCCTATCCATATGGTCGTGGGTGGAAATTCCTTTCCTGCGAATGATCTGGTTTTCTTCATGTCTAATCTCTTCATCAGGGGCAGGAACTCTCTAAACCTGAAGATATCTATAAACTTTTGGGTAGCCATGTCAGTTCTCGTGAACAAAATGTAAAGGTCAAGGTACCAGGTGAACATGATTTCATCTTCGACAAGTGTATCCCTCGGCCAGTTTGCACATCTGGTGAAATTTTCCTTAAAGGCCGTAAAAATTTGGGAATATCCAAGATGATCTTGAGGAAGTTTATAACACTGAAAGACATTTTGAGGTTGTCTCAAGCATTGAAGTATATGCTGCACAAGTAAGTAATTCTTCTTTTGGGTTTTCTTTCCTTTTGTGTTGAACATTCTATCGATCAGTATGCGTGGCTTAACTTAGTTAATGACTGTGCGTATGTTATGAAATGGTTATCACTTCTCATTGGTCATTTCTTTTGCATTAAATTCTTTATCAGTAGATCAAACACTTCCTTTTGTAGATATTGGGCTGTAATGTCGCTACTACTTGTTCCCTCTGTATATTGTCTCTCCTTGTAGAATTTGATTATGTCTGCAGTGTGATTGCTCGTCGTGGTATCATAGCCCAAGAATTTATAAAATTTCTATTAGCGGCCCGTCCAAGATACGTTCTATTCGGTCGAATTTAAGAATTCTGGCACAGCTCCTCAGGTGCATATTTGAAAATGAATTTCCTTTTTATGTTATACTTCGTCCTTGTGGTTCTCTTTGCAAGTATGGAATTCTCAAGATGCTTCTGAGCGAGAATCCTGGCTTGACGCAATATATCAAGTAGGGGTGTAATTGGATCAGTTAGGTTTGGTCTGGAATTTGGCATTTTTCTGGACCAACCCGAACATTTTTGGTTTCTAAATATATAAACCGAAAAGAGACCGTTTGATATAGGGTTTGGTTTGGTTTGTTGTTTTTTGGTTCAACGAGTTCTTTTTCAGTTTTATTGATTTGGACCGAAAATGTTAATTGGGTTTGGATCAAAATTTTTTTTTTTCTTTCTTCTATTATTGGGCTGAAAGATTCACAAACTTGGATTAAACTCTATTAAGTACAGTAAGCTCAAACAACAATTCTAGCCCAATAATAGTGAGACCCAAGAATAATTGTTGCCCAAACATGGTAGCAAGGGTAATGAGTTCTTTTCTTTTTTGGTAACCTATGTATAGATGAATATATAAAATATCTTTATAAATAAATATAATGGTTTGATTTGGTTTCAAAAAGGGTTTTTACTTCAATGAAACTGAAACCACATTGGTTCAGAATTTTTTGGAAAATTAAAAACCAAACCGATCCAGTACTTGGAAAAATCCAAACCAAACCAAACCAAACCAATTTTTCTGTCCATTTTTTCAGTTTTATTAGTCTGGCTGGTTTTAGTTTCACCTGTAAATATATGTACTGGTCTGCCAGTCAGCCAGCTAAGTACGGTACTGAGGCTTCTTTAGGCGTTAGGGGGTGTATTTGTTGAATCAATTAGTTGGTGGGCTGTTTCTTCTCAATGGAAGTTGGCTTTAGCCCAACAGGGTTTCATTCCTGGAAAATCCTCCCCCATACTGAAAAGTTGATTTTCCATGGTCATCTATATACCTATTGTTGAATTATTTATTTTTGATGTTAACTGTTTCGCGATAAACAGTGGTGTAGCCAGAAATTTACTCTTGTGGGGACACAATCCAACAATAGGTACAACTTTGTTGTGAAGAAAAAATTATCAATCTCGTTTTAAGAATCTAACACAATCTTGATTTTGTTTGAATTATTTCATTAAGATTCCTATTACAAAAAAGTGTTTAACTATCATATTATTTAAAGTAGCTAAGTAGATCGAACAAAAATTTCAAAAATAATTTTATGTTTCAGACAAGTTTTAATTTCCACAAGTAGAACAATTCACTGATTGGTACTAACTACTATACCTATCATCTTCAATACAAACAGAGAGGGGTTATTGACATAGTTTGGAAGATAAAAAGAAGCATAAGATAGAAGGTGAAAAAAAGCATGGTTTGACTTTTATTATGTGATGAGATAGTAATTAGAATTTGGTAAATATGCGGTGGCTTGGCGGTGAAAGTTTAGTGAACGGAGGCTTGCTTGTCAAAAATAAATAATTCACGCGTAGTGCCTCAACACCCTTCTCTATCACATATCAGGTGTGACTCATATTTTTAGTCTTGTATCTCACATAGATACTCTCTCCGTCCCGTTTTAAGTGCTCCCTAAGGAGCATGTAGTATAGAGAGGTATTGGAACACCATGTGGAGGGGTATTGGAACACCATGTGGCGGAGCTCCAAGAATACTCAATAATTTTTCTTTTTTCAAGGTATGTGCCAAAATTCTAAGACATAAGTATTTACAAAATGAAAAAAAAAAAAAAAAAAACCTAAAAATCCAGTGACAGCCTGTGGCCCCATTCGTCTTTCGTTACATCTGCCACTGACCATGAAGTTGGTCATTTTGCACAATCTTAGTGATGTTTTGGTGAATTATGTGCCGAAAACTAAGATTGAGCAACATGAGTAATACTAAAGCTGGATCATCTCATCATTACATGTTGCTTCTCCATGTTGCCTCTTCATCATTTTCCAGTTGGTCCTTGATGTTAATTGTTGTACTTCATTTTAATATTTTCTGCCAATTCTTACAGTCTATTTCTTCATTTGGTGATTTTTTTTCCTTGTATGTAGTTATCCCATCAATCGTCGGCTGAGTGAAGTGGACAAATCTATAGCAATGATGGCTTTATATTTTCACCCTCGAAAGGATGAGAAAATTGGAACTGGAGCTCAGGAAATAAAGGTAAATGAAAGAAATGACAATCAAATGGAAACTTCTGTTTGAAAAACTTACTCACTTTTCTGTGGAAGGTACATTGAAAGAATTTTATACATGTCACATTTTCTTACAATAAAAGTGAAGTATCTCAAAGATAAACAGAAATGTGAAATTTACATGAACAGGCTGCAATGTAACAGAACTTTCAACCCTGTCTGTGCCACCCTGTCTTTTTCTTATTTTTAACCTGCACTTTGCTCAAAAGATGGAGCCTTAGCTCCAATTCTTACATTGGAAACTAAACAAGGAAAATTCCAACATTCAAGTTTCTATTGTCAGTAGACTTACAGTTCATTAGTATTCATCTCTATATCAAGTTGCCGTTCAAAAGAAATCTCTATATCAAGTTTCATTCTGTAGTAGTCCAAATAGAAAGAGTGGATGGGTAGATTGTATACCGAATCAGATGGCTATAGACCTACACTTTTATATAAGTTCCTAACGTGGATTTATTGTGGTACTTGGAACCCTGTGCTTTTACCCTTGCACCTATCAATGTCCAATAGTTGATTTTCACAGCATATTCAGATCTATCAGTAACTAAATTTTGCATCCTTGTTGATTTTCACAGCATATTCAGATCTATCGGTAACTAAATTTTGCATCCTTGCAAATCTGAATCACTTATGTACAGGTTGGTTATCACTCGGAGCATGACAAGGCCCGCTGCTTTACATTGGTGAGAACTGATGGAACAGTTGAAGACTTCTCATACCACAAATGCATACACCATGCTCTGGAGGTAATTGCTCCTCAAAGAGCAAAAACCTACCAGTTGAAATGGTTAAATGGTATGTTGTTGTCCTACTTTCTGTTTTCTTATTTCTAATGAAAACAAAACAGTTAGAAGAAAAATGACTAAGAAGAATTATTAGTCAACGAGGGATTTGTGCATTTCCCTATTATGGAGATTGATTGTGAAAAGTTTTAGGGGATTCGTCATTATTCCTTCCATTGAAGTTTGATGGAAGTCATTACTTGGGCAAATACCTTAATGTAATGGGTTCAACAATGAGGGCATCCACCTTTTGCATTTAATACCGAAGGCTAGGTCTGTGCCCAATCTACCCCACCTGACCCTTCTTAACGTGGATCGTTACCATTGAAGTTTTTTTTCTTTTCGTGCTCGTGCCAAACGAAGTTGGGAAGTTGGGATGTTGGTTTCCTGACTTCTTGTATTTGGATTTTTGATACTTGGTTATCTGACTTGTTATATTCGGGTTTTTTGCTTTGTGTTGCAGAGCGCATTCCTAAAGATGTAGATTAGTTCCTGGAGATATAAGACCTTGCCAAATCTGTAGGTTCTCTACCAAGACTGGGTTTTGTACAGGGATGAGGGAGGGTCAATCAAGACAATAATCTCCTCTTTTTTTTTTTTTTTTTTTCATCTAATAAATTTTGTGGCCCTTTTGGCTGTAATTAGGGTAGGTCCAATTCTTACGCTTCTTTTTGCTGCCTCCACTAAATATTGTTTTCCCTTGGTTCCAAAGGAAATCCGAAGGAAAAGAAGATTTAGTGGATGTAGCAACGAGAAGCTTTGGAAAGGGTGATGCCCTTTTCATGTTGTAACATTATCTTCCTGTCAATGTTTTTTGTTATCGTCTTTTCTTGGCATGGGAAATACTCAATTTTAGCTAGTATTCTCGGAATAATGTGGTCTTGGTATATCAGCAATTATTCTACAAAATAATTTGCAATGTGTAGCATTGGTGTTTCTAAGCAGTTTTTATTGTGGAAAGAAGTAATTGTGCTGACACAGGTCTATCCGAGAAGCTGGAACAGGTGATATCGAGTCTCGACTATGTGCTGCGACCTTATGCACTGTAATATCGATCACCGAAGTACTTCAGTACCTCCGTTCCCGTGCAATTTCAACCCCAAGATCGTCGTGCAACTAAAATTGTACCGGTACAAAGGTACGAAGGAGAGTCCAATATAAGTGATTTTGCCGGATCCTCTGGGGGCTATAACCCTGTAGTGCTTTGGGGCACTACATGATTCCCGGATCCCCTTTCCATTCCATGCATGAAATTGAAGTGACATAAGTTGTTGGCTGTTAAAACCTGATAAAACCATTGATAACTACTGCTCATGAACCGAAAAACCATTGTTAAAACCTGATAAAGCCAAATGGGATTCATTATGGTTTTCATTTTACAATACGTGCCGTTCATTTTATAGGTCTTCATACATACATTATTCAGGACATATTTGTCTTAAAAGAAACAAAAGAAACGACGCCACTTGATTGTTGATTTTTCGTTAAATGGGCGGTTTGAATTGTCAAACGATGTCTGTTGAATGAAACTGTCGATTCTTTTTTTTTTTGTCATATGAGAGAATCTTTTTATTCTTTTTGCACGGAGTGACATTGGGTTACCACCGAAGATTTATCAATTAATACTGGCTGCCAAGGAAAAAAAAGAGAGAACGAAAAACTGGTTTACGGACTATTTTGTTACTCCATTGTTTAGCATACTGCCAAGAAATGTCTTGATCAGAATTTGCAGATTACTGCTTGTATACGAAGTGAAGCGTACCGATGGATTAGAAGTTTTGAGCAAATATGTCGCGTTTTTGTTAAGTTTTTCGGTACGTGACGTGATATCTCTCACAGACAGTAAAACGTTTTGTATAGCATTGCATCGCCCAAAGGGCAAGTCCAATGGTTAAGTTGAAATGGCAAGAGTCATTATCATTTTTTTGGTAATGAATAGCGGCCTTTTTCTTCAAGAAATGGCATTGTTGGTGCAATGCCACCTTTTTTTTTTTTGGCAAAATTTCCTTTTTATCATCTTTTCAACTAAAATCTATTAATGGTGCAATAATGCGATGCCATTTGGAATTGGTTGCTGGGTTTGAAGAAGACGTTCTTGTGATTTGATCATGTCCGCAACTCAATTATCGTCTTGTGCCAGTCATACACACACGTGAACAGTGTATGTGTATATATATATATATATATATATATACTTTCCCTATTTATAAATACTATATAGCTAGATCATATTGGATTTTCCTTCCACTCACTTGCGACTTATAAACCTTTTTCTATTTGTTTGGGAAGTCGTGCGAGAATAAAGGAGCAGCAAAATATTTTTTAAAGTTTGAACCGGGGAGGTGCTACGTAGCGTGCTGTGCGGCGAATTCTAGCGCCGTGCCGGCATCTTCCCGATGATCGGAGACGCCCATCGCGTAGAGCTCATCGAGTATTACAGGTGTACCAAAAATCAACTTAGTCGAATATCGTTAAATGCTTCATCAGAATACAAATAACTTGAAAAAAAAATGGGTTCAATGGTTTTTCATCCAATGCTTCAAGACATGTGTTCCAACTTTTTTTCAACTTATATGTGTTCCAATGAGGCACTTGACGATATCCAATCGAGTTAAGTTTTGGGACAACTTGTAGTACTCGACGAGCTTAAGTCGGGTATTTAAAAGGATCAAGAAGGTTAAAATCCTTTGGTTATTCTCCCTCCCAGCGAAAGCTTGTCCGGAATAAAACGGGGCTCCGATTTATGGTGTGGCTATGGTTAAAGATAACGTTTACCGTTTCGAACTAAGGAAAGGTGCCGGGATAGAGACTTATCTCTACTTTTGTGACGTTATTTGAAAACCAAACACCTATTTAGAATGTTTGATTTTGATTAATATTTCACGTTAGGTCATATAAGCAATCTAATCACCTTATATGGTTATATAAAAGTTTCGACTTTTTAGTTTGGCAGTGTTAGGGGGGACCTGCCGTGGTCATCTCAAATACATGTAGAGCTGTCACTTGCAATGATAACCTAGACTGTAATTTTTTTTTTTTTCTTTTGGTAAAATCCTAGACTGTAATTAACAAGGAGAAATGAAGAATTGAGTTTCCACAATACTTTTCCGTTTTGTTTGTTTGTTTTCTTAATACCCTAAGTATTTTTTACTTTTCGTAATTTTTGTCTTTAGTGATTTTTTTTTTCTTTTAGTCACATTTTTTGTACTTTTTAGACTTATCCCGTCGAGATGGATGAATCTAATAAAAACTAAAAAAAAAAAAACGAATAAAAATACCAAAACCAAAAATACAAAAGATATAGTGGAATGTGGGAAACTCAATATTTCGAGTTAGGTCATATGGGCAATCTAATCACCTTGTATAGAAGTTTCGACTTTTTAATGGAGTAGTTTTTTGGGGAAATGACCGTTCAGAGGAACAAGAGGCAAAGAATTACACTTTGATGACACACTTTTTAGATATCATTGGGTGATGGGAAGAGGAAAATATTTCCCCAGTCATGGCATGGCAAATATAAGTAGACTAAAATGCCTTGGGCTTTAAAATCCTTCACTAAAAACCCCTCTTCCACCCCCAAATCAACGTTGCGATCTCTCGTTCTCTCTCTCTCTCTCTCTCTCTCTCATGGCGGTCAATCTCGAAACTAAGGCAAAAGAGGCGTTCATTGACGACCACTTCGAATTGGTCGTTGACCTTTGCTATCAAGCCATTGCTATGGAACCTACGAACGCTAAGCTCTTCGCCGGCCGAGCTCAGGCTAATATCAAACTCAACAACTTCACTGGTATCTATCCCTAAATCGGGAGCGAGAGGTGGGGCGTTGAGCAAGACAGTGAGAGTAAGAGCGAGACATGGTGATTGGAAGACCTAATTTTATGCATCTGAGAAGCAATAAACCCAATTGTTGAGCATAGACACATATATATGTATCACCTTCACTGTGCAAAGAAAATTGGAATTAGAAAACCCTAGATAGTAGTCGATGGATAAATTAATTCTAGAATTTTGATGGTGTTTGTCAATGGATTTGTTGTTTGGAAGCATTTGCTTAATAAATATACAAAAAGATGTAAAAGGGACAGAGAATGGATTTGGAGTCGGTACAAAAATTTGGAGATTCTCACCAATGCACTCTGTATTGCACCTTCCATGCGTTTGTGTTGCTTCTTGTGTCAAATATTGCACCCAGTTCAGTCCAGATGGGGTGCCATGGTTTTATTTTAGAGTGCAACTGTATTTAATATCAGTGCAATAGTGTAGTTTCACAAAAGGAGCAAGAGCTTTTTTTTTTTATCTTCATTCGTGTGCAATATTATTCTTAGAGGGTGCCATATCAAGTCACTCTAGGTGTAATATTGTTTAATTTAATGAGCAAAGATCATTTTTGTCAAAACAAAAAATCGAATTTAGACATCATACGGGTAACTCAATCTTTCTCATTCGGGGGCAATGTTATTATCAAATGGTGCAATATTAATCCATGCAAGGTGCAACGTTTTTTTCATTTAAGGAGTAATGGTTATTTTTCCAAAATAAAAAGTTTGATTTAAGGAGCAATGGTTATTTTGCCCTTTGAGTGCTCCAACCTTTGGTTAGATCTTATTCTCTTGCTCGATGTTACCGTCGTTGAGCTTCTATAATACGGAGTTAAACTTTAGTTGCCGATAAAAAAAAAAACAATAATCATCCCAATAATTGAGACTACGGCAGCACCAGAGATTAATCCAATGAGTGGGTTGGCTAGACGAGTCCACTGTCAAATGTCCCACCAGGTTTTATTGGGTATGATATGCATTGATTCAAATGTCCGTTTCATGATATGGAAGATTTTTAAGTTTCTTTTGGTCTCATCTTGTAGCAGCCACATGTGCTTCCATGTGGGACATTATAATATTCTTTTCTCAATAACAATTTGTTGACCACAATCGTGTTAACAAAATTCAACTTAGCCCTAAATTGTTTTTTGGAACTTTGGTGATTGGCCATCTAGATTCAAAGGCCACAAGATCAAAGGTATGAATATTTTCTCAACCCGATAGATTCGGCTTATCTGTCAAATAGCGATGTAACTCTATTACTTCTTACTTTTATGTCAGTATTTCTTTTATATCGGTGAAAGTCAGTATTGTTAAAATTCCTGACCTCCTTTCTCGTGACACTTAAGTGCACTCCTAATGCCTTTGGGCTAAACGGGTACTCTATTTCGGTGTTACCGATTAGTCAACTCAAAAAAAATAAAAAAAATAAAAAATACTAGTACTCTAAATTACTGTCTCAAGGTGAGGCAGGAAGGTACCCGATTAATATTAGGCGTGATCCAGTCTACGTACATGATGTTGATCACCAAATCTCCTGGTCAAGTAGGTGAAAGGGCAAATGCTGAATGAAACACACCTAAATTGGCTTCTTTTGGCTAAAAAAGACACTTCGCTTATTTTTTTTTCGATCTTTATTTAATTTTTTTTGCATTTGTTAATTTCCTGTGAAACTTTTGTGAATTATTGATTCTTTTCGACGGGAGAAATTCAAAATGTGAAAAATTATGATCCAAACTTAATTTTTTTTAATAAAGAAAAAAATTAGTCAAAAGTATTTTTTGACGACTGAAATGCCACTATCCACGATACAACGCATTTGCTACATTGCAGGTCCCGGGATGGATAGAACTTTCCATACCTACACATGTCTGGACAATGACATGGCTTAATTAAAGCGGGTTCAAGTTTCCTTTAATTGCGTTTCCATTTTGTTGTCTTCCCCATAGCAATCATTAATTTGTACTTAAGACGGACCCTTCACCATTTGCCGTTCACAGCCAGCCAGCCAGCCAGCCCACAATAATTGAAAGGGGGTCTTCTACCTTCAATTCCAAAAGAGAAAATCTTTTATATGGAGGTCCTGAAAAGAACCTTTATGGAAGCCTCAACTCGTCATAATAATCTGAATCGATCATCTTATAAGACATGCAGAGTAGTATGTATATGCAAAAAATCAATTTGACTAGGCATCGATAGGTATGTCAAAAATTGAATTTTGGTAAACAAAATAACGGCCTGGATCATTTTAAAACTTCAACTTCTGAAATGATCCAGGCCGTTGTTTTTTATACCAAAATTCAATTTTTGACATACCTATCGATGTCGGGTCAGACTAATTTTTTGGACATACACATTACTCTGCGCGCCCTACAAGATGACTGGTTTAGATTATTGCGATGAAGTGTCAGTGGAGCCCAAAAACGGGGCTTCCGTAAAGGGTCCTTTTTAGGATCCTCCGTAAAAAAGATTCTCTCATTCCAAAAACACCCTCAACTTTCACTGCCACCACGACCGTATTCTAAGGAGCTTTTTGTTTTCTTTTCGTTTCGAGGAGCGTGTGATCAACTTACGCACATTTCAATTAATGTATTCCCTAACCGATTAAAGATAAACTATCAATGTCAGGACTAGAGAATTCCCAAGAAACTATTCACTTCCTTCCTGCCCTCGAGAATCAAACAATAATACTCTAATAAATTGCGTGAAAAGCAAACTTACTAACCAACTGGAAATGCTATGTGCAAAGAAACTTACACAGAATGTGAGTAATATGAGAGCATGAACTCATGTTTTGCAAACACGTTTTAAAAAGAAAAACACTCACATTTTGTGTATGATTCGGTTTAAATATTCTTGCGTTGGCAGAAATATTATGCTCAAGGAAGCTTACACCGAAATTTAGAAGAGTCCACTTGCCTTTTACGTGGGCGCAGTAAATTCATTTTAAACGTGAATGCCTGAATGGAACTAAAAAAGAAAATAATTAAAGAATGGTCCAGCAAGGACAAACTGAATCCGAACAAACCTCTTTCTCGTGCATCTATCTCTCTCTATATATATCTCTCTCTTCCCCTACCCCCAATAGATACCGAAATTCACATAGATTCAAAACATAAGAAGAAATCAAGCAAAAAGTCGACTTCAATTTAGGGTTACGGTGCCATTTGAATCATTGAGGTTGGAGGAAAGCTTTTCCGGAGACCCAAATTAACCTCACGAAGGTGTTTCGTATGCATGTTGGTGAATCCATTTGAGTGACTCGAATCTGATTCACCATTCGATTGCATTCGATTTTGTCAAGTATTATCTTTTCTCGAAGCTTTGTGAGTTCTCACTGCTTCGCTCTTTCTCCGAGCTCAATTCTTCGTTTCGTTAGCTTTTTCAGAAGAAACAGGGCCTCTCGAAATCCTTACTTCGGTAACGTATTTTCTCTCGAATTCTCGTTTAATTTATTGTTTGTGCAGTTATATGTATGCGTGTAATTTTTCTTAAGGTGACTGTCAAATTGTGTGCTCCGTATATGGAGAGACGTGAATTTCAAATAAAGGGATTTCATGTTTCATTTTATTGGTGCTACTGCAACGATTCGATAGACGGCTCATTGGGATAGATGTATAAAAATGATCCTTGACGTGAAGGGTTTCAAATCGCTTGTATTAAATAGCTATTTCACATTTATCATGATAGCGCTCTCAAACTAGAAATCGAAGTTCATCTGTTATCTATCAAGTACAAATTTGGACTATTCTCAGTCTCTTATAATTTTAGTTCTCTTCATTTGAACTTCCTAGCATTTCAAGCAAAACCTTAATTTCTGCAATCAACAACAGGTATAAGTATATGGTGTGACTAGGCTTCAAAGACTGAGTCATGGGAAATTTAGAGGAGTCTTCTTCTGAATTAGCGAGAATTTATCTAACAGAGTCACTAGTAATGAAATGGACATTTGGGACTTTGATGTATTGGTGTTCCAAATTGTCTTTTTGCAACTTCTATAGTCCATATAAGATCAGATAATTGCAAAAAGTCGTGTAAATATAGTTACTTTGGAGTCTTACGACCTCTTTTGTCTGTTTTAAGTGATTGTGCATTTATATAAGCAGGAAACTACCTCATAATATGTCTGAATTCGTTCCATGAAGGGTTGGACCTTAGTTGCACGAAGCGGGAGCGGGTGCGGGGGAGCGGGGGTATGCCGAAGCTCCCTAGGTTGGGAGCGGCGAGGGAGTATTTAATAAATAAATATATATTTGAATAAACTTATGGGTGCTGATTTCGGGGCTCTCTTTTTTTATGCAGGCACTCCAAAATTTAATGAAGTTACAAAACTACCCTTTTTCAAGATATAAAAATTACTGGAGGCACTCCACCCCCAAATTATCTCCTCATTTACTGAGGCACTCTAAACGGAGAAATGAACCAAAACAAAACCTAAACATTAGGTTCTAATCATAAACATTAACTTGATTTTCAAAGGTCGATAACATTAGTCTCACCCTCGATTTTTGAGCTTCATTTGTTTAATCCATGAAAGAGGTTATATGTTATAGTTGTTTAATCCAAAATCTCCAATCTAATAGTAATTTGAAAACTATTTAAAGGATTAGAATTCCATTCGGAATCCTTTCTTTTGCGTACCACCATTCGACTTTTGTAAAGATCTCTACAAAATCCTCATCCAAGAAATCTTCTATTTCTAGAAGCGCCTTGCAACTCTTAGACTTCCTAATGTTTTTTTTAGGTGGTCAATGGTGTAAAGGTCTTCATACATTTTAATACTCTTTCAAGATACATCCAAAAGGAATCCATTGATACGGAAAACAAGAAACAAAATTTCATGTGTTGCGAACAGTCATGGCAACATAGAGGAAATGAAAATTCAATTAGTACCCATTTAAGGGTAACATGTGCTCTACAAAACCCAGGATGACATGAAATTATCGGCTTAAAATGATTCAACATTCAAAGCCGTAGGCGAAATTGATCGAAAAGTTGTAACAAGAAGGTAAAAAGTCTTATTTGGCATACAATTTTGTTGAGTGGCGACAGGGAAGGGCCCCCACGGGTTTAGAAATTTGGGACGCAACAAAGAATAGCCATAGTTTCTTCTTCTTTTTCGTCATCCTCCTTTTTTCTTCTTCTGTTAACCTAATCACTTGGGAGCACGAAAAAGTAAAGGTTTGGAGCGCATGAAGTAAAGAAGAAGAGTAAAGGGTTTTTGGAGTGTTTGAAGTAAATCATGGAACTTGCAAAAGGGTTGTTTTGGAACACTACTGTAGCTTGGAGTGCCTGCATCAAAATTGGGAGCGCGAATATCAATTTCCTAAACTTATACTCCCTCCGTCCCTTTTTAAGTGATCCATACGGGAATACGTGCAATTTCAAACCCCTAAAAAACATATTTCTCTATATAACCTTTTAATTTGTTTTATACCAAATTAAAATGCTCATTGAGTACTTTAATTTGGTGCAAAAAAAATTTAAAAACGATATGCGAAAGTATATTTTTAAACGTCCGCAAAAATACACATTTCCCAAGTGGATCACTTAAAAAGGGATGGAGGGAGTATATATTTATATGTATTGGACATATATTTTATAGTTGCAAAGGGAGCACGTATGTAAGCATTTTACCTATATAAGCATGAGTGAGAAATGACACCTCAATAGATTATTTTATGCCAAATATATGGACTAAACATGTAGATAAGTAATAAACTATGAGACGAGAAAGAGAGAGTCCTAAATCTTTCCTACTTCTTTTGTCTTTTTCTTTTTCCTTACATATATTTGGAAAAAGAAGTGAGAATTTCGTCCTTAAGAGTAGTGTGGAAGCTCCCATCTTATTTAGGAGCGGGTTCCCTTCTGGACGGGAGCGAGTTCCCATCAAGCTCTCATCTCGGGAGCGTGGATTCGAGCTCCCTTCTAGAGAGCGCACCCATTTTAGAAGGATCCTGCAACTAAGGGTTGGACAGTTTGTTTTTTTCCATTCTATTAGTAAGTTTTTAGTGGGTGTGATGATGAAATTCTTTACAGGTCGTTTGTATTGTCCTGGTTTCCCTAATGTCACTGCCCTCGTTGACCAGTCTCTCTTGCTTGTTTTGTTGTGTATAGCGATGGTTTTCTTTCCTATGTATTGCGATTTATTGATTTACTTTGCTTTTGTAAAAGCGTGCTGTCAACCTCAAAAGGCTATAACTTATTGCCACATATTTTTAGAAACTCATTTTGTAACATAAGGTTGCGACTATTCTCTTTGCTACAAATTATCACAGAAGATTATCTGTCAGCCTGTCATTAGCATTTGTTATGGCTTCTTGTTGCTAATATTAGTGCCCACTCATTGTATTTTTCTCATACCACTTATGCAGTGAGATATGGTGGCCTTTGGAAAAAAGCTGAAGGAAAGACAAATCCAAGAATGGCGAGGGTATGTGTTTATATGTATTGGTTTGAGTTATGTTCCATCACATACTAGTTACTACTGAGACGCATTTTGCTTGGTGTCGCCGTAGTTTTTAGTTTTTGTTGGTTAATATGTACATTCATGTTTGTGGGTGTCCCAATAGTTTTATTTTTGAAAAAAAAGAAGGGAGCTGATTTTGGGGCTCCCTTTTTTTATGTAGGCACTCCAAAATTTAATGAAGTTACAAAACTACCCTTTTCAAGATATAAAAATCACCGGAGGCACTCCACCCCCAAATTATCTCCTCATTTACTAAGGCACTCCAAACGGAAACATGAACCAAAACCAAACATAAACATTAGGTTCTCAACATAAACATTAACATTAGGTTCCAAACATTAAAAACATCCACAACATAAACATTAGGTTACAACTAAACATGCATCTATGTCAGATTGCTTCACACCATTTTGCACAAAAAAATAATAATAATAAAGATTGCTAGAATTCTCCAAAATAAACAACACACAATTAAAAATGTTGATGCTGCAAAATCTTCATAATGGTTGCGACACAAGATCTTCATACTTTCGTACGCATTATCTACCATTTTCCCTCAAAATCTTCGCAACGGCTGCAAATCTACATTTTAAAACTTGTGAGACAAACAAAGCACATTACCAAATGTATGATAACTCTTGAGAGGAAAAGTAAGAGAACTCCCAAGAGACTTTTATGGACAAAAGGATGGTTCTACAATCATAGGCCGAAGACCACTTGTCTAGGTTGTCCTGGTGCAGAACATGGGGACAATAGCATAAAGACTCTATCAAGGAAACATTACATAGTAGGCAATTCAGTGATGTGCAGTAAAAGGAGTTGAGCAACTATCTGTTTTTTTCTGATAAAAAAAAAACTATCTGTTCTTTTGGAGTGCCTAAAGTAAAGGAGAAGAGTAAAGGTTTTTTGGAGTGCTTGAAGTAAAGGAGAAGAGTAAAGGTTTTTTGGAGTGCTTGAAGTAAATTATGGAACTTGAAAAAGGGTAATTTTAGAAAATTATTGTAGCTTAGAGCGCCTGCATCAAAATTGGGAGTGCGAATATCAATTTCCAATAAGAAATAAAAATCTCAAAAACCAACAAGCCATTGAGTGAAAATATGCAGTCACTTAATTTAGGAAATTTTTCGGAACAAGAAAGGTTTGAAGGATTAATGACACTGCTCGAAAGAAGCTAATCAAGACAGCAATGTTAGCTGATTCTTGTGGTTAGTTGATTGCAAAGGCTGAAAGAAATACAGTTCACACACATTCTGAAAAGAAGAATTAGAAAGAAGAGCTGAAAGAAAAGGGAAAGAGCTAGATTGATGAGCAATTCTGGTAAAAAACAATTTGAGGCACACTTGGGTAGTAGTTAAATGAAGTTCAGAAGTGTAAGTGAAAATCAGATGCAGTCTGGGAATGATTAAAAATGCCAATTGAATGGTAAAAAACAATTCAATATTTTTAGTCCCCAGTTCTTCAATTTTTTAGTCCACTTCTTGTGAACTATGCAAATTGTGGGGGTAGAAGAGGGTAGTGTATTGTCAAATTTTGCCTATTGGATATTCTGTTAAACATTGTTGATGTGGTCTATTTTGTTACTTTTCAGATATTACATCAACTACAAATTAATGAAGAAGAAAGTAAAACAATATGCTCATTCAATTGAAATCGGATCATTAGACCGCAGGCGTGTTCTCAAGGATTTTTCAAGAATGCTGGATATCCAGGTGTGCTTGCATCTTTATGTTGGGTAACAGTTTCTGAATGTACTTGTATTTTATCCAACTGAATGTATCTGTATGGAGTAGTTTCTGAGTTTTGATGGATATATACTGCTGAGTTCTGGTAGGCTTCCTACACTGTTACCTCTATGCTGCCGAGATTACGTCTGATTGAGAAGCTTGTCCAGTATAATAGATAGAGGCTTCTTCATCGAATTGCAGTTTTTCTCATTCCATACTCAAGATTGTATAGTTTAGTTTTTTCTCTCCAGGTTTTTATCTGTTGAGTATTCACTAATCGGGTCTTCTTGACTTAATTGCAGATTGAAACGATTGTCCTTTTTATCTTGGAACAACAAGGGTTACTCGCAAGCAGGATAGCCAAGCTAGGAGAACAGCAGGATTCTCTTCAAGAGCAACCAGCTATATCCAAAATATCTGAACTACGAGAAGCTTATAGAGAAGTGGGGCGAGATCTTTTAAAGCTTCTGTTTTTTATTGAGATGAATGCGATTGGTCTCCGTAAGATACTCAAGAAGTTTGACAAACGATTTGGCTATAGATTTACTGATTACTATGTCAAAACTCGTGCTAATCATCCTTATTCCCAGCTGCAACAGGTTTTCAAGCATGTGGTAATCATCCTTGCTCACTCTCCGTTTTGCCTAATTGTTGTTGTTTACTTTTGTACTTGCTAGAAAATTAATTCTTAATTCGTGTCTGACGATTAGATAAAATTTGACCCTTCTATCGGTTCCATATATGGCTGAAAATTCCGAATTGTGCTCAGACCTTATGACTCGGGATTTGGATGCTCGTCATGCGATCGGCATGGAAACTCATGTTCCTAACAGGGAAAGAACTTATTTTATTGCATCTATTTTCCCCCCTTTTACTGGTGGTGGTTCAGGTTTCACTCTTGCGTAGGCAAGCAGGCAATGCTGTAGTAGGTGTCACCATCAGGTGTATGATGGTGTTTTATTTCTTCTCTTTTTTTTAGTTTATTTCAAGATTAAATCTTTCTTTAACATCTATGCGTCTTGCAGTAGAGTAAGATTCTAGATGGAAGTCTTTGCACTAGTTTACTGACATTGTAATTTCTTTAACCTGTCACTCATGATGGATGGAATTTGCAGGGGTTAGGGGCTGTTGTGGGGGCCATATCTCGCAATCTTGCAGATCTTCAGGACCGTCAGGGGAGCTACTTATCCATTTATGACCAACCGGCTCTACCCCTAGAGGTGTCCCTTAAACCTACTTCTATTTAGTCTTTTTCATTGTTGTCATTGTATTCACCTAGTAGTGTAATGTTGCATCTTAGCCCGAGGTATCACCTCAGTATTTGCTTATTTCGTCCTGGGGTTCATATGCAGGATTCTGTAATTGTTTCCTTAAAAGCAGCAGTAGACAGATTAACCCACTCAACAAACTTCCTTGATTTTTTGGCACGACATGCATTTATAATGCAAGAAGAGTTACCTTCTCCAACCGAGGAAGATGCAGATGATCAAAGATACCATTTTATGTCGCTTCTTCTAAACTTGGCTAACACTTTTCTCTATATGGTGAACACATATATCATTGTTCCAACAGCCGATGACTATTCAATTAGCCTTGGCGCTGCAGCCACCGTTTGCGGAATTGTTATTGGTGCAATGGCTGTTGCACAGATCTTTTCTTCAGTATATTTCAGTGCTTGGTCAAATAAATCGTACTTCAAGCCTCTAGTATTTAGTAGCATAGTCCTGGTTGTGGGAAATACCATGTACGCATTGGCTTACAATATGAATTCTATTGCGGTTCTTCTAATTGGCCGTCTATTTTGTGGGTAAGTCTCTCTTCGGATGTGCTTGTGCATGTCACGGATACTGCAACATCACTTCTTTGTCATTTTCACTAGAAACATTGATTGCTCTGTCTCTCTTTTTCTGTTCTGAATCTATCTATCTTAATGCTTATTGTGCTGCTCTGAGTTGTGTGAACAATTAAATCTTTCCCTTTTCTTATATAGCAGTTCCATGATGGAAAGGTTGGCGGTCATTTGACATTTTATCTTCGTTGAAACTCATGCAAGCTGATTTGGATTTGTTATCTTTTCAATAAGTTGATTTTTTTCATCTGCAGCGCTGTAAAACAACTGCATCGAATAATGAAAACCATTGGTTTCCTGTCTATATGAGGGATTTGTTCTAACTTTTCTTTTTCCTTTACCTCAATGGTGTGCATTCCCAAGTTGGATTAACTTTTTACCGTGTTGTCGTGGCAAGACTTAGAATCCATGAACACTAGCATTTCAAACTAGTTATAGTAGTAAATTTATCAACCAATGGCAACTAGGAAAAAAGCATGGACAACCGACTTTATGGTACTAATGTCCAATAGAAGACATCCCTCTGTTGCATTTTTCTTCTCAATCCTGCTAACTTGTGTCGAATGAT
Source organism: Vaccinium darrowii (assembly GCA_020921065.1). Taxonomy (NCBI): domain Eukaryota; kingdom Viridiplantae; phylum Streptophyta; class Magnoliopsida; order Ericales; family Ericaceae; genus Vaccinium; species Vaccinium darrowii. The sequence continues at coordinate 16,025,491 of CM037162.1, forward strand.
CTCAACAGGTTTCTGAGTAATTTCATTTGTTGCAATGCTGTTAGAAGGTAAACCATTAGATGGAGAAAAACTTGGATGCAAATGGGGTATGGGTGACGTGGTACCCGTGCGGTGCATCCGGGACGTCCAAAAATGCATTCGACGGTCCGGATTGAAATACACTTTTTGTTTGTTTTTTTTTTTTTTTTAAATCGGGATGGCACTTTTAATCCAAACCGTCGGTTGCAATGTTGGACAACTCGGATGCACCGAGAGGGTCCCACGTGGTCCCCTCCCTGTACCCAAATTCTTCTCCATTAGATGCTGGACCAAACCGAAATCAAGCAAATATGAATCAATTAATTAAAGAATTAATTCTCTAATAAGATGTTTGCTTTGTTTTTGTTATCAATTGCACGCACTAATTTGATCGTAGTTACTTGCTGCTTTTGTTTATTTCAAATTTGACGTAGGAACCTAATCATATCAAGTTTGTGGCAACTCTACCTTGTACTTCACAATAAACGTGTATTTTGTTTCACATTTTCAGTTTGGGGTCTGCTAGGGCTGTTAACCGGCGCTATATCAGTGATTGCGTGCCACTCAAAATCCGCTTGCAGGCTTCTGCAGGTTTCGTTAGTGCTAGTGCTCTTGGAATGGCTTGTGGTCCCGCACTTGCTGGTTTACTTCAAACTAATTTTACAATTCACGGGATCACATTTAACCAAGATACTTTGCCTGGTTGGATAATGGCTGTAGCGTGGCTAATTTATTTGCTATGGCTATGTCTCTCATTTAAAGAACCTTCGCGTGAGACTGAAGAGCAACATACTCCCCAAGAGCATAATGCTGGTATTTTAACTTCTATGATGTTACTTGCTCTAACTTTCATTTCTGAATGTAGATTATTCACTTTTTTATTGAATTGGAAGTAGATTAGATTAAACCATCAAATTTTATTAAGTTTCCAGGTAGAGATGCTTAAAAGTACATCTAGAAACTGGCTATACTTAAGTTGTTTTTCTTTGTACTTGCCTCTACGAAAACATAGTTCATTAGGATCATCAAATGGATTCGGTAATTTAGTAAATCTGATGTTAGTTGCCCAAAATTGTGAAATTATTAGGGAGTTATGGTTTTTATCTCTAGAATATGAGATGGAATGGGATGTTCCTTGGTTCTTTGCTGTAATTGTATTTGAAGATTTCTTCTTGCAATTAAAGATCTTCAAATTTGCTCATGTAGGGCAGGGATGTTGGTTGGTTTCACCTCAAGTTTCTCTCGAGATGGGCATATGTGTCTTTTACCATTATGAATTGCTCAAACTGTTGTTCCCAAAATCTTTGCCTTCAATATATGTTCCGGATATAATTATAGAGACGTGTAGGATTTGTTTTGAATTGTTAACTTATGGATCTTTTGTGATGGCAGATCAGGTAGATAATGATGCTCTTGAAAATGGTTTAGCGCAACCATTGCTCTTAGGTTCAGAAAAAATCCAAGAAGATGAAGATGGTGACCAAGAATGTGATGAAAGTGAAGAACCTCATGAGGATTCCCGTCGACCAGTCACTTCTATAGCATCAGCGTATAGGTTACTAACGCCATCTGTAAAGGTATTTCTTGAATTTCAATTACCCACATCAATGAATAACTCTCGAGCGTTAACCAAAACTTGAGTTGATGATTTTGTTATTCTAACTATGTTAGTTGGTGAGAATAGTGTTTTTTATTGACACAAAGTTAGATGAATAGATATGTTCCATGTAGCCACTGGCATATTGTTTTGGACTTCGGGTTGATATTTTAGACAGCCTATTTATTAAGGATTTGAAAGTTATGTAATGCAATTGAGTTTTTGCACAAGAGGCTTTTATAAAAGTTGATCTATTTAGAAAGTACTTATTATTCCATGTTAAAAAACAACTAGATTGTGCAGTGTGCAGTAAGTTTCGGTTGCACGTATTTTGGTTTGTCCTGGGTATTTGTTTCTCCTCTGTATATTTTGTAATTTCATTTCAAAAGCGTAATAATCATCATTTTCCTTGCCAAAACATGATTATTTCTGCTTGTGTCTCAGGTTCAATTGCTTATTTACTTCATGCTTAAGTATGTAATGGAGATTTTAATCTCTGAATCTAGCGTCATCACCACATACTACTTCAGCTGGTCCACGAGCACAGTTGCCATATTTCTTGCATGTATTGGCCTAACAGTTCTTCCGGTGAACATTCTTGTTGGAAGCTACATCAGTAACATGTTTGAAGACAGGTAATTTGGAGGTGTTCTTTTGATGTAAACTGATTTGCTTCATTTTCGTGGTAGTGACATCAGTGAAATGTAAGAGAGGACTTGTAATTATGGTTGTTGTTTTATAATTAGAACGACCTTTTATTATTTAGCATTTAATAGCCTTATGTGCTCCCCCTTGAGAATCAGTCATGTGGACCAATGCATTTTTAAAAGTTGAACCTGTGTTTGTCGTCCTTGTTTATATGTGTGTGTTATCTTCGGTTAAACCCTTATTAAGCATTTTAAAGCTTGTCTTGCAATTATATACGTGTATTAATATTTAAGCACAACTGTTGAAAAAGTGATGGAATTTGTTGTAACTTGTACACTTGATAATTGCAAGAGTTGGTTATGATCTAGGGAGCATTGACACTCCTAGAGGCCGGCATGTCCCATGTCGGAATTTATTATTCCTTGTACACTTGATAATAGCAAGAGTTGGTTATGATCTAGGGAGCACCGACACTCCTAGAGGCCGGCATGTCCCCGTGTCCGACACGGGGAGACCGCAAAATATGTATGGGACTCACCACGTGGTGTGTCTATTATATTAAATTAAATTTTTTTAGAGGGACACGGCGGGCACACTTATGGGGACATGGCAGGGGTTAAATATGCAAAATTTTAACTTTTGGGGGTAAACGTGTATTTCTTCAGTTCTTTTTTGGATAAAAGTGTAATATGATCTATATATGATGTTTGTCTATATATATTGATGTTTCAGGCTTCCACATATAACTATCATTCCACCGGTATAAAATACATATTATTTACTTATTTATTATTATTTGTTTTGTCCCTTGCCGTGTCCCATTTTTCTTAGAAATCTCTTGTTTCGTGTTCGTGTCCGTGTCCGTGTCCGTGCTACATAGGTTGTGATTTATGGCAATTGCAAGGAAGCTTCTTGAATCTTGCATCCTTTCTACCATGATGTGCTGACTTATTTTTCTTCATTGAATTTATTGCAGGCAAATGTTATTAGCGTCTGAAATTATGGTTTGTGTGGGCGTCCTTCTAAGCTTCCACATAATTGGTGGTTATACTGTGCCACAATATGTTTGTTCTGGGCTCATTTTGTTCGTGTCTGCTGAAGTTTTAGAGGGTAAGTTGACATGTCTGATGAACTTAATATTTCTTTTATCATTTATGTGACAAATTGTTACCAGGAATTGTGAAGTAATAGTCAAGAGTACAAGAAAGGCGGGAATCCCCTAAACAGGAAATTACCCCTCTCGAAGAAATTTTTTGCACGTTTTCTATTCTCTATAATTGGAAGATTGTATTGTTATGGGTATGGAGTAGAATAATTTCAGTACAATACTTAAGAACGAATTTGGGGTAGACTTTTGCATATTTTAGTCTTGGTGAAACCTAGAAAGGCTCTTTCCATCTGGTAATAGACCTTCAATTTCCATAAATAGGTTACTCTGCATCGGTATATGGCAATGTAGGAGGAACCCCATGTCGTCAGTCCAAACCGAAATGAAGCTATCTGACAAGTACCAGAGTTGATTGGTTTGAAGCCAATTTGCATTATTTTGCCGCATCATCAACCAAACCAAAGGAGATTACTAGTAGTATTTCGTTTTAGGTAGACAAAATGTTCAATTTCAAGCTTTCCCGATGAGGTGTTGCCTTTATGCTATAGTATTGATATACAAGCTAGTATGAAATTCTCCTACCTCCATGGAAGAACACTACGACCTTTAAGCTGTACTTGACACCTAACGCGCAATTCCGTTTTTCATGTTTGTCTTGCCATACAGGTGTCAACTTGTCTCTCCTCTCTCGGGTTATGTCATCAAGGCTATCTCGTGGAACCTACAATGGTGGACTGCTTTCGACTGAAGCTGGAACGGTTGCCCGAGTGATTGCAGATGCAACAATAACTCTGGCAGGGTACTTGGGTGAGAGCAGGCTCTTGAACATCACCCTACTTCCTTCTCTGTTAATTTGCATATCCTCCATTATTGCCACCTGCCGTACTTACAACTCCCTCTTCTAGTTCATCCTCTTCGATTAGAAAATGTCCTTAGGTCCCAAATTTGGCCATAAGCAGCGGCCTCATTGATTTTTTTTTCCCCCGGTGAAGATGTCAAAATTTTGTCCACCTTCAACAAACATTATAATCAGATAAGGCTGGTTTCCAGTAAGGAAACATGCTCTGTAATAATGATAGTGATTTTGTATGCGCCCTTTCAATGTAAGTCACCTTTGGGTACAAGGATATTCTTTCGTACTGCTTTCTTATATTGAGTACAAGCATCACATATTCACATATATGTCTGGAGATTGTGAAGCCCTCTTTCATCCTCGGTCACGCTTGAAATACTATATTTTCAAATCCCAAATGGTCGAATATGGAACGGCAATCTGTATCTTATGTTTATGAACAATGGATCCCAAGTTTCAAAGGAAAAAAAAAATGTTAAAGAGTGGTTCTATACGAACCCAAAAATTCCCTCACCATAAAATTTTAGTAAAATTCTGCCCCTTAACCAATTTTACACAAGGTAAATCAAACCTTAAAATTGAAGTTTTTCGTCTCAATCTGCAATGCTGCTCCTCATGTGTCTGATTGGTAAAAATTTGGGAGATCAATGACTTTTGTATTGGTAAATATTGGAGACAAAATGACTCGTTGTGATGCGAATTGTGTGGAGCAATGCATTAAATAACCTCTGTCAGTATAGATATTGTGCCTGGGTGCGCACAGGAATTTTTTAAAAAGTTCAATTTTCACACTGGGTGTAGGAAGAAAATGGGCTAAAGATGGGGAGGATGACCAGAGAAACAAGAGACATGGAGTACTTATTTACGGAGCCTCCATAAACAATATGCGTCGAGCAAATTCAGATAGTGCATTCCGGAATCCAATGACTCGGATTAATGGGTGAATTTTATTTTTGTTTTTAAATCTAATATGCTTTTAAGGAGGAGAGAGTGTACAGATCTAGACCGTTGGATGACAGAATGCACTATTGAATTTGCTCGGCGCAAACTACTCATATACGGAGGCTCCGTAAATAAGTATTTGGAAAATGATGTGCGTACACCGCACTTGGGTACCCCAAGTATACACCAATCCATCTTAACCGTCCGTCCAAAAGCGTTTTGAACGTTCCGGATTTTTTACAAACTATTTGCGCGAATAGTTTGTAAAAACCGGAACGTCCAAAATGTTTTTGGACAATTGAGATGGGCTGGTGTACATTTGGGGTATCTAAGTGTGGTGTACCCATAGACGGGTTGATTTAAATAACACAAGCAATGTCTTGTTGGTTACTAAAAATAAAGAGATTATGCGCGTGGGGCGGAGTCACCCTTGGACAAATGGGTTCACTTGGTTTTTGCTTTATGTCTAATAGTAGCTTTTTTTGCCTTTTTTTCATAGTACCATCCTTTTGACCTGACAAAAAGGATTTTTGGTTTTTTTTCTTACAAAAATGATAGGTACACTTCTTGGGATCCACTCTCAGCCACACTCTCTCTCACATGGGGTGTGGGGCCCAGATCTGGGGACCACACCCCATGTGAGAGAGGGTGTGGCTGGGAGTGGCTCCCAGGGAGTGTATGTATCGCCGTTCTTTCTTATTTTGTTAGTTTTTTTTCTCCAATGGTAAGGGGTGTTCGAGCCAGTTTACGCGCACCTCGACTATTCTTCTCCCTGATCTGATCAAAGGCAGGCCATCCACTCTAGGACTAGAGGATTCACAAGAGAGATTTCTCTTATGGCCTAGCCTCAAGAGGTTGCCAAGTTTCGAAAATATCAAGGTTTATAGCTCAATATCCCTGTTGCCACTTGAGCTACCCGTTAAGGTTTCTTATTTTGCTAGTTTTACTTGCTACTTGAACCCTTAGTCACGTAATCTTTCAAAATGGTCTTCGCTCCCACTCTCAATTCTCACTTTACGCTCGCGCTCTCAATCCTCGCTCTCACGAATTTTAGTTGTCTGGAAGGTTTTTGGAAAAGACTCTTTCATACAACGAAACAATTATTATTACTTAAACAATTCTTTTCTTAATAATATTTACTTACTTTCTGTGGGTGAATAATAAAATAACACTTTACACAAAACCTGAAACTATTATTAATTTCTCTAGCCACAAGACGCATGTCACCATCACATAGCCAACAACCATCAACTCGTAGGCGTGTAAATTGTTGTTGAAGCCTTGCTATTATCGGACCTCGTCGTTAATTTATAGTGCCCACATTAATGCCTAATCATAGCTACGCCACTATTTTCACCCCAATTATTTTTTACTTTCATCTTTCGTAACTTGGCTCTATTGTCTCCAAATGAGATCATTATTCATTATCCGCATTTTATACTGCAATACCTGTTATTCAAAATGAAATAACTTACTCCTCCAAAAAAATACTCTACAAGATGATAAAAGAAAATACAAGATGAGACCTCCATAAATCTAATCTAATGTCACGTATTTTGCACTTATTACTCGTAAATTCCATGCGCTCTCTCTCTCTCTCTCTCTTCCTTTTTCCCATGCGTACAATAAAAAAGGGTTATCTTGACTCCCATGCATACCAAAAAAAAAAAGTTATCCTGACTCTTAGAGAGAGAGAGAGAGATTGAAGACAAAGGTAACTGCAGAAATTTAGGGTCTGATTGGAAAAATGCACTGTCAGTAAAGGTTTGTGCAGATATTCGAACACACAAAGGCCGGCCAGCAACAAAAAGCAAATGGAAAACAATCCATATTGGAATATTACAAAGGATATACCTCCAAGACCAAACTTCTGCTCCATGTTACGTACACCAGTGATAATTCGTGCCAGTATCATCAACCAATAAGAAATCACACATTCGACGTGATTGTTACGTGACATTGGACTATTCGAGAAACAAAGGGTGTCTCACAAATTGGAGATGTTCCGGACCATGAATGAAGGAAGCATGCATGATAATGAGCACATAAATTGATTTGGGTCTCCTGCCCTCGCAGATGCCTTTCGGCGTTAATTTGGAGGCATTGTTCTGTAGCAAAACGTCTCTGTAACTCCTCGGTTCTTAGAGGTTTAAGGGGTCACTATTTCAGTGGTATTTCTGAGAACAACCACTTTGTGCATAATGACAAAGGTTAGGTCTGTGATCTGTCTCCAATCATCCCTCGCCCATACCTCCAATGATTGAGGACTACATGAGTTCTGTTATTGTTGTTGTGGTGGCCAGCCTCGCATGCACTTGATTGTTTCTTCCAAAGGCGCTGGCATCTTCTCTTGATAGTGGACACGCTTTATATCGTTCTCTTCAACAACAAAGTCCAAACGCACACAGAAACGCACACACACATGCAGGGAGAGAATCTGACAACAAGAGAGAAGCCTTTCAAGATAAAAGGATGAAAAAAAAGAAGGCATCAAACTGAGGATATCCATGAGCATATGCTATTTCTTAAACGGATTATTCCATTAGGGCTACGGCATTGGCATGGCTGAGGAGCCTATAAAGCACTACTCAGAGTTGCAACTGGTAAATCAAAACTAGGGCGCCCCGTGACATGCATGGAAAGGAGGTTGCGATTCGAGTAAGCGAACCAGCTATAGGGCAACTCTTCGAGGGCAGCTGGTGCATGCTATGTCATGGGCTTCTCTTGGCTTGATTGATCTCAGCCTCTCAGATATGGTGATCATCAACCGCCAAAGGAGAGTTGCCCTACAACTGCTTCAGCTTAATACCCATGAAGATAATTTAAGAAGGTATTAGCATTTCATTCACAAGGTATGATCATATACCTCTCTTTTTTTATATATAACTAGCTAGGTGTCCTGCCCAGCTTATACGCGCTGATCACCTGACCAATCTCACCATCTACTGATGGGAGCCTCATTCAAAGCTATCATAGTATACTTATAAATGTGTGTATGCACTTTGCATGCATAAGATAAGATGTTGTGAGCTCTAAGAAACTATGGATTGTTTCAAGCTTAAGCTATTTGATTATTTCTTAGGCTATAAGGAAATGGAACCAATTTATATAAGCTTACTTGTATACAATTCTCTCAAGAGTTTTGGTGGAGTCCACCATCATGGAGTTACAGTAGTCTTGTTATCATTATAAGAACAACCTAGCAATGCAAGGAGAATAAAAGAACAAACAAAACAAAATAATGATCAATTATTAGCATTCTTTTTTTAGTATTTTTTTTTTTTGTTCTATCAAAACACTTGGACTTGAGATCGTTGATTGAAGTATCAAGTATCTCAATCTCAAAAATTTACCAGATATTTAGACCAAAGAAAAAAAATTTGAAACCCTCGAGCTTTGTCCTATTGTACTCCAAGATGGAGCACCAATTTCATATGATGGATGGAGCATTCTTGATTGATTTAAGGAGATGGAGACGAAACGAGGGTCTTTTTTTAATGTTTGTTCTTGATTTGTACTTTTTTTTTTTTTTTTGAAAAGATTCTCGATTCGTACTTGGAAAGGTTTTTTTTTGTTTTTTTTGGCAAAGAAGATATATATAAGAAACTCGATAACGGGTAAATCAAGAAGAGGCAAGCCTCCGACCAGCCACAAGGCTAGAAAACTAGCTAAACAGGTACTAGGAGGAAACTGCCATAAGAAAGAAAAAAAATACAAAGTTGAAGAAAAACACATCCAACCAAGTGTTTTTTTTTTATTTATCAGCAAAATAAGTTCCATTGAGGAACTTGATAGGGGTACATCAAGTAAGAGGGAAAGAGTCCAACCAAAGTTGGATCGCTACAAGGGACACAACCCAATAGGACAAAGCTCAATATACCTGAGGGCCTAAAGTGCCCAAATACAACAACAATACAAGCTTAGAACACCTGAGGGCCGAAGCCTAAACAAGGCCAGCCCTGAGATTTAGAGGCTTAAAGCAAAATTAAAAAAATGGACCCTGGGTTTTTTGTAAAAAAATAAATAAATAAAAAATACTACAAGTCAGTATATGGGTTTGGTGGGTATATGGGGTTGTTTCAATCTGAGAGTGAAAATAAATTACTTTTGCTTATTTATTATCAACACTTATTTATTTGTGAATTTGATTTTAAAAGATAAAAGTAAGATAAAATACACTAGAGAAAATTTTTAAAAAAAATCATCAAAATATTTATTGGGTGCAAAGGATTTGTACTTTGGACTTGAGTAGCATCTAAAACCACAAAAGCATAAATTATGTGGCGCAACAGTTTTGTTTTATATTAGATCCAATCATAAAATATGGCAAAAATAACACTTGGCCAAAAGGGCCTAGCATGAAGGAGTTGAACCTAGGACAACTAGCTCAAATATACACCAAGAAACCACTTAAGCTAGCTCCCTTATTGAGCTAAATCACATACTAGTTTATATATATGTATGAGTTCTATTGAAAATGAGCCCCAATTTTTGCTTAATTTTTTGGGCCTAAAACGGGTGCACCTCCCGCTTTAGGTCAGGACCGATTCTGATTCTGAGCTAAAACATCCAATGGTCTGAGAAACCAGATCAAACAATAAAAGCCCAATTAAATAATACCCAAAACCTAGTCCAGATCTACAGAGCAGCTTCAATTCTCCACTGTTCTTCCCACCACTATTGGAAAAATGACACCGGGAACCGCTAACCACTGCGGCGAGAGCTCAACCATAGGCGTTAGGCCAAATTGGCCGGAGACACCCAAAAGTGAAACCCCAACGGAAGACCGTCGCAGGCCTACCTCCACTCCCGCCGTTAGGCAAACATCGGAAAACCCAAGAAATTGTTGGAAATTTTGTGAACGAAACCGGGGCACTCGGAGGGTCGCCCGAGGCAACCGAGACCTCCCCACAGATTCAATACGATGGCAGATTTTATGGTGTTTATTGCTGGCTGTAAACACCCCGTAACCTCCCCATGATGGAGATTGAATGACAGATCTTAACCCATTCAAATTCGTAATCAAGTTGGCTGTTACATATTCTGAAATGAATTGCAGAATTCATTGGCAGATTCAATTCTGCCATTGAATTGGGAGGCTCCTCTTTATTCCCGTATTGATGATTTCAGCTCCTCCAAACTGCTATTTAAACACAGCTTTGGGTCATTGTTTGATCATCAGAAATTCGTGCTTCACAACATATTCCAGGAATCATTATTGAGAGAGAGAGGCATGCGTTAGCTTCAGTTCGCCAAGGTAGTCGATAGAGGTGTTCTGTCGGCCGTGGTTCTTGCTGTTGTATCCTGGGACGAAGACGTCAGTTCAACCTACAACACCCACGGTAGGCGGCGAATCTTTGTTAAGGAGAGTGTGTTACACACGACTCGGCTTTTTCAATCCACTGTTTGTATCTCAATTTCGATTATGTATTTCATATTTAGTTTCTGTCAAGTTTATTTCTGTTCGTGTATTTCTATTTCGTTGTAATCTGTTCATGTATGATTATATCAAATGAATTTGTTCTTTGGAATTCGGAATTGCCACTGTGATTTTTCCAACAGAAAGATCCGACCGGTGAAACACACCGGAGACAGAGAATCCAAAAATCTCACCAATACCGCCCTCGTCACCGTTCGAGAGCCACAGTACAATCGTTAGCTGAAAACAGCGCAAAGACGATTAGCAAAACCCTTCCGTCGAGAACCATGACATCGGCTACGACCCTGCAGAACCACTGCCGCCGACCCCGTGCCTGATTGTTTTTTTGTCCCACATCGAACTAACGGTTGGATGAAAGAAACCGAAAAATGGAGAAGGGAAGAACTTTAATTAAACGAACGTTTTTTTATCCTTTTGGTTTTAATTTTCTCAAATCTAACCAACACATTATAGTACTCTCCCGTTTTTAGATTCGTTCAACTTAATTTTTTTTTTTTTTTTTTGTCTAATAGAACTAAGTGAAATCCAATCAAACAAGGGGTGAGTATTATATTCATATTGTACATAAAAAAATGTTGAATTAAAAATGTAGGTATCTTTTTAAGAGATCTAAATATTGAATTATTATGGAAGGGTGGAATATTAGACTTTCGACAATAAGAATGTCAGGGTTAGGGTTGCAAATGAACCGAGTTGCTCGAGAGTAGCTCAAGGCTCGGCTTGTTAAGGGCTCAGCTCCTTTAGTAATTGAGCAGATCTCAAGCTCGAGCTTTAGGCTCGTTTAGTAAACAAGCCGAGCTTACTACTCCAAATCTCGATTTGTTTATAGAAGCTCATTTAACAAATAAATTAAGCTCGTAGCTTGAACTCAAATTTTATGCTTGTTTAGAAAACCAGCCAAGCCGAGCACAATAGCTTGGTTCGTTTGCACCCGGTTGTTCCAGAAACATGGGTCATGTTTTTTATGAGCTTATTCATAGTGGACTCATTTTTATATAACTATAATTTACTAGTTTAGGGATTCAAAGTCTGAGCCTTGTAGGCTTGGGCTGGCCCGTCATATGAGGTTTGAACTTGAGTCCACATATTTTGATATCTATTTTCACATTAACGGTGTATGGAGTTAGCATTTTATATTTTTACATGATATTAATCCAGCAAGATACTAATTTGGTGGAAAGGGTATATTTTCTTGACGTTGTATGTTTCATAATGCGTCATGTTCTTTACTCTTCTCCGGAACTTGGTAATTATCTAATTTTGATATTTTTCTATGTTCAAAAACAACAATCACCGTCCACATGTCAACAACTTAGGCCTGGGCACTTTCAACTTGTGTCATCATTAGTTTAATTTGTAGGGCTATTTGCAAATATCGCGCCAATTACATCATGATAAGACGGTGAAAAATTACATACGCATTCGCAAACTGTAGGAGTGAAAGTAGAAATTGCGATTATCGAGTAAAACTCAATGGAGGCTTTTAAAAAATAAAAATAAAAAAAAACCACATAAAACTAACCTTGCATGAGCACTAGGACTGTACAATCGATATACAACATGACATAGGACTTGCTGCGTTCATCATTTTAATATTTTAAAAAGAGAAGCTCCGTCACGAAATGTTGAGATGGCCGAGTTGGTCTAAGGCGCCAGATTAAGGTTCTGGTCCGAAAGGGCGTGGGTTCAAATCCCACTCTCAACATCAGTCCCTTGTTTTCTTAATTTTTACTCCCACGCTGTTTCAACTTTCAACCATTATTTTCCCATTGCAAGAAAACTGATTTTCGTCTATATACTTTCCAATCTCAGCACTGCCAGCCTAGGGAGCTAAGAAATACCGAAAAAGCCCGTTCAAAAACCGAACCAAGCCGAGAGATTTTGATCAGTTTTTTTTACCTTTGATTGGTTTGATTGGTTTTGATCTCGAAGAAAACGAATCAAACTAGTTAAATTTCGGTTGATACACTTGAAAACTGTTTGAAACCGAAACCGACAATTAGTTCCCGAACATAACCCTCTCATTAGTTCACGTTCCAATTAGGCAATTATTTTCCTAACCAAACAAAACTTACGAACGGTGTAAGGGGATCTATATTATCTAAAGGCTTTAAATTGGTGGAGTAATATTTTGGATTATAATTTGGTCTTTAGGGTTTTTTTATTTTATTTTTTATTTTATCTCCTGTAAGTAATCCATTATGTGGCAGAGTTATTAATCCATTTTGTAATTGCCATTTAATTTGCGGAGTTGAATTTTTTTTTCCATCTATACACATTATTGGTTTTGAATTTGTTGGCTTTGTTTATGACAATGAATTAGTCTAATTATCTAAAGTCCAAACTGGTAACTCGCACCCAAGAACCACCTAAATACAATGCGGTTCGGCTTGGTTGTTGGTGGTATTGGTTGGTTTCAGTATGCAATAATAAAAAATCCATTTATTTTTTTCCTATAAACCAACAAATCTGAACCGCTTACATCTCTACTTCGGCCATTAACAAGACATCAGGAGAGGGGTACTGCTATTTGTATTGTTCAAGGAAAGCATACTAGGTTTTCTTTTTTGGATTCAATATACTTAACTTTATGTATATTTCTACTAATTTTTGAAATCAAATTTCTTTTCGAAAGACAAGGCTTGAGAATGACCTGTATCGAAAAACACGAAAAAAAAAAAAAAAAAAGGCAGAACACCCAAAAAAAATCCAAGTGGTGGAATGGGCCTTAATATACTTCATTGCTACAATATAATGTGAGAGTGTATTATTATAATCTCATTGGCTATTATACATGATGATCAGAGTGTATTCTGATATGACCAATAAATTTTCATTCAAAAGACTATTTAAGCTGTAATTACCATATTCTAATTACCAGCTTTTTTATATTTCTCAAAATCTCTTGATTCATGCTTATTTAAGGCTAATGACTAATTCTAATTCTTGGATTTTGGTACTCATTCAATGATAGTCCTAATGGAAAAAGATTTTGCTAATCCAAGCAGATCTGTAATAATGGGAAAGAAATTTTTTCAGAAATTTCTTTCTTTCTTCAGACCAACACAAGTTTCTTTCTTTGTTTTTCAAACCTTTTTAATCAATACATGAACAAAATCAAGATAGAAATCCAGAGTTTGCCTTCTCATATGTTCAACATAATAACTAATACAACCCCAAAAGATTGGCCCCGTGTTTAAGACCTGAGACTTAGAAGTTTGCTCCCTCTTAAAGTCTCAAGTTCGAAACCTCCCAGAAGCATGCAGTCAATTAACTCTTTTGGGGCCTATAGAATCGGAGCTTCGTTGGGGCTTTAATTGGGGTCCCCAAAAGTGGATGGTCGGATTTGGCCACCAAAAAACAGTTGAAGTGCGCGTAAGTTGACCCAAAAAACTGAGTTATCTAAAAAAAAGTATAACTAATAGTCAACAAAAAATGAAGAAAAACTCCACATTAATTTTCAGATGATGTATATGGAAAGCCAAATAGTGGAAGGATTATGCTAATCTAAGTTCTACTTAAATTTTCGGTATAAATTCCCCTTCTCCTCTCTATGCAAGAGATTAAAGACTAGAGATGGCTAGTAGAACGTCCTTCCTCTTCTTCATTTTACTAGCATTTCTATTCATGACCCACCTCTCTGCGTCGTCGCCGAACAACGATTTGCTCAATGCCGTGTGTTCCGCGACGCAGAATTCTTCATTTTGCTTAAAGGCTTTGAAATCCGTAGCGCCACCGCAGATATCCGCGGCCTCGCCGAAATCACTATAGACATGGCTCACGTCACTGCACTGAGTACATCCAAGGTAATTGGTTCACTTGCTCGAAAAGAAAATAATCCGCAACTAAAAAAACGGTACGCTTTGTGTGCAATAAGTTACGACAATGCCATTGGGTACGCTGAGGCGGCTAAGGGATCATTGAGGTCCCAAGATTATCAGAGTCTGAGCATTCAAGCGTCGGCCGTAAGCTCTGAAGTTGATGAGTGTGAAGAAAATTTTAGAACCCCACCATTTGGTTCATCCATCATGCGAGTAACGAACCGGAATTTAGACGATCTTTCGAATATTATTTATGAGATCACTTTTCTCTTATAAGGAGAAGACATTATACAACACAGAGCAAAATGCATTGAGAAATTATGGTATGGAGATTGGATAAGTTGTTATATACTTATGTCTTATAGGAATTCAAGTAGTATTAAGGCTTAGTTTTCCAAAAGATTTTAACACTCAGGTGCTAAAATCATGATATTTCAAATCAAAAAATGAAGTGGTTCCGTGTATTATTTTTTGATTTTTTGGCACCAAATTAAAGTACACGAGGAGTACTTTAATTTGGTGCAAAAAAAATCGAAAAACAATACACGAAACCACTTCATTTTTTTATTTAAAATATCATGATTTTAGCACCTTAGTACTAAAATCTTTTAGAAAACTGGGCCTAAGATGCATTAGGAAAACCCCTTGGGCCAAACACGGGCCTTGGAATCCATTAGTCAAAACCCATCCGGAAAACTACAGACATTTGACTAAAGGGTGAATAATACCAGTACTTGTTTTCATAAAAACATTCGTATTGGTCAACCTATCCGGCATTATAGGGTCCGTTTTTGGGAAGGATATAGTAAAGGGATCTTTACTTCAATAAAGACACTAACTTTTTCCTTAATGCCAAAAGGACAAATCACCTACACATTCCAAAAATACCCTCACTAGCCAATGAAAGTGCCTAAACTCCCAAACCTAATGAAAGTGCCTAAACCTAAACTCTATGAAATTGCCTAAGACCCTAGGGTATCCTATGAAAGTGCCTAAACCACTAAAACTCTATAATTGGAAAGTATACCCTAAACCTAAACCCTATAGTACCCTATGAAAGTGCTTAAAATACTAGGGTACCCTATGAAAGTGCCTAAATAGCTAAAACCCTATAATGGAAAGTGCACTCTAAGTGCCTAAACCCAAAATGCATAAACCCACTATACCTTATCCCAAAGAGCCTAAAACCCAAAAAATTGAACCCCCAAAATAAAAGAGGGAGAAATTAATCTTGTCCCACCGCCCACACATGAGAGAGACAGTTGACAGCGACGCATGAGAGAGAGAGAGAGAGAGGACTAAACACGCGGTATTGGGTATAAGAGTTCAAAAAGTGACCTACAAATTTTTGAAAGTGACGGGATGGGTCGGTATTGGGTATTGGGTATAAATTGACGGTCAGTTGAAAATTTAAATCAAAATTTATAGGTCACTCTTTAAATCAAAGGTCAGTTCAAAAAGTGAGGGATGGGTCAGTATTGGGTATTGAAAGTGACTCGATAAGTGTGGGTCAAAACCCGACTTCCACTTTTGTCGGTAGAAAATTCCTCCACATGGTGCGCGTGAGTGTGGGTTTCATTAAGGGTATTTTTGTCTACTATTGTCCTTGAGCCCTCAAAAATTTTCTGTCAATGTATTGGAAGCATTAAAATAAGTTAAGATGGGCTAAACACCATTTAAAGCCCCAAATTTGTCCTTTAAACCAATTTTCTGGGCATTGTAATGGGAGGATTGGGGCTATTTGACCTTGTTCGTTTTAAGTTTTGAGACCGATTTTCTCAATTATTACTTAATCATTACTCACATTATCCTCTAATTATTACAGCTATTTTCAAATATTATTCTCATTTCTCTTTCTCTTTCCCCCCAATCATTACCCCATATTTTCAACCATTACCCTCATTTCTCTTTCTAATTATTACCCAAAAACCGAAACCCATAACTAAGATTGCAAATGAGCTGAGCTGCTCACCGCTCGACTCGTTTATTAATCGAGCCGAGCTCAATGTCGAGTTTTGGACTCGTTTACTAAATGATTCGAGCTCAGCTAGCAAAATCTCAGCTCGTTTAAAGAGGCTCATTAAGTAAATTAGTCTGACTCGGCTCATTACAACCGAGCCGAGCTTGAGCTTGAGTTTTGAGCTTGTTAAGCAAACGAGCCGAGTTCGAACACTACAAAACTCGACTCAGCTCGTTTGCAACCCTACCCAAAACCAAAACCAAACAAGGTCAAAAGCAACATGCGGCTGTGGCGGTTGAAGTACAAATAAGACCAAAAATTTCAGAACTTCAGTACACTTCAAACGATTATAACATCCGCCAACTAGAGTGTAGTTTTAGTACAAATAATACCAATGTGGTCTTATCCATATGCATGTTCACAATCTCCAACTCATGTTTTGAAACTCGACTACTTTTCAAGGAGCCATGGTTGACATTTTCCTGATTAAAATACACAAGGCCAAACGATCGTTACCTTTAACATTTGAAGAGAATAAATTCACTACCATACCAATTTCATATGGCAGTATTTAAAATTGTAGCATGCCTTCAGAATTCATCTCCAGCTTAATTCAAAGTTGCTGTCATTTTAAACTTTAGGTTTCTCACATTTGGAAGCTCCAAGTTGCAACCATTGCACCAAGCAATAGCCCCATGACATAACTTCAGTTTATCTCACACCTAAATATCTACCTTTAGGAGGTTTTGTGCGCTAAGATGTCTCACTTCCAAAAACCTACTTACCAATTTCCAAACAGCACCTATCCAATTCACTTTCAAAGGGAAAAAACATTACTAAAAGAGAAGAATTCATGGATTTGCCTTTCAAAACGTCAAGCAAATTATTCATCAAAACTCATCATTTGCAAATACAGAGTTGTATAGAAGTTGCAATACTTATCAAGCAAAAAGCTCCTATATCCAAAATGCGTTCTGAACATAAACCATGATCCTGGTACTTTAATATTCTGACTCGAACAGAAACAGAGAGCAATCAGGACCTTTATATGAAGCAGGGAAAACTTAGGGCTCAAAAACCATATTCTCTGCTTCTTTCTTCAAGGTATCAAACAGCACAGTTGACAAATAACGCTCTCCAAAGCTGGGGAACACAACCTGTTGAAAAAAGAAATTATCAAATCGATATAAGCTTTTTCAGATTTTCGCGAACAAAACAACGTATCTAAAAGAATTCCATGATCCATTCAATGTTGCCAAGTTGTGTTCAGCTCAGCCAAATTACTCGAGAATAAAAAAAAATGGTTTGTACGATTCATACACAGCATTACAGATTTTTCTGCCATGGAAAAATTTTCCCAGTCGACATTCAAATCCACACACATGATAGATCAAACAGGATAGCTGAACTCAAAAAAGAAAGGGCTGCATTAGTAGAGAGAGAAACAATAAACACTCACAACAATGAGTTTTCCAGCATTTTCTGGCCTCTTAGCTATCTTAATTGCCGCAGCGGCAGCAGCACCAGATGATATCCCTACCTGCAATATGTGTTACCACGAAAACGTGGTAACAGAAAATATGTTACCACGGAAACATCCCACTTGTGCTAATACGAAACCTCATTTAATGCAATAGAGAAGTGATAAAATAGCTCATATGACAAACTGCTAAATAATGAGAATAATAATGTTCTTACCAGCAAACCTTCTTTCAGTGCAAGAAGCTTAGCAGTTTCAATAGCTTCCTCACTTGATATCTGCAATGTCGTTTGACCAAAACCATTCAGAAACTAATTACCAGAGGTTGAATCCTGAATCAAATAGGGCAAAAATGGCAAGAAAAGATGGAAGCGAATAAAAACTGCATCATGATTTTCCATTCATGTAGCCTGCAGGCATGCTTCGGGAGCACACATGAAAAAGTCAAAAATTCCATCTAATAATGAGCCACAAACCTCTCAGTCTCCCCTCACCACATGTCAATGGTCCCAAGCAAGCCCAACATATTCATGCACAGTCATAAATCCACCTTTGTTTTAAGGCCTAGTTTTCCAAAAGATTTTAGCACCCAGGTTCTAAAATCATGATTTTTCAAATCGAAAAATGAAGTGGTTCCGTGTATCGTTTTTCGATTTTTTTCGCCCCAAATTAAAGTTTTCGAAACTTTAATTTGGTGCGAAAAAAATCGAAAAACAATACACGGAACCACTTCATTTTTCGATTTGAAAAATCATGATTTTAGCACCTGGGTGCTAAAATCTTTTGGAAAACTGGGCCTAAGCAGCAGGAGTGAGGTCAAAAGGAGCGTCTCCTTCGGTCCATTTTAAGAACCCTTTCTCTCTCTGTTTCATGTATCTCTAGAAAGAAGCCAATAAGAAAGCCGCCTCAAGAAACTACAACGTTTTTTAAGGCTACTTTCTCACAGTGCCACCTGTGCATAACAGGGTTACTCTGAACACAACCTCCGAAGCAGACTTAAGCCCATGAGTGGCAGGTGCTAAGGATACTCTAATTTGCAACAGTGAGTTTATGCACTTTGAAGGTTACATACATAAATGCAAAGCTGTCGATAATAAACATGAACAGAAACCAAAACCCTTCCCCCATTCATTCTTTGTAGTGTTTGCTTTTCTTTTCTTCAGGAAACATAATGTTTACTAAAACTTAATGAGACTGCTTGACTTGTTGAGCCATACTTACTTGAATAACTTCATCGAGTAAATTGCCATCCAATACTCCAGGGATGAAACCAGCACCAATCCCTTGGATTTTATGAGGGCCTAATGTTACAGAATGACACAACTGTTACCGAATGACAGACATAAAGAAAGGTACGTTTAAAAGAAGATATTTCTCCTCTGCAAAGTAAGAGATGAATGTGATTGGAATAACTTTATAAATCAGGTAACAGCAGAAAACCATCATCCACCCAAATTACGTTAAATGGCAGATGAATGGAACAAAAAGGTCCTACTTTTCTCGTTGACTTCTAATGTTGATGTTAACATAAGATAATGAAACACAAGTTCCAACAGATACATTGTCTTCCTCGGTTCTACTTCTAGAAAAATTTAACTAAGAATTTTAAGTGAAAAGACAAAAAACGTTATCTTTTTCTCTCTTATTTCCTATTAAAGGACACTAAAAACATATGGACACAAAGTGACATTGCATATTGCACATAAAGTACAAAAATTATGCCAATTGTGCTGCTTTAGGCATAGAACTGGCAATTGGTTCTACACCATTCATGCTGACTCAATTAGACATGTTAGAAACAAAAACTCACCAGGCCTTCCTCCAGATAAAACTGCACTTTCAGCTGGTTCTATACCATACAACTGCATGTGAATAAGGAATGGCAACCCAAAACAAGAAATAAGAATTTTGATTAACTGAGAGAGAGAGAGAGAGAGAGAGAGAACAAGAAGAAATACACAGAAAATACGAAGTCTCCAAACCAAATCAGTGATTTAAAAAAGCTGACCTGAATGTCAGAGTTTTGCTCTTTAAGGTACCTTCCTGCACCTGTGATTGTTCCTCCAGTACCAATCCCAGAAACTAGGGCATCAATTTTCCCACCGCAGCCTTTCCAGATCTCAGGTCCAGTTGTTTCATAATGGATCTAAACAGACAATATCAATGAAGTACCTAATCTTCCAATCCGCTACCAACATATAAGCTGATAATAAAGATACTCAGAAAGTACTCATGCACTCAATACCTTAGGGTTGGCAGGGTTTTCAAATTGCTGAAGAATATAGGAATTTGGGGTCTTTGCCTTTATCTCTTCTGCCTTTTGAACAGCACCATTCATGCCTCTGGCGGGATCTGTAAGAACCAATTCAGCTCCAAAAGCACGGAGAATGATTCTCCTTTCCATACTCATAGAAGCAGGCATGGTAATGATTAGCTTGTAACCCTTAGCTGCTGCCATAAATGCCAAACCAATGCCAGTATTACCACTGGTTGGCTCAATGAGCACACTCTTCAGCAGTAAAATAACACAGAAAAAGTTTGTCAGGTCCGCATTAACAAAGAAGGAACAACACAGAGTACAGGTAAGATTGCTCTCCTTTTTTTGTGTAAATTCAAATTCAGGTACTTAATAGTTCATCAATTAATAACTTGGCACATTAAAGCGTAGACTACATGAAACAGTAATGAATCCGATGCATGCAAAAAAGAGCGAGAAACAAATATACTTGATTCTACAAAATGTTTATATTGTTAATGAAACTAAATAACAAAAGAGGAAAAATCAACTATCTGCAAAGTAGATAATTGAGGAAGATGTTAAGTGCCACTTGAATGTATGTTCATCTTACAAATATCCACAACGAAAGAAAATCAAATTGAACAAAAGACAAAAAAAATACGAAAGCAAGACAGCTTTGGACTAACCTCGCCTGGCTTAATGAGGCCCTTCTCCTCAGCATCTTGTATCATACTATACCCAATCCTGCATGCCAGGAAAAATTCCGTGTGTGAAAACCTATTTTCCAGTCCCATAAAACACTTAATTCGAAGACTTATGGTCATGATTGAGATACTATAAAGCAAAATAGCACAGACATCATCCGGCTCAAGATCAAGAGGTATCTATCTGTACGGTACCTATCTTTGACACTAGAGCAGGGTTCCATCATCTCTAGTTTGGCTGCAATACGAGCAACACAGCCATCCACAACACGGTTGAGGTACACAAGCGGTGTTTTACCTATCAACTGCACATGTCAAAGCAACAATAATAGTAAGATAAGCAGAGCCCCGTGATCCTAGGCTCAAAAGGAAGGTAAAAACGTAACTGAACAAATCTTACTTCAGTAACATCCTTAGCAATCACACACTTTTCCTGTGCCATTTGGTCGAAATCACTGCCGAAAACTATAAAGTTGAAGAGATGAGAACTAGCAATCACAACAATTCTTGAAGAAATACAAAGACGGCATAAGTTTTAGAATCCTTAGAACGTCTTAGGATCATGGATTCCACAAAGAGCAGACTACATGATTAGAAAAACAGAGTTGAGACCACGCACTTTCTCGTAAATTAAGGACTGAAAGAGTTGAGACCGTCCACTAATTGACATATCACATATCGTTTTACAGAAATCAAGGTCATAGGATTCAAGTGGACTGTACACAATTTAAAATAAGATGACAGAAATCCTCCAACTATGTAACAGATCGTCCAAATTTTGGTGAGACTTACCTAAAGATCGTCCTTTAAGTAAGTTTTTGGCCAAAATTGGGTGATGGGAAATGGAAAGAGAAGCAAATTCTCGGTTTCTTTAGGGTTTGAATTTACACGGAACAACTCAACCATAGTAAATTGAATTCGAAAAATCGACAATCAAAAACCCAATTCTTCTTCTTCCAATTTTTCAAAGAAAGCAGAAAACAACTTACCAACGAACACACCAGAAAAATGCGGAGTCTCGAAGCAAAATCCACAGCAACAGCAACTGCTAATTAGTACTTCAATGCTCCTGTGGACCTGTGGAGGAATAGAAGAAAGTTTTTATAGGACACGGTCAAGGTTCTACGACTTCAAGTCTACGCCTGCGTATGCGTATACGTCTACACGACCGAATCAAACGATACCGAACCTTCTACACAGAGAGATTTTCTTTAAAAATGAGGAAAAATTACAGTAAACCCCATCAAAAATTACTCATTTCCGAGTTGCCCCTCAATGTTTAAACCCCAAAAAAAAAAAAAAAAAAAAAAACCATATTTATTGATTGAAATTTGAAATGGACGAACAGCGTAGTACTCCAATTGACAAAAATCAAAGAATTTGAACCAACTCGGAAAAAAAAAAAAAAAAAAAAATCGGAGAAGCCATTGATGTGACGGACCTTGTTGCAGGTGAGGGGAGAATCCAAGAAGTAGACTTACAGTCGGTGTTGGATGAAGTGCTTGGGTTTGATCAGGCGGTGAGGGAGGGAGCTGGGGAGGCGCGTGAGCCGCCGGATCGGATGCGAAGGTGGGAAGCGGTGGAAGACAGAATGTGGAAGGAAGACATCTAGGGAAGATAGTACAGTACTTGGGATTTGGGAATATTCAGGTGTGCTCGAAACGTCGACGCTTTGTTTTATTGGATAGTACTATAAAACTGGACACTGGTTGGCCAACCTGGTTCCACCTCAGCCACATGTGATCTTATCCTAGCCTCTTAGGTAACATGCGATTCTTGTTACAAAAAAGATCGGCACGCATCCATAAAATTCTTGAATAATAAATGAATGATAATGGGGTGATTATGGTGCCGTGGAGCACCGCCAGGTGATACTCAAAGTTTTTTTTCACCGTTCTTTGGTAATCGCATCTCATATTTTATAATGATGGTGTCCTAGAGCACCGTCACGTAAGACTCAGAGTTTTTTTTTACCGCTCTTTGGTAAATCGCATCTCATATTTTGTAATGATATAGTAGAAAATGCACTAGCGAAATTTTATATTCTAAAATATTATAAAATTTCACTATATATTTTGCTGCACTAGCGAACCTCCTGAATTTGGAAAATGCACTAAAATTTTGTGCATTTTTTTCATATAATTTGATATTTCTTTCGTATTGTTTGCATTGAATCGATTCAAAACTACAATAAATGAAAATTCACTCGAATTTATAAATAAGTAGAGCATATAGCTTTTTTTTTTTTTTTTGAAAGGATCATATATATAACCACAGAGAACGAAAACAGGCTATGGGGGAAGATCCCGAACAAGAACCCTATCTAGTCCGGGCGGAATACAACCCGTTTGAAACAAAATTTTCCTATCTAAACAATTAGAAGCCAACCAGTGAGCACCTCCATTTGCCTTCCTACTACACCAGGTAAACTTCCAATTTGTAGACAATGCCCAGCTCTTAATATCTTCAATCAGGGGATTCCGATAAGTTTTCAACCAGAATAAATACTTTTATTTAAATAGTGATTTGTGTACGATTTTTTAGTATATAATTGTCAAATAGAGAGGAGGTTGATGCCTATTGAGACTGTGATTAGTAAGCGAGAGGATAAAAATTGTTGCTTCTTATATGACCCAAAAAAAAAAAAAAAAGAAGACGAAGAAGAACGACCGTGTACGCAATATATAGGAAGAGCCAAGTTCATTTCATGTTTGAAAAAGGGTCCAAGTTCACTGTCGTGTCCGGTAGTGATTTTAGACTCTGGAACATCGGGAACGGACTCCACTACGTGTACAGAATGTACACGTACAGAAAATACACAAAGGTGTTCGGGGACCCACTTGTGCGTCTCACACGGATGATTCGAACCGTTCATCCATTTTAAAATAATTTTCCGAGGGGCTCCGCGAGAAATCATCTCGATCTGGCGTTCGTAAGTGATTGATCCAATATCTCTCCGTTTCATTCATAAACGGTTTGGATCATCCGTGTACCTATGGGTCTGTAGCCAATGGTTTTCGGAGAACATCGTGCGTAGCACGTTGTAAGTTTATAGGGTAAATTTCAAACTCTCTGGAGGTTTCTGGAATTTGCAACAACCTGCCCTCAATTTTCTGTAATGCCACTGACTTGTCAATATTTCCCCACCTGCTACTCTTCTCCGTCAAAAATCCAGGCAGAAACTTTGGGCTCACATGCCACAGTCAACACAATTCTTTGATTTTTTCTTTTATTTAACGATCAATCCCATGATGTTTCAACGATTATTTTCCCATTACAATAAAAATGATTTTCATGTGTTTAATACTTTAAAATCTCAACGTAATTCTTTGTTTGCTTATTTTTTTATTTAACGATCAATCCCAAGCTGTTTCAACGATTATTTTCCCATTACAATAAAAATGATTTTCATGTATTTAATACTTTCAAATCACAGCAATGCCTTGGCCAACTTTCAACAATTATTTTAGGGCTGCTAAAAAAAATCGGTGAACCGTGAATCCGGTTCGGACCGAGCCGATCTGCACGTTTTGGATTTTAACCGCGGATTAATGGTCAAGGCACGGATTAAAAAAATAAAAAACCGTGACTCGCGGTCTGGACACGGATTTTGATTTTAAAACCGTGGATTAACCGATCCAGGCCGTGAGACTTTTATTATATATCATTTTTTTTAAAAAAAATTATATATATATGAATTTTTGTTGCCTATTTTGTTTGGAATTCCAAAATGATATCTGCGTTTTGTGCTTGTGACTGTCTATTTATACTCTATATGTTTGTTGGCATGTTAACAAGTTTAATGTTTACACTTTACAATGCTTAAGCTCAGATTTATAGCCTACTGTGCTTGAAATTCCAAAATGAATTTTGGGTTTAGTTTTTTTGTCTATCTATTTTGATTCCATAATGCTCAAGTTTAAATTTGTTCAATTAATTTGTTAGAATGTTTAAGAAGCTTTAATTATTTCTTTCCAGCGATTGCTCTTTCTATGTTTTTCTTGATGCTTTATATTTTCATCTACTAATTATACTAGTGAAGTGTTGTTTCAATGTTGAGTTTGAATTTTTGAATGAATTGATGATTTTTTTTAGAATAAGTTGAAAATCCGTGGAGAAATCCAGAACCGATCCGTGACTCGCGGATCAGATTGGAACCGAACCGTGAGATTTTTGGATCAGACACGGATTTTATTTTTAAAAAACCGTGACTCACGGATTAGGATTGGATTCATGCCAATCTGAACCAATCCGAACCATGAGCACCGCTAAATTATTTTCCCATTACAATAAAAATAAGTTTCATGTATTTAATACTTTCCTTGGGGGAGGCTGCACCTCTCTCTCTCTCTCTCTCTCTCTCTCTCTCTGTTTGCTTCTCTTTTCTCATTTTCATTGCTCTATGAATCACCCAATCTCAGATCTATTCTGAGATACAACTCGGTGCCGGCATCGTTTTTTGGCGGTGGGAAGGAGCGACATTATGGCATTGAAGATTTATGGCGGCGACAGGAAGATCGTGGACAACATCGATGAAGAGGGATGGACGACATCAATGGTGAGGGATGGGCAGCAGCACAAGTGAAGGGCAACTATAGCTATGATGGGCAGCAGGATGATTTGTGGCGGCGACAGGGAGATTGCGGATGACTAATAAGCCCCAAATGTTGTATATATCTGGGATTATCTCGCTCGTTGTGATCACACACACGTGCATTTTGTGCCTTTATACGATTGATTTTGCTCGAGTTGTGTTTTTTATGAGTTTCAAAAAATCAGAGCTAAAAGGTGTGTCCAAAGCTCCAAATAATCCCCGGTTGTATCCGGAAGTACCCAAGGTCCCACAATGCCGTGAAGGACAATCTCCGAAGCTTAGAAGTCGATTCAAGAAACTTTGGAAGGTTCAAGGAAGGCCCAGAACAAAAGAACAAGAAATTTGGAGTTATGAGCCCAAAAAAAATCTGACCAACTGATAGGAAAAGGCTCATTACCTTCAAGATACAAAAGCTATGAATATGAGGTCAATTGGGTTGGAAAGTAAACTCATAGAGCTTTCTAACGGTTCAAGAATCGCCTCATTCCGAGTTCGGATGAAACCGAGGCGTGCCCGTGAAATTGGGTAAAAAATTTATCTGAACAGACGAATCTGGATCTATCCAGAATCATTGTGGATCGATCCACTTTGCACCAAAACTTCAACAGACGAATCTGGATTGATCCAGACCTATAGTGGATCGATCCAGAACACTTCGGGCAGCATTTTTTGTGCTCTTTTTGTACCTTTTATGGAATGTTTTTACATTATGTGAGAGTTTTATGTAACTTTATGGGGGAGAGGAATTGGAGGATATAATACACCCTCCTCTCTCCTTCTCTCACACACCTTCTCTTTTATTTCCTTAGTCAAGTTTTTGCTCTTCCATTGGAGGACTTTCAAGGTTTCTCTCTCTAGTTTTCTCCCATAAGGGTTTATCTCCCGTAGTTTTCTCATGTATTAAACTTGTTCCTTGTGGTTAGCTCTTTCAATATATGTAGTTTATTTTCAATTTCCTCAAGTATTTAGTGTTCACGTTTTTCTTGCTTTGTCCTTAGAAAACTCTTGTTCTAGTAGTTGTTAATCAATTTCTCAAGAACTAATATTGTAGGCTAACCTAGGATCTTCATTAAAAATCAATTTTTAGGATTATTAAGCATGTTTTTGGTTTTCTACAAATTCCTAGGCTTTATTTCTAGCATAATGAGTGACTAGTTTAATAGGCTTAGTCATGGGGTGATTAACACTCCATGACTTGGGATTAATCCATCCATCTCATGTTAAAGCATACATTGCTTGTTTATCAAATATTAGGGGGTTGCATTTTTATGTACCAAAGGTTGGGTTTGTTAATCCCTTTGATCACACGTAGCCAAGGGTTTAACTACTTGGCACGTGTGATGCTTTGGGCGATGTCAACTCAACCGTTTGCCAAATGAACCAAAAACCCCTAATCTTTGGTAAACACATTTTCTTGTAAATGGTTTTAAAATCTAAATCTTCCGTTCGGGGGCATTTAACAATTCCTCGAGCCAATTATCAAGAGGGGACGGATTAGCCCAAGTCATGGTCGTTAAATACCCCTAGACTTTGCCTTAGTTTAATTTTCGTTTTTAATCTTCCGAGTCGTTCTCGAAGTCGAGAGAATTCCACCCAACAAACTCTAAAAGCCAAATTTGCCACTTCAAGGCCGAAAACCTACACTTGCAAGACAACTCTCACGCGGGGTGTGTTCGGTCCCTGTGGATTCGACCCGGTCTTACCGGTTTTGATGCTATCGCCGGCCTAATAAACCCTACGCTTGGGGAAATAACTTTTGCAATAAAAGCCAAGGTCGCAAGCAACAACAGCGATGGAGAGGGATGAACGACATTTAAGGTGAGGGATGGGCAGCAGCGGTGGAGCTATAGCAATGGTGATGCGGCATTTTGGGAGGCGATAGGTTAGCGTCGCCGAGGGTAGCAATGGTGGCAGTGATGGGATCTTGGGTCTCAATGGTTTTGGAGGCCTTGTTTGGTTTGGTTTTTCAAACCGGTTTTTGAGGACCCATTTTAGCAAAAACCTGTTCAGTTTCCAAGATGGTTTCCCAAGGTAATTCTTAAAATTCAGCAAAAGGTACATGACAGAGAGAGAAAAGTAAAAGAAAGTAAAAAAAGTTGTTTGGTCGTTGGGTTATGTTGGTAAGGAAAATGATATGGGTACACTACATGTGTATCTCAAATGCACACCATCCTAAGGTAACAAATGAGGAGAGACTCGATGTGGGGCTTACCCGAAAAATGGCCTCTTCTCATTTGCCACCTCAGGATGGTGTGCATTTGGGGTACACATGTGGTATACCCATAGCATTGTTGGGCTAGGAAAGGGGTGGGAGAGAGAGAGAGATTTGCAGTAATTACGGAAAGAAAAAGTGACTTGAAAAGAGGGTGTGTAGTACTAGTGGGACCTACAAGCTTGGAAAAGAAAACCAATTTTGAAGCCAAGGTTTTGAAAATTGGGTTTGGAAACTCAACCGAACACGGTGGGAGTGTTCTCCAGTTAGGTCGTCAATTGACAAACGTATGGTTGTGTCGGAGGATGTAAGCGTCACGGGACTATATGTTTTAGGTGTTTGTTTTGGATTTTGTAGTGGTAGTGCCAAGTTGTGTTTTTTCAGTGACCTGTTTCGGTTTAGGCCTTGTTGTAAGTGGGATTGCGGTACTGGCATAGCATGATCTCTTCCATATCAATGACAGCGATGGCATGGCGTGGTTCTCTACCCTATTGATGACGGCGGTGAGGCTAAGGCTGTCGGGTGGTTTATCTCCTTTTTATTCTTTTTTTTTCTTTATCATCCAACCTTTGGTTGGATTCTCCTTCCCTTTTCCACTCGATATCCCCTTATCGAGTTTCTTTAATATATTGAATTATTTTTCTGAAAAAAATAATAATAATAAAACTGCCATGGGCCATTATAAGACATCAAGAGGGCGGTATTGCTATTTCTATTGCTCAAGGACAGCATACAAGTTTCTTTATGTAGATTTCAACTAATTTTCGAAATCAAATTTGTTTTCGCATTGTGGTTTCAAGCAATGAGATAGAATAACACAAAATGGTTAGCACATAATCTTTCCCTGATTAGCTCTCTTGATTTAATTAAATTAGCATATAGAAAAACAATGCCTCGTTCTACTATTCTTGAATTTTTAGCTTTTTGGACTTTTTAATTAATGTATCTGAGGGAAATGACCTATTTTGAAAAGCGTGAAAAACAAAAAATACCCCAAAAAAACTAAGAAAAATCCAAGTGGTGGAACGGGGCACTTCATTGCTACCATAATTTGAGAAATGTATTAAAATCTCACTGGCTATTGTATAATGATCATAGTGTATATGTGACTTGACCTATAAATTTTCATTCAACATACTGCTATTTAAGCTGTAATTACATTATTCTAATTACCAGTTTTCTTTATATTTCCTCAAAATCTCTTAATTCAGCTTACTTAAGGCTAATGACTAAATTCAAATTCTTGGATTTGGTACTCATTCAATTACAGTCCTAAGTGGAAAAAGATTTTGCTCTCTCTCCTTTTTATCACATCTAAGCTTCTTCTCGAGTGTTCATACCAACACAAGTTTCTTTGTTTGTTTTTGAAACATTTTTAAACAATTCATGAATAAAATTAAGATAGAAATATAGAGTTTGCGGCCGTTTCGTATCTCAACATAGTAACTAGGAAATGGCTACAATACACACCTATTGTATGGTCCAGATTGTGCCACCTCATTGGCAATCGTAACCTTTTTGGTAACTTTTCAGCAATATGATTTGTAACATTTTGGTGTGTCCCGTACCTTTTGTATATAAAAAAAAAAATCATAACTTTAATATAAAAAAAAAATTGTAACTTTTATAGAGATGCGTATGATACACACCCAAATAAGGGATGTGTATTGTGGCCTTTTCCTAATAAACTAATGTAATCCTAAAGGATTGGCCTCGTGGTTAAGACCTAGGACTTAGAAGTATGCTCCCTCCTAAGGTTTGAGGTTCGAAACCTCTCATGTTCTATCAACTCTTTTGGAGCCTATACAAACAGAGCTTTGCTACGTCTTTACTTGGGCTCCCCAAAAGTGGATGGTCAGATTTGGCCACCAAAACTAGTCGAAGTGTGCATAAGTCGACTCAAACAACTGAGTTATCATCACAGAAGGGTTATGCTTTTCTATCTAAGTTCTATTTAAATTTTCGGTATAAATTCCCCTTCTCCTCTGTACACAAGAGATTAAAGAACGTCTCCCAAGATTATCAAAGTCTGACCATTGAAGCATGGGCCGTAAGATGTATCAGGAAACCCATTGGGCCGAACACGAGCCCTGGAGTCCATTCCAGAGTTGTTCTCCCTAGGTTTGCAAGGGCTTGGGCTATTTCGTTACAAAAATTTGCTCAGACTCTTTCCAAACAGTTTTGGACTATACGTATTATCCAATCAATGTTGGGTACAGTTTGTCCATAACCAGGTTTGGCTCGATCCAGAGCTGCATGTAGTTGTGACGCCCATTAGACAGACTGGGGCCGGGCTCCGATAAAGAGTCGCGGTAGTTCAGTGCTATATTTCTGCTTTGTACAAGGCTTTTTAAAGTTGTGCAGTTATCAAGGCCTTTTGTAACTTCGCAGCAATGCAAGAATAGGTGGCCTACCGGGTAGTCCCTTACCTACCGTAGTAATCGCAATCCATCAATATACTAATATTTTATCGTCTGGAAAGGGAAAAAAAACCATGTTTGGCTGAATAACATTTTCAAACTAAAAGTCCAACAACATGTGAACCAACAATCAAGTTGCTTATATATCCCAAGTCTATAAAGAAACCAAGAAGGCAAAAATATATGCGCTTTTTAGCATGCATCACCAGGTTTGAAAAAGACTATACAAATATCAATATTTCTTTTTTCTCCATTTGGGAGAGGATACCATTTCGAAACTTGCAGCCACATTAAATCTAGAAACTTCATGAATAAAAATGGATTTTTGTTTGGGGAAAGTGTTGGGATGCACTTTCATGTATTGTACCATTCCTCGTTTGTTTATGCCCCAATTCGGCACCCAATTATGGGCCACATGTGGTGGCCATGTTGCTTAAATTTTGGTGCATTTGGACATATCAAGAGGCAATGAACAATCTTTGTGCATTAGGCCCGTTTCATTGAGTAATTTTGTTTGCCAAAACGGTTGGGGATTAGCATGGAATTAATAGATTAACAACTACATGGGTTTTGACGTCAGTCCGTATACTCGAACTCCTGATCTCTTCCTTGGAAGCCATGAGATACTACGCAGATGGGCTAAGAGCCGTATCGGTAGGCGTAATTCGAATTTGATGGGCCAAGGTAGTTTAAATGCCAAGGGTAAGGAGCCCAGTCATTGCAGGGTATTTTGGCCCATGAAAAACCGATTGTTAGGCCCCTTGTTTTTTGGGCAGTTAGTTAATAAAAGCCTGCAAAAAGTGGTTGTTGGCCCTAGCTTGACTAGGCAAATGGCCATAAAGTAAAGAAATTGACTAGTCAAA
The DNA here is from genome assembly GCA_020921065.1 of Vaccinium darrowii. Taxonomy (NCBI): domain Eukaryota; kingdom Viridiplantae; phylum Streptophyta; class Magnoliopsida; order Ericales; family Ericaceae; genus Vaccinium; species Vaccinium darrowii. The sequence goes on from CM037162.1 coordinate 16,056,390, forward strand.
TGGCCCCGGCCCACGATCCTTTGTTTTCACGAAATAAAGGTGACAGGGAGATTGTGTAACCGTTTTTTGGCTCAAGATTGGGAAATATTTATTGAGAATTCGGCCAAACCAACGAACAAGAAACGCGCAAAGAATAATCACATGATTTTACATGGTTTCCCAAATGTATGGTGAATAAAAATACACTGTTGACATCAGTTTCTAATACTTATCGAATGAAGAAAGAGTACAAGTTACATCAACTGCAGCATATGCCAAGTATATTTATGAAGAATTGGATTTATATGACCAATTACCATAATATCCCTCTTAGCTTTCTGAGCTGCTGCTTGGCCCCGAATTCTTTGTGGCGGGTGCTGCCCCCTTGGGCTCCTACGACCTAACCGGGAAGTTTGAACACCAAATCTTCAACGAAGTGCGACTCAAATCGAATTGGGCTTCACAAACCCAATACTAGACTTGAAACTGTTATAATGGAGAGTCGTGCACGAACATGGTACACTTGGTATGAATTCAAGAGTGCCTGTAGCTAAATTCCAGATCGTTAGCAATTAAAATAGGTACAAGAAACGAAGAGGGAAAAAGGATTCCAACACTACAAAGTCCAGCATTGCTCTTATCTTTTTAAGTCCAGCACTTTTATTTTCCTTTTCTAGCCTACCATTGTTTTTATTGCCAACAAAGAGCAATTTACGGGCCGGTACAGCCCAATGCCGGAAATTACATCCAGGTACAGCTCTCATTTTGAAATGCACTGTCCAGGCGCATCACATTCACACCCGTTACTTTTTTATTTTTTCCATCTCTCTCTCTCTACCCATCCCACATAGACCAAGTGCTTAAATCTTAGGGTACCCTATAAAACATGCTTAAACCTAAATCCTATGATACCCTATGAAAGTGCCTAAAATCTTAGAGTACACTATGAAAGTGCTTAAACCACTAAAATCCCTATAATAGGAAAGTGCACCCTAAACCTAAACGCTAAGGAACCCTATGACTAGGGTACCCTATAAAAGTGCCTAAAATTATAGGGTACCCTATGAAAGTACCTAAACTATTAAAACAATATAATAGGAAAGTGCACCCAAAATCTAAGTCCCAAAAAAGAATACCTTACCTTAATAGTAATTTAAAAAAATGACTTACCTTAGTGGTAATTAGATACCTTTTTCCTAGACCTAGAGGTAATTAAATCGCCAAGAAATATGAAGGTTTTTTTTTCTTTATAATTTTTATATCTGGATCAACTTATGCACACATTGAGTAATTCTAAAGGACTAATCTCACCTTTCATTACATGTGCACAATTATAGGTTAGACAAAATTCCATATTAACTGCCGCAAATAAATTGTATAATAACATTTCAGACCTTCATCACCAGGCCAACAAGGGTGTACTTGTTCAACAAAGCCATATTGTGGTTGTTTTGTTTACTGGTTTTGGACCGGTGGTTTAATTTAATACATTAATTTATATCTTTTTACTGAAAAAAACAAAGCCATACTAAATAAATGAGATTCACAATTTGTTGGCAATATCTGTTAGGAGGGAGGGGGAGCTTTGGAATTTACGGAACATTAATTTTAAAGCCCTTTGATGGGTATGTGCCATGGGGAACAGGCAAGACATGGGCCCCAAAGTGTAGATACTACAACAGCTGGAATTAATTTCACGGTGTGTGACTTTAACAAATTTTGCAAGCAATTAAATTGGTTTAATTAATTAGTGTGGTTTGACTTGACACCAAGGGACCCAATTACCCATCTGATATGATCGATTTTCCTATATATTCACTTTCGTTGTTTGGGAATTCAATTTTAATTTAGGAATTAGTTCTTTTTTGCTTATTATGAATTCGATTCAAATATTTGTGAAAAGCCATTGATCGAGGCTAAGGAACCCCGTCGCGAATATTTTTTAGCTTTGAAATGGCTATTTTGTCTATTTTATGAGATAAGCAAGATAGGACGCGCAATTCTCGAGAGGCAAGAGGCCAATCTCATCTTCCAGCTAACAGACAAGTCAATGTAAAAATATGGATTTTAGTCAATTTTGATAATAATAAGAAAAAACTCGCCTTGAAGGAACTACAAAGCGGCTGTAAATAGCAGTTGAAATAAATCTTAAGATAGTTAAAAAAAAAAAAAAACACTGTAATACTATCTTCATAAAATTAAATAAATGAGAATCACATCTATAAGAACAAACAACGTGGCAATATGCGTTGCAGCGTTGGTAATTTTCAGTTCGCGACTATCAAAACCAAGGTTAGCCTAGTGATTAAGACTTGAAATTTAGAAATTTATTCTCTTATAAGAGCATCCTTATCAGGAGCAACAAATTTTACACTAAATTTAATTTCAAAAACACCTTTTATAAATTTAGCAAGTCACTATCCAAAAATTCCTAAAATCAAACTCTTTGGCATGTGAAGATGGAAATTGGGGGGTTTTGTTGCTTGAACAGTGACTACTCAGTAGTCACTGTAGCAAAGCTACAAATTTTGTAAATTTGTAAAATATTTGTTAAGTCTGATTTTGGAGGGTTTTGTTACATTTTACTCATCAAATTTAACTTTCAAGTAATTTGTTAAATCTGATAAAGATGCTCTAAGATCATATATTTAAAATTATCCGGATGCTATCAACTTCTTTAGAGCCAATCTATACGAAGCTTTGTTCAGCCTGTAATCGGACTCACAAGTAGACAGTGGAATTGAACCTTCAAGATTAACTGAGGTGCGCTGAAGCTGACCCAAACACCCATGTAAAAAAAAGAACAAACAAAGCACTTGCCCGAAAAAGGGTTGGGCAAATAGACAATATATAGTACGTAGTTGTTGTTGTTTTCCACACGGTATGCCTGTTTAAGGCACTACCCGTCCACGTGCTCCAGCTTCTGTATCCTTTTAGAGTATCTCCATTAAACATAGTTTAATTAAAGTGTCCTCCTTAGATAAAAAGTGTATAAAAGTAAAACTCAATAAAGTGTCAAAAAAAGTTCTATGCATCTCCAACTCATACTTAATTTTTATGGACCTGAGTTGTTGTTGTGCCGCCCCATGTTGTGCACATTCGGGCCGTCTGTTACTCGAATGGACGTTCTAGATTTCACCTCGACACCTTTGCATCTAAATTACTCGTTATCGTGTGAACAAAATGAAATGTGGGCCGTTCATCTGAGTAATGAACGATCCGGATCGGTGTTGTGCACATCTTCATTTATAACTCTATATATTTAAACCTTCATTTCTAACTCTTCATTTATTCTTCTTTTCAAATATTAGAGGGGGACAATGCCACAATCCAAGCGCACTTTTGAATGGTTCGTTATTCTGATTATGTTTTCGGGGTGTTGATAAAGAAATTGGCAGCAAGGTTTGGGTTTTTGATTCAACATGTTTTTGGTATCTGATTGAGGGGCTAATAACTACCTTTTTGGCGCACCACACTTTACCGCTCAGATTGCTCTCTTTTTTTTTTTTTTATCGGCAATAAGATTTTATTAAAACTTGACAGGGGTACATCAAGTCGAGGGATGGGGAAGGGGGATCCAACCAAAAGTTGGACGAAACCAAAGGGCAAAGCCCAATACACCTGTGGGTCTAAAACACCCAAATAGAAACAATGAAGATCAACCACCCAAATAGGCCTTAAACGCCCAAATTTTACAATAGCAACCCGGCCCAAAGAAAACCCCAAACCTAACCCTGGAAAAAAGAGCAGCCACCAACCACCAGATCTGACAGGAAAAACAACCACCACCACCGGGCAGCCACCAATGAACACCACCACTGGCCACCCGACGAAGGTACAACCCGAAGCCAGACATAACCACCTGCCGCGGAAGCTCACAAAGCCGTTAAGCAAGAACTGGACCATCCAACAATGGTCACAGTGGGAGCCCGCCAACCATGCCACCCATCCCAACCAGAACCCCACGCCGTTAGGCCATGATCAGAAAACCCAGGAGAGATCCAACCGGAGAACATAGAAGGAAAGAAGAAAGCACGGTTGAGATCGGCGTTGGCGGCGAGGGATAGGGGATCGGAAAAAAAGAGACTGGAGAAAGAGAGAGACAAGGAAAGAAACCATACCGAGAGCTAACCTCGTCGCCGTCCGAGAGTCCCACAAGGGCCGCTAATCAGTTGGTAAGACGGTCCAGAAACACTCAGACGTCGAGATCCATAACTCCGACGCAGCCATCGCACCGCAATCACCAGAAACTCTCAGATTGCTCTCTTGTTCTATTGTCGCTGATCAAATCGCTTGGTTTTTTCTCTTTTTGTTGCATGTGTTTGTGCTCATGTGTGTTTGCTGTGGTTTCGCCTGTGCGGCGTGCATGTAGTTGCTCGACCTCCCTTTTTCTCGTTGAGTAGCTTTCCCTGATTAGAATGCCCCATGTGCGATCCGATCGTTTCACGATTGTGGTTGAGGTGATATTTGGTTATGCATTTTCGTATGCCCTTTCGTAGTAACTTGTTGTCAAAAGTTCTTTTATAATCCTTCATGTAGCTTTCCCCAATTGGAACGGCCCCCCATCCGCTCCAATCATTTCACGATTGCGGTCGAGGTAACACTTGGTTAAGCATTTCCATATGCCCTTTCGTAATACTTTTATTGTCAATTAGTTTTTATAAATTTCCTCTTTGGGTTGTTGAGCATATCTTTGTTCGTCGTTTGCTAGTGGCTTGATTCCATGAGCGGTGGTGGTTTGGGTTTAAAGACCACAACTGGCAGGGGCTATTTGGAATCATCTCTCATTAGTCTTGCTATGTTGAAGCTCAGTTGAGTGGTTGGCTTGATTGCCTGGGCGGTGGTGGTGTGGGGGTGTTTAAGGACTTCAACTGGTGGGGCAAATGCTTAGATTTGTCAGCTTTTCGGTTTTGGCTCACTGGATTGGCAGCCTGAAAAGTAGGGGTTTGGGAAGGGAGTTCTTAATTAGGTGCAACTAGTTGCTAATTTGGTGCAGCTAGTTGCTAATAAGCCTGTGATATAGCTCACAGATGAATAGGGTATTCCCGTCGGCAGTTTCCTTCAATAACTGCGACTGCGTCTCCTCCCGACAGATTCTCTATTGATTCCTAGAGCTCTGTAGTTGGCTTTGGCCATCTAGTTGCATGATTAGGGACGACAATTTCACCCAAAACCAATGGATACCCGAACCAAACCAACTTTATTGAAGTAGTATTTTATATTTTTTCCTACCCATGGGGCGGGTTTGGTTTTCAAAACATAATATCCAACGGGTTTGGATTTGGATTTGGTCTTAGTAAGTATTCGGCTAAACCCAAACCTAAACCGATCCATATAATATTACTTATAGGATATATATAAACATGTTATATTTTTATAGACATGTAATTTTTATTTTTCAATTCATAACTTTTAGTGACTTTTCATTTCATCTCCCTCCTTATTCCTCTCCAATCCTTTAAAAATCTCAAGAGTCTCTATAAGAACCTCTTAAGAAAAGTTTTATTATTTAATTATTTTCTTTGATTATGTTGGAATTTACACGTTAAATGGTAAAATCACATGGTATGTTACTTTTTTATTTTAATATATAATCTTTTTCCTTCATATGTTCACTAATGGAATGAATATTAATGCGGGTTTGGTGCGGTTTGGATAAAATCCAAATCCATATAGTTTGGTTATGGTGCACTAAAATTCATACCTGTTGGATTTCGGTTTGGATTTGGGTATAGATAAATGCTTTGGATTTAGGTATGGTAATCGCAAAACTCAGACCAAACCGATCCATTGCCATCCATATGCACGATGTCTATCTATGTCACAGAGCTCTCGCCTTAGGTGCTTTAGACATTTGGTTGTATCGGTCAGTAACATCAAGCATTCAGTTACTCAACAATTGACAGCCAGAAGTCTCCTTAAATTTATTCGGTTGTTTATGTGTCTTAAATGTGTGTTGGGACAAATGTCATCCGTGGATCTACCATGACACAGAAGCGAATCGACAGCATACATTGATCTCGGACATACCGAAGCAATCTCTCGCTGGATGTATCATTCATTTGTTTTGGTTTTGTCTCATGTTCTTTTTGTATGTATTATGTCTTTTCTACTACTGTTGTCATTTGTACGCGGTAGGTTGTAATAGCCATATTATGAAATGGAATTTTACCACTATCACTGAAAAAAAAAAAAAAGAAAAAAAAGAGAAAAAACTCCATACTTTTACTTTTGAGGAAAATGGAACTCCAAGTCCTACTCTAAAACTTTCCTCAATTTGGGAGTTCGAAGTTTTTCTTCCAAACACGGAGGATTGAGGAAAAAAATAGAGGTTCTACTTTAAACGTGGAGTATAGGAATTTATTGTTTTTTTTTTTATTGAACTTTTAATTTGCACAATAACTTTTTTACACCATTGGTACTTTTAAATATATATTTAACGTACCTTTAAAAAGATATATACTACTTGCATTCACAGTATGTTTTAATAAGATTAAAAATGTGTAATATTGAGTTTTGGCAGGAAATTGAAGAATGGGTGAATTTTTAGTACGGATGGCAATTCCGGCCAATCTGATCCGTCCTCCCACCGTTCGGGTCGGAGTTTCGGGGATCGGGTTGGATTTGGAGAAAAAAGTAAAAATTAATCGGGAATCAGGTTGGAGGTGGCTCTACATACCCCTATCCGTTCCCTGGCCCGTTTTTTTATTACTTATCTAATATGTTATTCACATTTAGACCCCTTGAATTATTGTTAATTGGTATGTTTCCTCCATATATATACTATAAGTTTACACGGAGTACCTAAATACACTTCATTCTTCACATTCTTAAACACAATCAAACATAAATTTAGTAGGTAATTTTAGCCTTCAAGGTTGGAATCCTCGACTAGGCCTTGTTCTCCTATAGATTTTAGGTGCATTTTATGAAAATCTCATAAAATGAACATTTTATGGAGGGGTTATAAAATAGAGTTGGTTTTTCAACTGATAAAATGTAGTAGTTTTCCTATAGATTTTAGGAAGATTTTATGAAAATCTCATAAAATCACTTTTACATTTTATATGTTGAGATTGGAGTGTCATAAAATGTGATATTTTATATCCCAAAAATCTCATAAAAATTGCAAATTGTTGCCATGTTTTTCATTATTTGGTGTTTTAGATATCAAATATCTTGGTGAAGTCTAAGGGGTATTTTTTTCTAGATTTTATTTTTATTTTTATTAGTTTGGTAACTTTCGGATCGGGTCGGAGACAGATCAAGTAGTTATGAGGTTCGGAGATTGGAGGCGGGGATGACCAAATCCGTCCCTGATCCTTCCCGTTGCCATCCCTAATTTTAGGTAATTTTTTGAAATTGTAACAAATACAAGATGAGATTAAGTTATTTCCACCGCCAGTGGAAACAAAAGTATCAAAGTGATTTTAACAACTTGCTTTTAACAAAAGGAGTATGTGAGATAAAATTAACTTAAAGCAACTTACTTTTAGCTAATGAGAAATAAATTGGCAACTTGGCTTTTAGCACTTTCATGAAAAATTGAATTTTATCCATTGGTGCAAAAAACGGAAAACTCACGGGAAACTCAGTAACTGTTTGAAATGGATTGAAGGGTTGATATAATCATTTTGAAAGGAAACCACCATTCTTGGATTCATACCCAAAAAGGAAACAACTCTTTTTGAAAGTTAACACTCATACGGGGCGTTTGGATGACGGATTTGATTTTGAGTGGATTTGTAATGAGGGCGGATTTGAGGATGGATTTGTAATGAGGGTGGATTTGTAATGAGGGCGAGCCCACCTCCTAAGAAGGGTGGATTTGTATATTGGGTGTTTGGATGGTATTTTGAGAAGGGGAATTTAGAGGGTGGATATGATAGGATAGGAGGGCAAATGACTTAATTGCCCCCATTTTATTAATTTCATTATAATTCGAATAAATACATAATAATTAAAATAAATACACAATAAATACATAAATATATCTATACTATATTAGATGTTAAAAAATAATATTTCTGGGGAAAAAAAATTAGATAAAAAATAAGATTACAATAGAGGGCAAATTTCAAATTTTGAACGGTTATTTAATTTCAAATTTGATATACACTCTATTCATTACAATAAATTAATAGTTACAATTAATTTTGGGATAAAGTAAATTCATTGTAAGTTACACTCTTTTAACTCTATTATTTATTAAAAGTACATTATTTCTCGAAAAAAAATTTAAAAAGTAATTGAAAAGTTTAAGATTTAGGAAAAAAAAAGTACTCCACAGTCCACATACTAGAAGAAAAACAAATGAGTTCACTTTTCCTATGTTGTACTTGGTTAATTGGGGTACTCCTACACAGTTTTTTTCCATTTTCTCCAATTAACCATAACCGTTGGATCATGATAGAACTAGTGGAAAACACCAATAGGACCATCTCTCTCTTCCCCACCTTCGCCACTACCCATTAATTCGAGCACCTCCTCTGTTTCCCCGCCGACATCGCCGCCTTGAATCCGATTTCAATTTCGGCAATTGAAGACGATGACAATGGTGATTTCGAGTTCCCTTAGCAGTCGATTTCGGCCGCAAGATCTTCTACAACAGCCAGATCAGGCCTGTTTTCCCATCTTCTTCTTTGATTTTGTGTCTGCATTTTTTTTTAGTTTGAAACCATTTCGGTTTAGATCTGAAATTTCTGTACAAGAGAGAGAGAAGAGGTGGATTTGGAAGGGTATTCTCGACCGAAAACATCCCGGATTTGCCAAGCGGTGGGTTGAGGGAGGGCTTGGCAAATCCACCTTGTGGTGGATTTGGAATCCAAACAGTAATCTAGTCCGGCCTCAAAAAAGTGAAGCCAAAGACCTGATTTGAGACGGGGACGGATTACAAATCAGGGCGCATCGCAAATCCACCCTCATCTCCGGCATCCAAACAGCCCGATATTTTCTTAGTAAACAATTACAGTATTTTCCTTTACTAATTACTATTTACTTACGTGAATAATCTTCTAATTTGTAAGTCTCTCCACAAAAAAGGGGAATCACTCACCTTTCTTCATTAATTAAAAGTTGATTAGCTGGACTATGTTTAAAGCTAATTTGGTACATAACACTATCTTTAGGAGAAGTTGACTTGCTTGACGGGATAATCAATAATAGACAATTCATTTAAATTGGGCTCAAGACATGCCTTTAGAGCATCCTTATCAGCCTTGTTAATTTAGTTTTTTGGCTAAAATAGAGAGTCAAACCCCAAAAAATCCCCAAAAATCAGCATCTCTATTCTCCCTCCCCAAATTATTTTTGCTGCAGTGCCTACTCAAATTTGCTACAGTGCTTACTCAAATTTGAGTAGGCACTGTTCACTCACCTGTTGAGTTTCTGTTGGGTTTTATGGGAAGTGTCCGTTGAGTTTTACGTAAAGACAGAGAGAGGGGCAGCACTTTATGGGATTTGGTACACTTCTTTGTACTTTTACTAGACGAAAACCAACTCCCAAGGCAGGGAGATTAGTTTTTTAGGGGGTTTTTTTTTTTTTGGGGACTTGAGTGGAATAGTTTAATATAGTAAAATTTGGATAGAGAGTCTGATTTTTTGAGTTTTTGATAAAGTAGCTTGCTAAATTGTAAAAGGTGTTTTTTGTGGTTAAATTTGATTTTTTTTTTTGTGAGACTGATAAGGATGCCCTTAGGCACGAGCAAGCCCTTGTAAGTAATAAGACCAAAAGCAAATAAGGACTATTGTTTGTCTTTTGAATTTTGATCCCTTTGTGTCTTGGTTTATTATTTGTAATAGAGCACTGCTACGTACACAGAAAGAGTACCCAGAATTGACCCCGAATTGGAAAATCAACGGCCCAGATTCATTCCAAATGAATCTGGGCCGTTGATTTTCCAATTCGGGGTCAATTTTGGGTACCCAAACTTACCCTTTGTAATAAGTTGCTTAGCCACCATTTTCTTTTATTTTTTAACAGGTTAGCCACCATTGACATTTTCTTCTTTCCGTGCAAAAAAAAAGCATTAAGAAGTCTTTTTCTTCTTTTCATTTAAAAAAAATATAAAACTGGGGATGTACTTGAAGCTTGACTTTTTAGGAATATTTTATTAGGTAAGAGAAAATTGTTTAGAAATCAACAAAGGAAATTCAAACTTTTTCTTCATTAATATTTTATTTTTTCGTTTACTTTAATTTCTCTCCTTAAATACCCCTCAAGTTCATGATAAAAAATAAGACTCAAACAGGGAGTAATCATACAGTGGTCTTGGGGCATCTGCACATAATTCGCCAACATCGATTTTTCTTCCCCATACATTTATGTGAGACCTATACACTTTGTCTTAGACTCCACAATATTTTGCAGCGGTAAATGAAACATTAGGCATCACATGTGGCGGTGCCCCAGGAGCACCCATTAATTTTTCATAAGTAGATACCTCACCAACCAATTCAAAAAAGATCAAGCAATGTTGTTGACTTGATAAAAGCGAATAGAAAATAGTGGCTACGGACCTTACTCCATCCAATTTGGACTTGGATTGTTTGACCTGACCCCAATTCCCTCATTTCTGAGTCCAAAGCACTTAATCAATGGGGGTTTTGACCAAACAACCATATAAAAAAACCTATAATAGTGAATTTTTCCATTGCCAGCAGATATTTTAGCACTAGCCTTGTGTGAACCTTGAACACTTCAATATGTACGCAGCGACTTCATCTTTCTAATTACGGAAAATATCAAACTTGTTTTAATTTTGTAGAATTAGCATTCTTACCGGCAAAATTGTTTGCATTCTTACCGGTAAAAGAACATTTTTATCGTTTGCCGATTGAGCTGACCATAGAAAGACCCATTTTGTAAAATTGAAGATTAGAATCAAGGCAGACAACTAGTATAGAATCCGGGGTGGGTGATTTGCACTGTGTTGTGCACTCCTCAGCCGTCCGATCGTGTTTTGGATGGCCCAGATGTGTTTTGATTTTTTACCCGTAAAAATAAATCAAAATTAAATTAAAATTGTCGAACGCATCCGGACCGTCCAAAATATGATCGGACGGCCGAAGGATGCAGAACACCCCCGGTCCGCTAGTATAGGTTGTCAATCGAGAAATTACTTCATCATACTACTAACTTTTATATCGATCGCGAAACTATATAAATCTGCGCCTCGAAATTAAATTTTCGGTTCTGTTTCTGATGTGAATCACGTTTTAGAAATGTGAAAGCTATATACAGAGTCTATATCGTACCAAATTATTCAATTTTTGCTGGTAAGTTTGGAGTCAATAACCCCGGTATGTTATCAAACAAGTCAGCCGCCTTGGTTTACCTGATCATAGGTCACTGTTTCCTGTTTAAATTATGCAGGAAAAAATTACTGAAATAATTGGAGTGGGTTCGTCCGCATATCCACACATAGTTTTCTCCACTTTCACCAAAAAAAAAAACCCATTTGTCCCAAGTGGAAAGTCATCTTCTTTCAATCAACAATGGCATGCTAGCTTATCAGTACTCCTCCTATTAATTATGATTATGATATGATATTGAAGTTTGCAGCTTTCGTGACTTCATCGATATCGGTTGGAAAATGGGTTTTCATTTTGTGTGATTGCTATCTCCCATTTTGACATTTGAGGACAGGCCTAGTAATTGTGTAGGTAGCAACAAGATGGAGCCAAGGGGGATAAGTGGTGGCGACAGCCATCACAAGGTTTTCAAAAAATATAATTATTATGTAGAAAATAAATTTTTATCCCTGAATTATGTAGACTCGCCACCACTAGATTTTTTTAATCTTTCATCTTCATAATGCACTTTGTCTTGTTATTTTTTTAGTACATATTTTCGCCACCACAAAAGTAAAATCCTGGCTTCGTCGTAGCAGCATGTACTGCTGTGAGGTTCAAAACTTATAGATCATATATGTGTAAGGGCCTGAATTTTTCGAGTCTATTTTTTTTTATTAAGTTAAATTATTAGAATTAATTTATTTTCTTAATTATGATTAATTACTTTTAATTACACTAACGATCATAGATTATCTGGATTTTACATCTAAGGACCCTAATTGCCTAAAACCCTACGAGATACATTATCTCCTTCCCTTCCCCATTACACCAGAGGTGGGGAGGCTGCTGTGCAACAAAAAAAAAAAAAGCTGCTGTTTTGTGGTCAACCCAAGTGGTTTGTCAAATGCAATCTTGTGGGATCCACTTTCGGGTCCCACACAATCGATTCGGACCGTTAAATAATTTAAAATAATTATTCAAGTGGTCTTGAAAAAATCAGGCGCATTGGATATTTTTACGTAATTGATCTAATTCGTTTGATTTTCATTCAAAATTCAGGACCCTGTAGTTTGAAAGAATATTCTTCAAGAAAAGTTATATAATTGTGCGCTCGGTAATCTATTGATCTGAACCATAGACATTGTAGGGTTTCTTGGGAAGAGCTTCCAGTAAAAAAATTATCATGTTCAGACATTGATAAGTATAAAAAAAAAAAAGTAATTTGAAATGTTTAAAAACAAAAAATATTAGCAGTTCCTTTCTAAAAAAAAAAAAAAAAAGTCTGATCACTAGTTCCGTAATAGTACCAAGCAAAGATTCAATGTAATAGCTAATGGTAAAAATAAAAAAAATACCAGTATTATTCTCCAATGTAGAAATGGAAGTTAGGCTCATGCAATCTGATCCAAAGGTAATTACTAATCTTATTAGTTTGATAACTGAATTAATAACGAGAGAATGTAAAATTAATTTTAAGAAAAAAGTAGCGGGTGAGTTTACAATAAGAAGAAAGTAGTGGTTCAAATGTAAATAAGGAGAGAATTTCGTTATGTACAATTTTACTTCTTTTTTTTTTAACAGTTACAATTTTACCTATTCGGTGGGTTTACTATGTGACAACTCTTCAAAACAATAAAAATTTAGAGGAGGTTCTCTCTCTAAAAGTTAGAGTTTGCTAGGGTTCGTCCCTCTTCCTTGTCGGCTGCCCCTTTCCGGCCTTCTTCCTCCTCCTCATTCTCTTTGTTTCTGCCTTTTTCCCTTCCTTTTCTCTCCTTCCATCTCTTCACCTTCCCCCATCCATCTAGTTCTCTCTTTGGTTTAGGTTTTGAGGGGTGGGACTGCCGCCTATCCGTCCCACCCCTCCTCGCCATTTGCCGGACATCCACCATCAATCTATGGCCCGGCCGACATCTCTCTTCTCACTCCTCCATACCCCTCTACAGCCTCTCTCCGTCTTACCACTCCACCGTCTTTCCCTTTCACCACCAACACTATCCTCCATATATCCTCCTAACCCAGATCCGCCCCCTTTCTCTTGAAACCTCCACCTCGGGGTTTCGGTGCAGACGATGGGTTGATCTTGGATGCCGTGCCCCCCCCCCCCCCCCCCCCCCCGGCTAATAAAGCTTTCCGATGCCATGGGCGGCGGCCTTGGAAGCTCGGTCTCGTCCGGGGAGTGATTAATCAGCAAACTCAATGGAACTCGATGCGTCTCGGTGATTTCCAGTGGGGCGACTCAGTGGGTGATTGGGTGAACTCGGTGCGACTCAGTGATTTCCAGTGGGGCGACTCAGTGGATTATTGAGTGTACTAGTTTTTATTGAGTAGCTGATTAATTTTTTCTGTTTTAGTGTTTGTTTGTATAGTTGGTTTGTGGTTGGATGTCTTGGATTACATCGGATCTTCACTGTTTTAAAGGTTTGTTCTGGGGATTTCGTTGAATCCTTTGCTACGTGTCAGAGACAGGATTCTCATATCGGCTTTTGTTGATTTGCTTCGGCAGGGTGTCCATGAGCCTGTCATCACAGTGCTCGGTTTCTTTCATTGTAGTTTTGGAACACTCCTTTCAGTCTTGATGTAATCGTTTGCCTTCGGGCGTTTGGAATGAAACTTGCCGTTGTTCAAAAAAAAAATAAAAATAAAAATAAAAATTTATTTCAATATTTCAAACAACTATTTGAAATGAATTACTCGATTATAAGTTATTTTTTGACAAATCTAACAAAACAATTAATTTTGGTATTTACATGCACAATCTAATAGGAGTTATATGTATTACCAAGAGCAAGAAAGTCTTTGGACATGATTTTAGTAAATCCCAAAATTTCATAACTCACAAATAGACCCCTAGTTTCGGGGACGGGGCAAGGCGGATGGATTGAGGAACGGAGTCGGGGAGGATTCAAGGCGGGGATATGCCTGTCTCCATCTCCTACCTGATCCCCGAAAATTTTCAAAAAAAATCTATGTATCCTATCCAATTCCCAAACAGATCTCCAAATTGTTGAGCCGTTCAGAGCAGGGATCTGATCGGACAAATGGCCATCTCTAGCCTTGGACGAGAAAGATCCGGATCCTCTATGAGGATTTCTCTATGAGGATCTTGTGAGGGTTTTGATGTGGGTTTGACAACACACCAAATAGGAGATCTAATGGCTCACAACAGAATCCCTCCATCTACAAAAGGCATCTATAAATTTTGGATTATAGACAGAATACGTAAAAGTATTTGGGTAATATCTTCATAATATATATTCTACAAAAGAATTTTTTCCAGTGAATATATAATCATAGTCCAAGAATTTTGATTTAGAAACAAGGAAGGGGGTTGTTAGGCCTAAACAGAATCCCTCCATCTACCAAATAGATTAGCTGCGATAACGACGCCTAAACTAGCTGCGTTAACTCCACTAGATACCTATTGTAGCTGGTTGTGAGTTGAAATTAGAGTAAAATGTAATTTATTACTCCCTTCGTCCGGATTTGTTGGTTCGCTTTGGGGATTCCAACTTTTTTTCCATTATCTTTTGAGTAGGTTAATTTTCTATTTTATCCTCAATCCCTCCATCTAATACTTTCTCCGTTCCAATTTGATAGACCACTATGAAACTACATGCAATTTTCAAACTAAAAAATAATGTAGTTAGAAAAATTATTTTTCTATCAATATGGATCTTGTTTGCTAGATCTCATCGAGAGCTTTAATACGGTGCAAAAAAAATTCAAAAATGTAAACACATTATTTAAAAAAAAAAGTTTTTGAGTTGTTATTTTAAGTTTTAGAAAAGGGGCAAAAAAGTAAATTTTCATACTTTGTCCTTTGACTTTGAAAATGAATAAACATTTTAGGATTTGAAAAAGTATGTTTGTGGACAAACAAATCCGGACGGAGAGAGTACATAATATGACAAAATAAATTACATTCAAACAATCGGTCGGAACGAGATGAGTTTCTTTCATACCATGTACAACATCATACTTTGCAGGCATTGGAAGCCGATTTTACTTATGTGGACTGAATCATGAACCCTTCTACCTGCACCGATAGGAATGCACCGACGGCGTACTAATGCGTTGCAGACGCCGTTGTGGGTCCCAACCGATCGATCCGAGACGTTCATCCTTCTCAAAATCGAATTCCGACTGGGTCCACGTGGGAATCGAGGCAATCTGACGGGCGTATGACATCGATCCAAAATCATCCCATTTCATTCAAAAAAATTTGGTTGAAATGGGGTGATTTTGGATCGAGATCATACAACTGTCCGATTGCCTCGATTTTAGCGTAAGGCCCACTCGGAATTCGATTTTGAGAAGGATGAACGGCTCGGATCGATCGTTTAGGACCCACAACAGCGTCCGCGACACCGTCGGTGCAAAAGGAATTACCGCTGAATCACTCATGCCGTAAAAAAAATGAAAGAGATTATATTTCAAAATACTCTGTCACTTCTTTTTATTTTTAAAATAAGGTTATCGACATCACATTTTTATTTAAACTCTATACTATGAATGTGAGAGCCTCGTGGAATAGGCACAACCCAAGTGTCGTACCTCAAATATTTTTGTGATCAATCCAGGTTTTGGGTCCCTACTAAAGCAAGTTTTTAAAAATCCGATTTTTTAGATTTTGGAGATTTGATGGGGTTGTTGATGACGTTTTTGGTCCAATTATCAACCTGTGGTTTCATTAAAATTATCGATAATTGATCATCGACTTTTCCGTCAATAATTTTCAATCAAAATGTGGTGTCTGCCATTGATTCAATGAATGTTGCTACATTCACGCCTTCTCGCTCACACCCTAGTGTGTGGGACCTACTTCGGGGTCATACACAAATGGTCGGAGCCTCTCAATTTATTTAGAATATTTTTTTAAGGATCTTTGTAAAAAATTAGCTCAGTCAAATACTAGTAAAGGCTCGATTGATTCGTTCAACGATTCAAGTTTCAGTTCCTGAATCGAACGGACCAAAGCTTTAACAAACTTATCAAGCTTTTGCCGATATCTAACTGAGCTGATTTTTTTTATGAACCCTTCAAAAAAAAAATTAAACAAATTAAGCGGTTCCGATCATTCGTGTGAGACTCCGAGATAGGTCTCACATAATGGGGTACAAGTGGGTCTCAGCAAGAGGGTGTGAGAATAGACTGATTGATAATATTGATAATGAATTCAATCAGCCTTCCTGACAACAAAAAGGGGTTGGAGATCAAAAACGTCATATGTTCGATTAAAATTGGACACTTCTGTCATTTTATTGGGACGAAAAAAATAAGAATAATGCATCTTTATCGCTAATAGACTGATTCTTTGTAAATTAACCAGTAGGAGAATTACATTCAAGTAATTTCTATATCAGTCTTGTGACGTCCGCAACAAGAAAATGAAGTTTAATTACAAGATTATTCAACAAATAATTTTATACGAGAAAGAAATAAACTAAAATGCAACGATATACTCCTCTATGCAGGGAAATAAGTAATCTATTCTGGAATTTAATTCGCTGCCGAATAACGTTTCTTATGAAATGACATGACGACTTTTCAAAAAAAAAAATCTCTCCTTAAAGAATGTACAAATCTGACCACTAGACTAGACCTAATTGATAAGTAATATACTGAATTAAACATCACAACCTGCCAATAGCACATGTCAAGATTTTAACTTTGGCCTTGAGATAAGGTTTTTAAATGGCTATGTGATACTGAGAACAATACTCTCGCCAATTATATGAAGTAGTATAAATCCGATTTAAACCGTAAATAAGTAGTATAAATCAAATTTAAACAGTAAAAAATCATCCAATAGAAAACGAGATCCGCAATAATACTATGGATATTGATGGGAGAGGTACCGATAGTGTTCGTACCCGCGTGTGGAGCTCACTTTGGAGTCCCACACAAATGATCGGAAGCATTTATTAATTTTAAAATAGTTTTGCGAGTAACCCTAAAAAAAACTAGCTCAATCGGATAAATGTAGGTGCTTGATCCAATCTAAATACCAAATGGCAAATTGAAAGATTGAAACAGACACTTACATTTATCTGACCTAGCTGATTTTTTGCAAGACTACTCGAATGATTAATTGAAATTAACAAACGGATCAGATCCTTTGCGTGGTATAGACAGGAGATCAGGTATGAATGATTTTTTCCGGAAGTTTACGGCATCTTGTGGTTGAATCCCTTTGTGTAATGTTTAATTTTTAAACTTTTTATGTGTCCAACTCTTTTTCTTTTTTGTCAAATTACTTCCGTTTTACATAATCTTTATTAAGTCGAAAAAATAACGACGTACCGAAGACTTTCAATTACTAACAAAAAATGAAGAGCAAAAAATAGTTTCCAACAAAAAGAAAACGTTAATCAATATTCGCCCGGACGTGTTTATGGCAAAATGGTAAACAACTAATCCATAATTCATTTTCATCATTATTCTCTCAAACACTGCTCCTGCTGCAAAATTTATTTTGCACATTTCTCTTAAACACTTCTAACACATTCAAAATATTTTCTGACTATAGTCCAAAAAGCTAAAAAAATTCAAAAAATTAAAAATTAAAAGCTGAAAATGAAGCTCATAAATACCACGTGGCACTACTCCAACTATTTTTATTTTTTTATTTTTTTATCAGAACACTACTCCTAGGCTTTGTTCGGTTTGGGTTTTGATAGAGGGTTTTGGGAGTAATGAGTATAGAGAGATATAAAAAAAAATTATTGGAAACCAACAGGGTCGGTCTTGAGACCCAAACACCCAAACCGAACAAGGTGCTACAGTCCTACTAGGATAGTCTTCTTTCAGTTTTATTTGCTTTACCTACCAAGCAGAGAGAGTCACCGGAAATAAGTTGGCCAGGAGGCAAATGCACGTGTTTAAGTCTATTAAATGTGTTTCCTTTTTCGAAGCTACGAGTAACAAATTAGTGGGACCGCGCAACGGCTTGTGACTAGTAGCATTAAAGTCCGAACCAGCTATAAATTATTTCATGATTTTTTTGGCTTTTCGACTTTCTGTGATTTTTTTTCTTCTTTATCATTTGTCGTTAAGAGTTTTATTGCATGAGGTATCCACCACTTGCTTGTTCGGGAGTTCACCGGGATTCAAATCCCCTGTTGCAATTGCTCATGTACGTCGCTTTGGCTATGTGAAAGGATATTGGACATGGTCATTCCTATTTATTCTTCCTATTCAAGTTGATCGTTTTCAAAAAAAAAAAAAGTAGAATATCATTGACATCTTTTGTTATAATATTACTAATATCTTATGTCCAAAAATGTGAAAAACTTTTACTTGTGAGTTGGGAAGAAGTACAAAAAAACAATCAAATTCAGGTGTCTCCCCAAGTCCAATTAATGACTTATTTACTCCTTAATAGGCGAGAAAATCAAATAACCATAAAAAAAAATAATAAATAAAAAAATAAACAGACTGATATGAAGTAACTTACAATCAAACATCGACCGATAATTACGAGAAAAGAAAAACGTACAGCAACATTATTCCGAGCCTTTTTACTTTGAAGTATTTAACATCAAATAGTATGGCCAATAAATACAAAGCGAATATATATTTTGCAACATTATTCCTAGTTTGTTATATTAAGCTTATTGGTGAAATTTGTTTTCCAGAACCAATTACTTCCTCAATGAGCTCCTTTTGTTGATTGAACATTTGCGGCCAAACAATACAAAAATCATACTAATTCAAATTTCAAAAAAACCTCTCTATCTCCGAGAAAAACCCTTCTCTCTCTCTCTCTCTGTGAAAAAAGCTGGCCGCCTCTCCTCCTTTCCCTCCCTCGCCTTAGGGTTTTCACCATCTTTATGCAGCGACGGGAGGGGAGGTACCCTGATGATTATGTTTTTCTTCCTCCTTCGTGATGGATTTTTTTCATTCTCAATAACTGACTATTTTCATTGAGGGTTTTCTCTCTCAATCTCTGATCTGAGAGTTTCTGTAATACCCAAATTGGGGGTAAAAAGTGTTTAGTTCCACATTGGAAGTCTATATAGGTGATCTTGGGCATACAACAAAACATGTAAGAAATTACTACTACATTGGGTTTAAGCATTTTTTGTCATGTGGTGTGGATTGTGGATCAAAATTAAGGTACTGGGTCAGTGTCTACATGGGGCGTTACAATTTTTGTGTTATATCCTCCTTTCCTCTCTCTTGGCTTCCCTTCATCACCAACCCTTCCTCCGTTGCTTTTCCTCCATCCTCGTCAACGCGTGGTCACCGATTTTAGTTATTATCTCGAGTTAGTCATAATCGATCCGTGATGTGTGGTCATGGCCGAAGTGGTTCTACTTGTGACAACTTAGGATGGTTTGTGATATTATGGAGTTTTTTCCCCCTTTTGAAATTTTTTACATTTTCGATTGGATTTCCATCAAAGCTTATAGTGAGGCGTTTGGTTTTTGCTAAGAAAGGTTTGTCCGGTTTGGTGCAAATTGATTGGGCTAAGTCTCCACCATCGTGGTTTCTTGGTTTCCTTTGTAAGGACAAGTCTCTATACTTGATGTATTTTAGTATAGTATCTGTTATCGTTTGAGAATTTTTTTTTACAAAAGTCATACTCACTTAATTTCAGTCCAAAACTTCACAAACTACGTTGTTTTCACACGTTGAATTGGTTAACTTGTGAGGAACCAATGGAGATAGGCAACTGGGTAGATATGGAAAAGGAGGGTTAGGTGAAAAATTACTAGTAGTACTATGGTGTGTATGGGGAGTGTCCAAATTGGCGGTCATTTAATTGCAGATCTGGACTTTGGCTTTCTGTTGAAAAATATCAAAAAGTAATAAAAGTTTCGCCTCGCTAAAAAGTCTCAAAAGCTAAAAAAGACATTATAAGTAAAATAATCTTACTTTTATCTACAACTTAAAGACCAAAAAATAAAAATAAAAAAAATCGAGAAACACACCTTAGTGATTTGCTACTTTGCTCTCCACACAATTGACCAAAATAATATTCTTATCGTTAGACTGCAAGAAAGTACGGAGTAATTTATTGTGAATTCTCTAGTCTCGGAATGGATAACTTGCATTTTAAAAATTTAGATCACGGGATTAGTTATGGTGAACATAAATTAGCCAGGATGCCCATGACCGTCGGAAAAAAGAAAGAAATATGGAAGTGGAGAGAGGGAGTTGCCAGAGATTTCATAGGCTACAATATTGATTTTTTTATTAATCGACAAAAACTTGATCTACAAATAAATTAATTCGATTTGTTTTGAAAACGACAGTTCGATGGTGTTGAATTGCAATTTGCAGTACCGGAGAGTGACTTCATAATACAAGAGTACTATTTCAGGTTTTCTAATCTGTGTGACATTGCTCACTTTTTGGAGGTTGCATATTTGAAAGTGAGTGACAATGTGACATGTTGTGATATCTTGCATTTGAGGATCCATCCGGACGGGATTCACGGTCCACCACAAAAGTTGTCAGCTAGCCAATTTTTTGATCTTTAGAAATTTTCGTTCAACTCCGGCCGGTTAAGTCAGTCCTGATAGTTGAACACACACAGTTTTCGTCTAAAGTATGGTTAAGTCCGCTGGTACGCATCGTCTCCTCTAAATGCCTTATTTATTCCTTTCAGAAATTTTTAGCTTGTTTTTTGTGAGAAACACTCGAGAAAATATCATGCACAACTAAGAGAGTGATTGAAGAGCGTGTAGTTCTCCTTGTTGATTATTATGGATTGACATTCTCCTTCTCTTGTGGAATAGATGCACGACGCGCTTGTCAAACGATTTGAATTTTTTGTTCTTACGTTTTATTTATTTGCTTACACTGATCAACATCTTATTGTTCGCGTGAAGATAATGTTGTGTAGTCTGCAGGACATTACAAGAGTGCAGTGTTTTTTTTTTTTTCCCGTAAAATTTAGCCTAAAGTAAACAATATATGTTTTTTATTTTTATTTTTGTTATTGTTGGGTAAACAAGAAGTATCGGATTATATCTTGCTTTTCGTTTTTCTGATTAATTGCCGTTGTCAATAAAAAAATAAAAATAAAATGACAGTGGTATTCGTTGAAGCAACTCGTTAGATGAGTACCGTAAAATGCATTAAGCTCCATATGGTAGAGGTAGGCTTTGTTCGGTTCGGGTTTTGAGAGAGGGTTTTGAGGGTAATGACTAATGAGTAGAGAGAAATAGAAAAAAAAATTATAGGGGACGGTGCAAGGTGGGTCTTGAGATCCAAACCGAACAAGATGAAAGAGGTGCAAAGCTGAAGATTGCATACGATGATGAGGGATAGGCTTTGCAATTGTGGGAAGAGAATGGGAAAGAGTGACAATAGAGGAGAAGGGTTATAGGGGTTGGCTGGAAATTGTTTCCGAGTGTGAGTTTTCATTATGGTATTATCGTCGGTTAGAATATGGTGCTAGAATACCGAAAATTCAAAATTACTACTCCAGTTCAATAGGTTTTTTTTTTTTTTTTTAACACTTTACTTCAATAGTTTGTTTGCTAGTACAATATTACTATTAGAAAAATCTGACAAATTATAACATCAAAAGTTGTTCACGGTAAAAAAAAAAAAAAAACTGCTTCTCGTTATTGAAACCGACATCGCTCTAATAAATCAATTGACAAGACTCATTGTTGGCAATGAGTTTCAAAGCCAGTGATCTAGAGCGAGTTTCACTAACTTTTAGCTTTTTGATTTTTTGAATTTTTTTTGTTGATTTATGTGAAGATAATGATCTGTCTCAAAAAACATGAAAAGGCAAAAGTCCAAAAATCTTTTTATTAAAACGGTGCCTAGAAATTTGATGCGTCTTACTGTAATTTCAAATTTAAAATCTCTCAAGTATTATCAACTATGAGACTAGTCAATGCACATCTTTAATCTTATTTTAATTGGGCCCCATAAGAATGAAATTATTAGGGTTGAATTTCTCATTTTTCCTAAAAATGCTAAAAGTAATTGATATATTATGAGGAGATGGACTGTCTCGGTGTTTAGTCATCTTAGAGCCAGGCAATAGGATTATTTTGGGAAATTAAGCCTATTAACTCTCTAAAGATTAATTGCGTAACGCGTGCGTAAACTAATTTAGACATTTAAACTAAAAAAAAAAAAGTACGGCCAGGTGATTTGACCGAGGGGTAGAACTGTAATAAGAAAAACAACTTTTGGGAGTGCGTGTCTATTAGAATCAAGCTCTGAATTCCCCATTTTTTTTATACGAGTATTTAATTTTTCTTGTTTTAATCTCAGAGGTTGTTCTTTTTTTTTTAAATATCACATCTGTATTTCGGTCAATTTTGTTGGGGGTGGACCTCCCCTTCGCTCTCGCCTCTCTCCTATATATGCCTCACCGAAACACTGGAGCCTCTCACACCTCCCTCCTCTCTCTCTCTCTGCGATTTTGCAGGATTCCCTCCCTTCCTCTCTGTCTATATTCCATCTCTCTCTCTCTCTCTCTCTCTCTCCACAGGAGCTAGGAAGGGCGAAAACCGCTCCCCTTTTGGATCTATTTTGATTCTTCAGAATTCAGAGGTAAACAGAACTGCACAGAAATGGCTTCGCATCCGAAAAATGTTGGAATTCTCGCCATGGAAATCTACTTCCCTCCCACATGTATCCAGCAGGTATGAAGCAAACATCCTACTTCCTTCTTCGATTCTATCTACATCCCTTCCTCTCTCTAATCTGTGATCTCTAATCTCAAATCATCGCCAATTGATGATGATGAAGTTCTGGTTTCTCTTTGATATGTTGGTTAATATGTTTTTGTTGTGCATGATCTAGTTTTACGGTGTTTATATACGCTAATAAGGAACTTCGATTGGCATGGCTAAACGAACTTCTGGTTTTTGCAAAAGAAAATCGAAGCTAAAAAAGTTAAAATCCTTGGGCTTATTATTAAAGTAATTTTTTGTGCGTGTTTTTTATGCTTGGAGTGTAAAGGTGGAAGCTAAAAAAGCTGCGTTTCAATTAAGTTGATTTTTCCTTAGAAGAAAATCAATCTTATTTAAGTGATGCCAAAGGAAGCCAAAATTTGTTTTTGTTTTCTTTTGAAGGGCATAAATTTGTTTTTTGGAACTTCCAATTTTTTGTTCACATGCTGCCTCACTGTTTTCTTCTCAAATCTTGGAGGTTCTCATGAAGACATACCTAGAATATTTCAGACTCAACTTTGTCAAGAGCGGTTTCGATGCATGTGGGGTCCACCCACATCGAATAGTTCTGGACACATTTGTGTTCTTGGGTTGTTTTTCTTGGTTTTTTAAATTCAATTTTAATTTCTCATTGGAGTTCCAACTTGTGATAAATAGGAAACTTTGGAGGCTCATGATGGTGTAAGCAAAGGGAAATACACAATTGGACTAGGACAAGATTGTATGGGGTTTTGTACAGAGGTGGAAGATGTCATCTCCATGAGGTTTCTACTCTTGATCTAATCATTGCCATGCTCAATGATCTTCTGCTAAATTGAATTGTTACCCAATTTTGCTTTAGAAATCTCGAATTTTGTGTAACTCATTTTCCTGGAAATTTTCTACCTCATAAGCTGACATATTTTCAGCTTTTGGTTTGTGGGCAAAAATAACTGGAAGAAGGTTTTTAAAAGCTGATTTTCAAGAAGAGGCTTTATTTGATGGGTTTTTCTTTAGCTTCTGTGTTTTCAAGAATTAGTTTTCTACTCAAATTCAGCTGCAACAATCACACACAAGTTCAGAAGTCTTTTTAAAGCTGATTTTCGATAAGCTCGATTTTGATGCTTTTTGGTAATATGCTTTCTCTTTACTGTCTCAAAAAAGCTGTTTTGTTAAGTCTGCCTTGACGATCTGTGGTGTTAAAACTAATCTCGTTATTCTCATATCCGTATTGTCTAATTACTACGATTGATTCTCTCTGGTTGTATTTTAACATGTGCTGAGGACTGTTTTTCAAATACCATCTGTGTATCAATGTACATGTTGGTCTTACACAATTTCCTGATTTTAGCGGTATGGCCTTACCTAGTGTAACTACAAAAGGGCTCGTTTGAATCCATTTGTATTTCCCAATTGCTTGTCTTGGCATATTCAGTTGGAACTTTCTCCTGCTGAACTTTTTGTTGAAACAAATAACTATTTTAGTAGCCTACACGGGTGTGGTCTTGATGCTAACTCTCTGATTTTCAGTTTGACAGCTGTTAGTTCCCTCCTTGAGAAGTATGGAATTGATGCGAAACAAATTGGACGGCTTGAAGTGGGTAGCGAGACTGTTATAGACAAGAGCAAGTCCATTAAGACTTTCCTAATGCCAATCTTTGAGGTATCAATCCGAACAATGATAGTCATAGTATTGGTGGTTTTGAAATTGTCAACTGTCTACTTGTCGGAAATGGTGTGACTAGACTCGCGAGTTGTGACTTCAGGATGGTGCCTTAATTGCTTTAGGGTAGAGCATATCACATTAAAATAGAGATATCTCTTGGAAAGTTGAGAGAGTAACGGCGATAACTTCTATTAGTAAACGATGAAAAACCATGTTACTACCATTGCCCCAAAAGCTTAAGATGTTAGGAGATGAGTTCAACAATTTATATCAAGCTATTTAACACCGTTCCTCACAGGTTAACCCGTCTTTCATGAGGGGATGCAAATATTCATTGATAGAGTGAAACATGATATAGAGGGGAGAAGCAGAATGCTAATGGGAAACAAATATAAACAGAGAGATTTGAACCTAGTCTCAGTTAAAAAAAAAAAAAAAAAAAAAAACTTAATAGTCTCCCAACCTTCTCTGATAATGTTTATAATGTCGAGGGAGAGAGAAACAATAACTTGTATTTCTAGAATACAAAATGCTACGGAGCAAAACCTAGTAAAACAAGAAGACAATGCTATAGCAAATACAAAAATTAGAGAACTACTACACTTTCACTTTAGCAACTGGTTTCACCACTATGGATTTGTTCTTAGAGTTCAACAAATTTTAGAAGGTGGTTTTTAAATGGCTGCAGTGACTTAGATGATCAATCTGAGGCTGGGTCAATTAAATTTGTTGCAGGTCCAGTTTTGAAGTACCTTTCTTGGGCTTCTCTACTGTGTCACAAGGAATTTTATATGTTTGAGTTGCCATTTTTTCATGCTGTTGATTCTGTTGCCACATATTTATTCTGCTCTCTGTTCTCATGGGAAAAAACCAGAAATGTGGAAATACTGACATTGAAGGTGTTGACTCAACCAATGCTTGCTATGGAGGAACTGCAGCTTTATTCAACTGTGTCAATTGGGTGGAAAGTAGTTCATGGGATGGACGCTATGGACTTGTGGTGTGCACAGACAGTGCGGTATGATAATCTCCTTTGGATCTTCAGTTTTCTCCTATAATGCAATCATTTAATTCAATTGGAGGAAATATTTTTATTCTATAAGTTATCAAGTTTCTTACTGGGGGTTTTCTATACCAGGTCTATGCAGAGGGACCAGCTCGACCTACTGGGGGTGCAGCAGCTATTGCTATGCTTATAGGGCCTGATGCACCTATAGCATTTGAAAGCAAATTCAGGGGAAGCTATATGTCTCATGCTTATGATTTTTACAAGCCTAACCTTGCAAGTGAATACCCGGTAATTTGCTGCGAACTTCTTTTAACTTTTGTCTTGTTTCACAAAAGCTATCAATGCTTTTTGTGCATTGTAATGGGTACTTTGGTCTTGGCCCCACAAGAGTTTAAGATAAGGAATTTGGATTCTTATTTTGTTGTTTTTCTACTTTTTAATCAGCAACGTGGAAAATGAGAAAGTAGAAGTTACCATCAGGGTACATTAACTATGTTGCCTGTAAAAGTATATTGAGTACTTCATCGTTTTATTCCAAATTGTGTATTATCAAGAATATTAACTCCTGTAATTGAAATGTAAGATACGCTGCTGCGTGAAGCTACTTCTGCTTCATTGGTTTGACCATCTAAAAGGGGAGAATCAACTTTTTGGAAACCATTCGTATTTGAGACACATAACATAAAGAAAATTACAAAGTTTTCCCTCTGTACTGCATGGTTGCTTGCAGATGTGTAGGACATATGAAAGATTTCTAATAACAATTGCGCTTATTT
Organism: Vaccinium darrowii; assembly: GCA_020921065.1. Lineage (NCBI taxonomy): Eukaryota > Viridiplantae > Streptophyta > Magnoliopsida > Ericales > Ericaceae > Vaccinium > Vaccinium darrowii. Next base: position 16,082,745 of record CM037162.1, read on the forward strand.
TAACTAAATAATATTAATATATTATGCTTAAAATATGGAAGAGGGATTTAGAAAACTGCCTTCATAAAATACTATTAGTTGTATGCCTGTCCACAATTTCTCAGGAATTTTATGACTTTAGGGAAAAACCACAAGAGTTAGTTTGCAATGTGGCTTGCTATTTGTTTGTGCTCACTGCACAGCTTTCCTGCGTGCAGACTGATCCTATAGAACTTTGAAGCCATAATAATGCTTCCAGAATCTGATGATTATTGCTCATTAGTGATTACCTTGGCAAGTAATAGCAAACAGGACAATATGCTTGTAGCTGTTTACTGGACCAACATTGTTTTCCACTAAATTGGAGGTCTCGTTTTTTACGCAGCCTGATTCTTTGCAATTCTCATCGTTGGACGTTTACTTTTTATAGGTGGTTGATGGAAAGCTTTCACAGACTTGCTATCTTACGGCAGTTGATTCTTGCTACAAAACTTTCTGTAACAAGTAAGCTGCTTTTGATGTTCTAGAGCCGATATCCTTGTTTTGATGTGGACAGTCTTGTATAATATACTGCTATGTGAATATCATAACGTTTTGCTTCTATATAGGTACGAAAAATTGGAGGGCAAACAATTTTCAGCTGCTGATGCTGACTATTTTGTGTTTCATTCTCCATATAACAAGGTAGTTTATCTAAAACTGTTCCGAGTCTATAATTTCTTTTTCTTGCTTTCCATTCGAAATTACGTTGTCTTGAAGAATAATGTCTATCCTGATAAAAAAAAAATGTAAGATAGTATGTCTGATTTTTTTGCTCAAAACAATGCAGCTTGTTCAGAAGAGCTTTGCACGGTTGGTGTTTAGTGATTACTTGAGGAATGCAAGGTTTTTATATATTCTCCATCCTCTGACTGTAAATTTTTTTAGCATTATACCACGTTTTATCTGCGAGTTGCACTAGTACATCGTGAATGATCTTATTTGCTTTTACTCGCAGCTCTGTTGATGAGGCTGCTAAAGAAAAGCTAGCTCCATTTTCAGCTCTAACTGCAGATGAAAGCTATGCAAGCCGTGATCTTGAGAAGGTTTGTTTTGACTCGCAACATTCTGACCTTTGTCATCCATTTAAAATTTACTTTGCGAGAGTGATATTGGTTAATTAAGGCAAACAAATCGAAATGGTGTATAGTGATTCGTGGAAAGGGGTGATGGTTCTTATGACTGTATAAATGCCGATGTTGGACTCTCTTGCTGATGAGCAATCAATGTCAATGCGTTTGCAGGCATCCCAGCAAGTTGCAAAGCCACTATATGATGCAAAGGTTCAACCAACCACGTTGGTACCAAAGCAAGTCGGCAACATGTACACTGCGTCTCTCTATGCTGCATTTGTTTCTGTTATTCACAACAAGCACAGCTCATTGGTAATTGCTTAAACTAGTTCTCTAGTTGGGAATTTTGTATGGTACTTTATAGTATGTTAGAATCTTCCTTCTAAACTGCTATTGGATTTGGTTACAGGCGGGACAACGAGTAGTGATGTTCTCTTATGGAAGTGGTTTAACCGCCACTATGTTTTCCTTCAAACTCAGTGAGGGTCAGCATCCTTTTAGCTTGTCAAACATTGCAACTGTGATGAATGTTGGTGGGAAATTGAAGTCAAGGCATGAGGTATCCTTCTCTTTGAGTTGGTGTTTACTTCTAGGCTAGAAAATTTGCCTACCCACAAGCACTTGAATCTAAGTCTTTTGTTTTCGATGTTGCATGTAGGTGTGTTCACATGTGTAGTTGGAACATTTGCCAGAAAATCTGAAAATTATGGTTTTGGTTCAAAATTATGGCTTTGGTTCACCTTATATGAATAGAACATTCAGATTATGCACGAAACTGAAATGTTCTATATGCTACAAATAAAATATCTTCACAAATACAAGTATTTTTTCATGTTCCCATGTCCTCGGACATGAGAATTAGATGAATCCGAGTCAATAGATACGATATCCCCACTTGAGTCTATGTGCATAACTTGTGGTTAGTTGCACAGGTCTTAATGCTCTTTGTGCTTTTTCATATTCTGATGAGCATTTCTTCATGCAGTTCCCTCCGGAAAAATTTGTTGAAACAATGAAGGTGATGGAGCATAGGTATGGAGCCAAGGACTTTGTGACCACCAAGGACTGCAGCCTTCTAGCTCCAGGCACGTACTATCTCACTGAAGTCGACTCCATGTACCGAAGATTCTATGCCAGGAAGGCTGTGTGTGAAAACGGGTTGGTGGCCAATGGTCACTGAGAATAGGCTAAGACAAGTAATGCCAGAAGTTAGCTCAACTGTTTCTGTAGACGATATTATCGCCATGTAGAAGAATAACTCTGCTTCCGTGGGTATGTTTCATGGAGCAAATAGTTTGTTCGCAGTAGTGTTGTCAGCTCATATGTGATCCATATTATTCCGCTCGGTGTTTAAGCACTCATTTGCATCCCTTTCAAGCAAATTGGATGATGATTGTTGTGATATCTTCTTTTTTTTCTTGGTTTAAATGGAAATCTCGTTATGCATATCGGTCACGCACCACTGTCCTCTATTAAGTATTCGCATCAAGGTTTACTGACTATTGTAGCTGCGTGATGATAAATTAGTGTACAAACTACAAACGTCTGGCATATTTATTCCAGTAAACTGCAAAATTGGGTTCTTTTACCGATTCCTATTCTGTATTTTTATTGTTGGTGCAAATTCGGAAAATATGATGGAAGCATAAGAAAGATTTGTTAAATAGGAGAATTTTTTTGTGCAATGAAGAGATGTAGTTTATACTGTGTTTGGTTATAATAGCAAATCTGCCCACATTGGATGATTTTTGTATTTTAGTTAGAAGTCTGAATGGTGGTTGTACAAACAGGTATTCCATGGTCCAAAATGGACTCTTGAAAGCAAGCCTCTATCGGGACAGAAAAAATTAGGAACAAGAGGGACCTTTACTGAAGTATGGGTTTTGTACGGTTTTGGGGTCAAACTTTCAAGGGTCCTGGGTTCCTGGGTCCCACTAACTTTGTAGCTTTTCAATTGTGTAACTTTTAGCTTTCACTCTCAATAGCTGAAAATACAACTCCAGATAGCCCCCATTGACAATCTGCTATTGAAGTGTAGCAATGACGTATACTTAGAATGATGTAGCAATGATGTATACTTAGAATTGTCACGACTCAAACAGAATTGTCACGACTCAAACACAAATGTGTTTAGAAGTGTTCGATATATGTGAGCTTTCATTATTTTGTGGTGCTCACGGTATTGAATGGTTCAAGACACATTTGCCTAAACTTTGCCCATGATGTGTAACACCATTAAAAGAAACTTCATTAAAAATGAAATACGTGATGCAACAATTAACCGTGAAGTTGATAAAGAAAAATCAAGCGCAAAGCCTAATTATCCTAGAAGTAATCAAATGAGACAAGGGTGAGATTCCATATTTTCACACAGTTGCTGTCCAACAACATCATGTGCAGGGGCGGATGCAGAATTTGCCATCAGCGGGGTCAAAAATCTATAGCATATACTCCTTCATTCAAGTTTGACGGTCCCTCGAAAGTATGTTAATTTTTCAGATAAAAGTTTAAAGTATTTTCGCACTTGATTTTTCGAGTTTCTTTGTACTAAATTAAAGATCTCGATTAGTTCTTTAATTTGGTGAGAAAGATTTAAAAATTATGAACTGAATGAATACTTTATTTTTTATTTGACAATTGCACATTTTTTGGTAGGGATCTATCAAAATAAGACGAAGTGAGTACATTAGAATACTAAACAAAAAGAGATCTATTCAACCAAAAAGTAGTATGTCGTTATTATGTGTGTGTGTGTGTGTGTGTGAGAGAGAGAGAGAGAGAGAGAGGAGTTAAAGAAAAATGGGAACACAAAAAAGAAAATTATCTATGTGGTTGTGCTCCGCTTTATGAATTCATTAAATGATCGAATATCCGAGAAGTATTTAGGATAAAATTCAGCAAAGCGATTCAACCTTTGTTTGTCAAAACTTGCAAATGAGTTGGATGGATTAAGACATGCAACACAAGTAAGCAACTCAGTGTTCACCTCATTAAAACGATTGTTAAGCTCTTGGAGTTGCATATCTATGAATCTATGATCGTGTATAGAGAGACCAGTTAAAAGGCAAAAGTAATGGGTGCGAAACGGAAAAATAATTGGGTGTGGATACCCCATCATAGAGAAAGTTAAAAAGTTCTGGGACCACCAAAAAAAGGAAAAGATTGGAGGTGATCCAGAAAAATTATTTGGGAATAGTTATATTTATTTTTTGTTACTTGGGGCAAGATTAGAAAATGATCTATAGGGTATGGGGGCAAAATTACCAAAATATCCAAAATTATATATACACGGCAGTAGGAAATTTCAGTCCAGCGGGGTCGCTTGACCCCCCTTGCCCCTATATGGGGCCGCCACTGATCATGTGTAGATACCCAAAATGAGTACTCAGAATTTGAAATTCAACGGTCCAGATTCACTTGAATCTAAATCTAGACCATTGAAATTTCAAATTCTAAGTACTTTCAGGTATCTATCCTGTGTATATAGTAGTGCCGTCCAACATTGCTTGACTTCAAAAGCATGGAAATTCCCAATTCATGGTAAGTTTGAAAAGAATTACCAATACAAGACAACCATGTTGAAATTTGACAATTTTGCCCTTATTAAAAGGCATTGGGCATTTCCGCTTATGGTCTCTCTCTCTCTTCTCCAAGACCACCACCGCCACTCAACCACAGACATTACCACCACCTCTTCCTCGACTTTTTCTCCGACAAAAACCCATCACCACAACCACAACATGTTCCCAGCAGCTATGCTACTTTGACATCTCCATTGACGGCCATGGCTTTGGGGCTGAATTCAGGTGAACCTAGATGATCATCAGTTCAGCTCAATTTTTTGGCGAAAAGGTTCCTTGAATCCGATCATAATTCCATATGCTCGTTTGTGTTTTGATCTTTATTTAGGAATGACTTGGTCCTGATCCATGTTGTAGTTTCTATATACCCATAGTTGACTTACATCTTGTTTCCTGTGGCATGACTTGAATATTTGTCCCTTCCCATATCCTCCTCTATATTTTGATCTTTATTCTGGAATGACTTAGTCTAGATCTCTATTGTAATTGCTCTGCACATACAGTTGACTTGCACCTTGTCTTTTGTGGCATAACATGAATATTTGGCCCTTCCATATGCTCATACGTGTTCTGATCTTCAGTCTGAAATGATTTGTTCCCGGCCCATGTTGTAGTTGCTCTATACCCACAGTTGACTTGCACCTTGTCTTTTGTGGCATAACATGAATATTTGGTTCTTTCATATGCTCGTATGTGTTTTGATTTTTGTTTTGGAATGACTTGGTCCCAACCCATGTTGTAGTTGCTCTGCACTCACGATTAACTTGCACTTTGTCTTCTGTGGCGTGGCATGAATATTTGGCCCCCTTTTATATGCTCATTTGTGTTTTATTTACTTTTGAATGAGTTGGTCCAGGCCCTTATTGCAGTTACTCTATACTCATAATTACTTGCAATTTGTCTTCTATGGCTTGCTCTTTGCATGTACTCCCAAAGACCTCCACAACAGTCAAGCCACCACCACTGACCTACACCCAAATCGCCACAATCACAAAAAAAAAAAAAAAAAAAAAAACCACCTTTAAATTTGTTTTTGAACTCACGAAATATCCTCTCACACACACCCCACGGAACCGGAACCGGAACCGGAACCGGAACCGGAGACTCTGTTGTCCCCATCGGATGGCACTATGACAGGGTCTACCAACCCCCAAAACGACCCCCAAAACTATGCCACTTTAGGGGTCTTATAGGAGTTTCTATGTATGTTGTTAAATCTTCGTTTGGCACTCATTTGATTCATTCATTTTTTTGGGTCCACTTTAGATTTCACAAAGATGATTCAAACCGTTCATTAATCTTCAAATGTTTTTCTATGAGTTCCTACAAAAGATTAGCTAGATTCAATGTCTGAAGGACCTTTTTAGAATTCGTAGGGTGCCCTATGTACCTGAAGTCCCGTATGGTAAATGCACCAACAAAGTTCGACAGGAGCTATAGTCCCCAAAGAAATGGCACCGATTTAACAAATAACTTCCAAATAATTTATTCATAATCAAGGCAATAAAAATACAACATTCGAACACAGAACAGGCAAATTGTGTTTGCCGCGAGGAAAGAGGACTCCTTACAGTGGAGCGATCACATCTACCCGCATGAATCAAATTTAAACAACAGTAACATTAACAAAACAAAAGTTCAAACCTCCAAGTTTCAAGCAACAAAAGTCTTCTGGTTAGGCTTGAACACATACTTTACAAGGGACTCCTTGATGGATAAGAGTTCGGGAAATTCCCGACTCAGTTTGGTTGCATCAAGCTCATTGTTGCTCCTTGGGGCGACGATCACCTGCGCTTGCTCCTCAAGAGTGAAGTTCTTCCATGTAAAGTTGGGGTCAATGTAGTCGCGATACATCTCTAAAATCTCGTTATGGCTGACCACTCCAGGGTTTGTGAAGTTCCATATCCCAGTGAGGTTTCTCTTTGCCATCTCAATGGAAATGGGGAGGAGTTCATCCAATATCGTCATGGAGTTGGGAATATTAACAACCTTCTCATATCGAGTGATCTTCGTGATGAAGTTCCGGGGATTGGATAAATCAGATGAGATCGGCATTCTGACACGTAGTGTACAGACATTCTCATAATTCCTGAGCAAATCTTCCACCTTGAGAAAGGAGAAACATGAGAGACCATCAGAACAAACAATAGAAATTACTCAGGAAAGAGTTGATAGCCTTGGATGCTATATAAGTTTCTAAATTTTTGTTTTTACATAGAGACTGCAAGGTAGTACAAACAAAGCGTAACAGGAAATTCTCTTGGATTGCTACAAGACCTGTCATCTCATACAACCCGAGTTTTATGTATTAAGAAAAAACATGCCAATAAGATGAGTGCAGCTGAAATGAGAATGTTGAGATAGATGTGTGGTAAGACCTTGCGGAACAGAATTAGAAAGGAGAAAACTCGCCGAATGACAAGGGTAACACTGATAGAAGATAAGATGAGAGAAAATAGATTGTGGTTTAGGCAGGTCTATTCTAGATCGACCGATGGGGTAGTTATAATTTAGTTAGAATGAGTTATACGGTAACGGTTGAGAATAATGGGGGTGGCCAAAATTGACATTAGAGGCAATAGTTCGAAAGGATCTAAAACTTTTGAATATAATTGAACACGATGACCTTGACAGAGCTCGGCAGGAAATCCACCCCAATTGATTGAGACTTACGCCTATGTTTGCTTTTAGTTTGGTAATGGTTCAATATACATCAGATCATTCAATTCCCTGTTCTAATGTAGTGTGTTTTATTCTACTTATGAGTCTATTTCTAAGTTGAAACGCACAAACAAAGATATAAGATTCAGTTTCAATGTTCAGTAACTTCAGTCGCACTAACCAACGTTGATGGAGAAAAACCAAACTCAAATATCCATGCAAAAAAAGTCAAAGAATTAACCCCCCCCCCCCCAAAAAAAAAAAAAAAAAAAAAAAAACTCAAACATGATGCATTTACTGAGAATGCAGACAAGCCATGCTCTCCAATTAGCCAATTGGAGCAGTAAGCAACTCATAGGTCAACACCTAATTTCCTTAAAATTTGATCAAAATCCAACTTCGTCTCCTTTATAGTACAATCATGCACAAACTTCAAATCAAGTCAAGAATATTCGCCAGTTTACTTCATATCGGTTATCTTGAATTCTTGGTAGAAAGATCACCCAAAATATCCACTAAAACGCACAATCTTGTACCAACCAAAAAGAACATAATCAATCGAGCAATGCTATGAACGCAACTTTAAAATACAACTCTACAAACACAACTTTAAAACACAATTCTGGACACAGACTGGAGCCGTTAGATGCACATAGGCCCACTTCCCACATATATTAACCGGCTCCGGATCCCGCTCCGGTTGTTTCCCAAATTGTATCAGAAAACTGTTCTCCTAGACTTTTTTTTACCAAACATAAAGAGTACAAACAGTAATGTCCTGATTTCATATTAATAATCATCATAAACCACCACAAAACAATTCGATCTCGAGCTCAAATGTAATTAACTGGGCCCTCTGCTAGTGGAGGGTGGGATTGGTCGTCAAGATTAGTCGAGTTGCGCCTAAGGATAGTGGGATTGATCCCCTACTAATCACAGACACACTGAGTTATAGTTTAAAAGAAAAACCAATATCATCAAATTCAATCAAAACTCACCATGGCCTTGGTCTTGGAGTAGAAGGACCCAATAAAATTCGGAGTATCCTCCTCCTTAAATCCGACCCCCGACCCTTCCGGATGCTCCGCATCATACTCAAAAATGCACCCCGTCGCATAATTAACCAAAATCAGACCCTTCTCCCTACACACATCGGCTAGGGTTAGGGTTCCGACAACGTTGGCTCGAATGGTCTCGACCTTATGCGACTCGCACCAGTCGACGTTTGGGCGGCCGGTGACGCCAGCTGCGTTGATGACGTGGGTGGGGCCGTGGAGGGCCAGGTCGGCTTCAAGGGATCGGCGGTCCTCGAGGCGGCCGGAGCCGTAGACGTAGGGGATGGATTGGGAGTCGCAGAGCTTGCCCAGTAGGCCGCCGATCCAGCCGGTTTTGCCGTAGATTAGGAATTTGAGAGGCTTGTCTTGGGAGGGGGAGTTGACCGGGAAACCCATAGTGGCAGACAGAGAGGTAGAGAGAGAGAGAGAGAGAGAGAGAGGATTGGATCTGTGAGAAGAAGGGTGGGAGGAGAGGGGAGGGGAGTAGTGGGGGAGTGGTGCGTGGTTGGCGAGATGTGAGGCGTTTGTCTTGGGGTGGTGGTTTCGACAAAGATGGGTTGCTAATACTTTTAGGGAAAAAGATACGCGCACTCCAAATGCACACCAGCACGTACGGTCGTCCGTGCGCATTTTCGATAGTTTGGATTTTAAGTAAATTGTTCACGCAAACAATTTGTTTGTTTGCGCGAACAAATTTTTTAAAATGCGGACCATTGATTCTTGAAATGGACGATCGGGATGTGCTGGTGTGCATTTGGGGTTCGCGTACGTGATGTGCGCGTAGAATTGTTCTATTTTTAGCACAGATTTCAGATTTGAAGTGTTGTACGGAAAACATGAAAACAATGATTGGGTGCTACCCCCAAAATTTCATAGAAATCACACCGCGATCCCTTTATTCTGGAAAATCACACCGACGGGGTGCTAAGTGATAACGTAAATTTCCTTAGCTTAAAATTTCCTTTCTCTGCCCCCACAAAAGGAAAGCACTACAAATCTCTTCAGGTTGAATCTATTACATTTCCTTTCACGTGGCTCTCATGGTTGTCGAATTTGTGGTGAAGGTCGTGACGGGATAAAGATAATGATTTAGGAAAAATCATATCTCTATTGTTATCGGATCAAGTTGTTTTATTTGGATAAATTGATCAAACTTCTACTTCCATTTATGAAATTAAGACATTGAATCATAAACCCATTACCACTGTAAAGATCGGTATATTCAAACTCCATTTTTATCTATTCATGACAAATTTGGACAAATTTTAATTAAAGTTTACCTATGATTTCACGGATGTATATGTATGGGTGGATGTATATCTTGGTGTGCCGGGGTTTGGTGGATGGTTGGAATGTGTGTTTTGATGTTGTGACGTGATTTGGGGGTGTTGAGATTATGTTAGAAATGATCGGAGGTTCAATCAGTTGAAGAAGAAAAATTTATAAAAAATTTCCTAGCTACTACCGGTATAAATACATCTATTGCACTGGTATCCCTTGATAAGAGCACTTTTCAAGACATTCAATACCGGAGCTATTGCTACCAGTAGCCACTGACTTTATTTTGAAAAATTTGTGCACGATTCAGACTTCTATAAAGGGGGCCTTAACACTTTTTCTTATCAAAACCCATGACTTTGAGCCATAAACTTACCCCTCTTCATGCTTTCTAAGAATCTCACCCAAGCACTCGATTTCTACACAAACCACCTCAAATCTTGAAGATCTACGCATTCCATTGTTTATTTTCACTTAGGTTTCAAACTTTTCACTCAAGGAGGTAAGAAAAATTTGATTTTGGTTGATCCTTGTTCTAGATCTCGCAGTTGAGCTTGAGGGAGGTTGGTGCTTGACGACTGGAGGTCAATCTTTGGATTGAGTTAGGGTTTTGCTCAAAACGAAGTTTGGTAGGGATTTTTCCATTCTCTACGTGTTTTAAGTGATAGTTGGTGTTTACATTGTAGTGTGGTCTTTGTAACGTAGTTGTGTAACCAGATTGAACATGAGAAAGGAGAATCGGAGAACCCAGGTGGTACCAGTACGACACTTTCTTTGGTACCGGTACCAACCTGGAAAATCTGCATATCCTCTTCTGCTGGTTTAGCCATTGTGTAATTAGAGTTGGATCAATGTGTGTGCGTGTTTGATATTGCTGCATAAGTATTGAGGAAACGAGAACAATTGATGTGAAATGTGCAGTACTAGGTCCAACAATCAGTGTGATGCTAGGTATAGGTCACGAGGTCCCAAAAACTCGATCGAAATCTTATTGGACGAACTGGACTTAACGAAAATGTTAAGGGGGTGATGATGTTAAAGTTAAATGCGTATTGGTTAAGGTGTTTGTGATTGTAGAGGCTGAAGTTGGATTATTTATACTAGGGGTGTCCATCGATTGGTTCCTGGCGGTTCTGGTTGAGAACCGAACTGAACCGCTCATGGCGGATATTCGTTTTCAACATCCGAGAGTGATCTAGTTGTGGATTGGGCGGATCAGTTGCTGATTGGTTCGGCGGTTTGAGCACTGAACAATTTTTCAATCAAAAGAAAAGGACGGATGACATAAAATCTAGTAGTACCATTTCCTACATGCCAGAGCAGTTAATGGAATGGATTTTCCCAAAGCATGAAAAAAGAGTACCTTTCGAAGCTTCAAACTCGACTTTCTTTACTAGAAGTTTTACCATTTTTAGCAAATTTCTGGCCTGTTGCTTGACTCTTGGGAGGTTTGTATTGGTAGGGGTGTCTACGAACCGATTCTTGGTGGTTCCGGTTGAGAACCGAAACTGAACCGCTCATAGTAGATATTTGTTTTCAACATCCGAAACTGTCCTTGAGTGACATGCGGATGGACGGTTTGGTTGCGGGTTGGACGGTTTGGTCAATTTGGGAAGATCTAGTGATCCGCTGGTCACCCCTAATTTATACAGTGTTTATGTTATTCATAATATTACAATGTCCATGTTATGGCATTTTCTTATCATTCACATATCATGTCATATACTTATAGAAGGTACAAATCAAGATGCATGATTGGAGTGCTTAACATGTATGGCATGACATCTTTTTTGAAAAGCTTCAGACAGAGAGTTTTTTGTCATCTCGTAAATCTAGTTTTGGGAGATGAAAATGCAACTCGTTTATTATATTTTGACTTGGGAGTTGACTATTGTAATAACTTAAATGCATTACCTCTCTTCAGTATCGCTTTGTTTATAACCTAATGACCATATCTACTTTTGGAAAACACCTTGTACTGTGGGGAGATGACTTGATATGGTCTATATATAGTATTATTGGGAGTTTATCTATGAACCAATTAATGTTGATTTTAATATGTTAAAAATCTAGGGCGTGACAACCACTCTTAATTGGCATTCCCTTAAACCATATTATTATGGCCCTCTAAACCCCACAAGAAATATGTATGTATGTACATGAATTGCCTTAACCCTAAATCAATCAATCAATCAATCTCTCTCTCTCTCTCTCTCTCTCTCTCTCTCTCTCACGCACACACAAACACACACACACACACAGTAGGTCATTGTGTTCTTTCGAACAACATAATTTTTTTCGGATTGGTAGATTTAGGTACGTTGAGTTATTTGGGTTAGGTGGAAGCGGCCGGGAGATAGTTTAGGGTTAGATAGTAGGAGTTGATTTGGGGATGTGGGCCTGTAAACAAAAAAAAAAAAAAATTTGATGAAAAAAGCACACATGGTAATTATATGGAGACCAAAAATGGTTAATCTTTTTTATTCTCTTGTTTATGGAACAATTTTCTTACTAAGTGTTATAAAACAAATTGTTATCACCAAACATGTTCTTTTAGATAGAAAATACACGTACAAAAAGAATAAATCTATAGTCATTATCACAAACAACCTGGGAATCTCCTTCATAATTTTCTTTCCAATTTATCATTTCCATGATTATTTTTACTTTAATTAAGGATATGACACAATTATTTCGTTATGCATAAACGAAAGGTTTTTAGAAAATTTACCCAAAAAAAAAAAGGTTTTTAGAAATTGAGCTTGATTCAGCTATCAAAATAGATAATGGAGTTTCTTTCTTTTTTTTTTTTTTTAATGAATGTTCTTATGGTTATTTAGTTATCTTTTGAGGTATAATATGGGTACGTAGTTAGGAAAAGGAAAATGAGGTATTAATGGACTTATTTTTCTAATGTCATGTAATTCTGTTCACTCAACTGACGGATTTCTAAGGAGTGGGCTAAAGTATTATCTAGAATTATAAAAGCTAGGGTGTGCACTGTGATTTCAAAAGCAACAGGGGTGACAATGTGATTTCATTTGAATAAAGGAGTGTAAGTGAAATTACCCTCTCTCTTTCTTTTTCACGAAGTGTCTATCTGGCATTTTGGAGACATTTTCTTGGCAATTTGGAGATGCTCACGGAGGATTGATTGATTTTTTAATGCTGTATGACACAAAATGAGATTTGTCAGAATTTTATTTGACAATTTGAATTACTAATTTTTAAATTTTGATGTGTGTATGATTCATATTAAAATTCAAGTTGATTGAACATAGATAAAGAAAGGTTTGGTCATAAATAAATATATTGACTTTCCAAAAGAAAAATACATAGATTGACTTTCCAATTCTATTGTAACAAATGTGATTTATTCACGTGGCTGTACCGATTCTTAATTTTTCGCGTGGATAAAAAAAACACATCAAGACTCATAAAATGAGAGGGTGTTTGGCCCCCTCTTTTTTGATTTTTTGGTTTCTCTTTTTTGGTTTATGGATGTTTGGCAACCAAGGGGAGAAATAGTTTTTCCATTTTGAACAATCTGGGTCAGAAATCAAAAAGAGCTTTGGAGCTCTTTTTTGATTTCTACTTCTCATTTTCCCTTTCCAAAACACATTCTGCACATTTCTCCCAAACACTCCTCTCACATCCAAAACTCATTCTGACCAAAAGCCAAAAAACCAAAAAACCAAAAAGTCAAAAATCAAAAGCTAAAAAGTAGGCTCCCAAACACCCCCTGAATGGCTTAAATCGTCAAATGAGATCGTGATGGAGTTCCACACATGAAGGAAGGAATTCTTACTTCTTGGGAACACCATTAGGTAGTACTGATGCAGAACAAGTAGTTGCCCAATTCTACGATCAATTGGACCGGTCAAAACCTAAGAGGTCCAAACAACTTTTAATTGAAAATTGCCAATTTCGGCAATTTATCGACGAGCCCGGAATAGGCCCAAACTTGGTGGGCTGAAGCAGAATCGCGTTACGATCAAGACTCACCACCCTAATCGTGACTGATGGTGGATTTCGGCCAAATTCATTCGTTTAGGCTTTCAATTTAGTAATTTTGCTATTTTAGGTAATAATTAGATTTCGAATTACTCTTATCGTGTAATTCCGTTTAGGTTGTTTCCAATTGGGAATATCTTATTTTTCTTTCTAGTTTTCAATTTTGGGAGTTTCTCCAATTTTGGGGATACTTTATTTTTAGGTAAGTTGTGCTAGGGTTTGCTAGTTTTCCCTATAAAAGGGCATGTAACCTCTATTATTAGAGAGCTTTTAATCAAATATAATTCAGAGTATCTCTCTTTCTTCTTGTGGATTCAAGAACCTCGTGGATTCGAGACCTATTTTCGTTTGAACTAGTACGCAACTAGTTTCTCGTGAATTCCGATGCGGCAAGTACTCCGCATCCTTCACAACACAAAATTATATAAAAACTACTAACTTAGACCTTAGTGTATGAATCTCGCAAGAATGTATGATTACCAAATGACGGGTTCCGCAGGACCACCATGTAAACCATTTCCTCACATGCAGCTTTTTTTTTTTCAAACTTGGGTATGAGTTTGAAACTCACAATGAGAACCGAATTGAGGATTTGGAATCTCAAGTGTTTGTGGTTCCCCCTTTTACCAAATGATTTTTTAAAACAGTTGCTACTTTGTTGTTGCAGAAGTGAATGAAACAATGCACATTAGGTGGTTGATTGCTTTATATTTTACTACTATCAGGAAACAAAAACGGGGTATCCAGTTCACAAGACTCCTGCTTACAACAAAGTACTCCTCCCGTCTCATTTTGTTTGGAATCTCAAGTTCAAATAACCATAATGAACATCCGTCGATTATTGGTATCCAAATAGGCAAGCAGGCGGAAAGCTATATTCTGTTTTGCATAGCTCAATTTCAGAGGCCATCGTCTCACATTTGTTTAATCTACCTGCAATTTCCTTGCTATTTAGTCATCGAGATCAATTACAGACTTACAGAGTTTCTCAAGAAACAAATAGAAGCATTCCAAGTTTCCAGTGGTACAAGTAACATGTTAGTACGTGGTGTGAAGAAAGAAATCTAAGTATGTCACAAGTATGGAATACTATCACCGTATATATTACACCATGTACCCGTTCTTGGGACTCTCATCGATCTAACAACTAATTTTCCAACCGGTGTGACCATTCTTGGCTAGGTTTTTGTTATATCAACACATATTGTGTCGTCTTCAGTCGTCGTTCTTCAGTCAAAACAAACAAGATTCATTGTCTTGCTTTGCGCTTGGACTTTAGAGTTGTCACCGACTGCGAGTTGCTATGCCAGTTTCGCTTCCTTTGGTTGATGAACCAGTTGTTAATTTGCTTTAGCTGCAATCCTGTCTCCTCCACAAGTTTTGCTTTGTCATCTTCCTGCAATTATCACACAGCAACATGCTTAATTGTTTTGAACTCTGGTATTACAATTATGTCAGATTTCTGATATCCAATTTGAATATGAAATGACAAACAGAAGACTTGCCAGATTGATATTTGGTCAAGGTTAGTTACTTACGGTTGGGTAAGGCCATTTAGAATGTTGCTGCCACCAATTTTTCAGCACTGAAGTTGTATCGCCGGGTAATTTTCCTGCCCTTCTTTTCCTTAATATTTCCTCCCTTACATCTTCGATCTTGGACCTAAATCCCTGCAAAAGAATGAGGAAACATATAAGGATCTTTACTAAAATTACAACAAATAAGGATCTTTGAGTAGTTTTTGCTTTAGTAAGCTGCAATTACTAAGTTATTTGCTCATTAAGGATTGAAGTACTTGAACTTCTTACCCAAGCATTCAAAATTACTAAGTGAGATTAACAGAAGCTGTAGAAGATTTACCTGCTTGAGCTCAACCTTCAGTTCTTGCCTAACTCGGTCCATTAGAGACCTTTCCGATTCAGTTGGAAGCAGTGGACCAAACCCCATCATGTCAAACCCTTCAGCACCCGATTGATCAAGCGAGAAATCCATTTGTAGCTCGTCTTCATCGTCTGACATGGTTGCACCAGATCCTTCGCCCAGAGTGACACCTAAAAGTTTAATGCTGGAGAAAGTAAGCCTCACTAAGCCATCATTTTTAGTTCAAACTCGAGGGTGGAGCTGACTTGATTTCCCCTTTGTGTGCTCATTTTTATTCTGTTTCAAATAACTAAGCAATGGGCACTCTGGCCTCTATCATGTTACTTCCATCGGTAAGATGCAATCTCCACAGGTAACTTGTCAAAATCTTGTACAATGCATACACAATTTTGAAGTCAAAGCAATAAATGAAATATGCCAAAAGGGTATATACGCTTACAATCGTCGTTAGATATGAGTTCTTGCAAGTTTCAACAGTAGCCATTTTTCTCACTTGGGGGAAAGCCATGCCAAAATAAGATCAACAAAACAAAAAACCATATACCACCCAAGGTCTTAAATAGTAGTAGCAGACCGCGTGACAGTTGCAACTTGCAATATCGAAGGTAGGGTTAGCAAGAATCGTGCGTAGAAATAATATTTGGCACGGTCGTAGCAGTTGTTGGGTTTGCCCATGAAAAATTAAGCCCAATAATAATTGGCCCAAGTAGATTTGTTTGTTGGCCCAAAAAGTTATTTTTGGCTTTTTAGAAAATGCTAGAAAAAGCCCCTTTTTGTGTGTGTTAGCTGCGTGACACTAAAAAAGGGACGGGGGAAGTAGTATCGTTGAGCAAAAAAACCAATACGTAGAGGCTGACATGCAATTGGGGAAATGTTAAGTACCCATAAAGTTTACCCAGAAAATTACCCAAAATTTACAATCAATGGCTTATAGTGCCCAAATGAATCCAAGCCACTGATTTTAAATTCTGAGTAATTTTTGGGTACTGTTTATGGGTATGGCCCGGGTATGAAGCACTTGGCCCAACTAGCAAACACTAGTATTCAGGTTGTGCCAATCTTGAGCACAAGCCACAACTTAACATCTATCCAAAACCAACCATTGACAGTTTCCCTTGAACACATTTGTCAAAAAGAACATAAAAAAGATTCTCCGCGAACACCAAACACGAGTCATTTTACTTTTTTCTCTTCCTCTTATGGTAATGGGATTATTTTTCCCTCGTAATTGTTTTTTTCTTGGCAAGGTTAGCAAAAGGAAAACAACCTACTCCTATCGGATTATCGGATCTAAAATACCGGATTCGGATCCGGATCAAATCCGATCCGTTGACAGGCCTACCTTGAAGGTAGCGTGGGCTAAGGTAGGCTATAGCTCTAATGAGTGTAAAAAAAGGTTAAAATTATTACTGTATATATAAAATTTTAGCCTAATACATTTTACCCCACCTCATTTTTTCAGTGTTCTAACTTCTAAAAGAAGGTTTGGAAGACCGAGTACTCGCCGCCTTGGCGCTAAAAGGCCCCTCACCAACTAGCCCGACTAATTGCCCTAGACCGACTAGCCTTACTAGTTGCCCGACTAGGCGCCAAGTACTCAACCTAATTTTAGCCTAATACATTTCACCCCACCTCATTTTTTCAGTGTTCTAACTTCTAAAAGAAGGTTTGGAAGGCCGAGTACTCGCCGCCTTGGCGCTAAAAGGCCCCTCACCAACTAGCCCGACTAATTGCCCTAGACCGACTAGCCTTACTAGTTGCCCGACTAGGCGCCGAGTACTCAACCTTGGAAGCTAGAAGGTGCTCAGCCGCCCTGGGAGCGCCTAGTGAGTTTTAGAACCTTGCATTTTTTGTGTGTAACCCAACCCATTCTAACACTTGTCCAAACATGCATAACCCCACTTCTTTTGAAAATAAAAACACAGATCAATCGCTTGTCTTCTCTCTCTCCTTGGCGCGAAATCCTCCTCCTCCCTTGTTCAGTGCTCTCTCTCACTCGAAGCTTCATCCATTCGTCCATCTCAACACATCTTCCATCAAAGAGCAGGTTTGTATCCTCCTCTTCTATTGATTTCTCGAGCAAACAGGGTTGAAAAAAATCTAGGGCATGAATGGTACGCTTTTGCAATTTTGAGTGTGAAACCATCTTATATTTTTTTAATGTGAATCACATTTGTTTGTGCTAGTTGAAAAGGGGGTATTGAAAATTTAGGGTTCCCCTTTTTGTTTTTGTTGGTGTTTTCATCCTTATTGGGTTATAGAAAAACCAAGGCCAAAGCATTCGAATTGATAATAGATTAATCCTATTCTTTAAACATCATAGGGTACAACTTCAATAGTGTATTTTTTTGTATTTTCTTTTGTATATTATTTAACATTATGCATTTATGTATAAGTTTGGGTTAGTCTAGGATAACTTAGACTCCTTGTTCCGCCCTTAGCGATGCGGTGTGGTGGTGAAAGAGGTTAAGAGATTGTGATGGCGGTAGCAGTGGAGGTGGAGAGAGACAGGGGTATCGGTGAGTGTAAATTTGTTCACCCTCACCTAATGACGGTGAACAAAACCCTCACTCTGATTAGTGACATCACTTTGTGACGAATCCCACAACTTTTTTCACCAATCAGAGTGTGGGTTTTGTTCACTTACATTAAGTGAGGGTGAACAAATTTGCACTCGGTATTGGCAACACAATGGAGATAGTGGTGGTAATAACTAGGGGTGCACGCTGCACATGCATCAGTCTCAGCTTACCAATAAGGCTAATGTCGTTGGGCTAAGTTAGATTTTTAAGCCCATTCCACAGATAAAAATGAATTTTGAGAATCTCTCTTGAAACCCGGCCCAGTCACTCTGGCCCAATTCTCATAGGAGGTTGAATATGTGTGCGACTGCGTGTGTACTAATATTGGATGCCAGTAAAGTAAAAGTTGCACTACATGGGGGTTGTTTCGGTAATGAAAATATTTTTCATATGGGAAATATGATAAAATTAAAATGTTTTTAAAACTAAATAGATTAACTTGACGAACTTAAAAACTAAAATTCTAACAAGAGATTAAATTATTTGCACCTGCGATGGAAACGATGGGTTTTCCATCACCGCTTATTATGGGGTCCACCGTGCATTTATTGTTATAATCTGAATCATCCACCTTGTAAGGCCCACAGAGAAGTACACCTACGGAAAAAATCAGCTTGGTCGGACATAGATATATCAAAATTCTAATTTTGGTTTATAAAATGGACGGTTAATAATTTTAAAGTTCAATAGTCCATTGCCATTCATTTTATAAACCAAAATTAAAACTTTGATATGTATCTATTGATATCCGATCAAACTGATTTTTTTGAAAAAATTAATTACTCTACGGGCTTTACGAGATGAACGGTTCAGATTAATGATAAATACAAGGTGAGACCCATAATGATGGCGGCAGAAAATCCATGGTTTACTACCATTATCATGTAGGGGTGTTCAATTAAGACAACTTTAAAAATAAATTGGTTTTTCACAATTTTTTATGTAATGTATTGTGAGAGAATGATCTATCTTGGTTTTTGGGAAAAAATTTATTTTTTATTAGCGAAACACCCCCTAGTGCAAGATCGGTCCAAATGGGATGAATGTGCACCCCTAGGAGGTACATAAGCAAAGATATATTAGGTCAACAAGAATTTCACTTGTAAAACTGTAAAACTAAAAGAACTATAACATAGATACACAAACGGACACGAATACGAATACGAATACGGGATTTTCTGAATGAAGGGACACGGACAGGGAATTTCTTAAAAAAGGGGACACATACACGGAAAAAATAAATAATGGAGTATTTATTTTTTACGAATGAAAAATATAGTTATATGTATATGCATGAAGCTTTAAAATATATAACAAGCATCATATATATTTTCCTTTTAACCCAAAATATTTGAAGTAACACACATTTACCCCCTAAAAAATTTTAAAAATTACATATTTAACTAGTGCGTGTCCCCAAGCGTGTCCCTCCGTGTCCCCCTAAAGAAATTAATTAAACTTATTAGACAAAGCCACGTGGGGGTGTCTCATACGTACTTTCCAAGCTTCTCGCGAGTCCCTGTGTCACGGGGACACGCCGACCTCTAGGCGTGTTGATGCTTCATAGAGTACTGGTTTCTTTGAAAAAATCGTTCTTTAATTTAATTTTATTTTGGTATGTAAACTTTTTCTTGGCAAATACCGGGGTTGGTTTAGTGATTAAGAACATGAACTTGGTAGACAATGCTAATTTCAAGTTTTCATAGCCTCTTGTTAGGACTAAACGCACTTCTAATACAACCCACATGTGATGAGACATTAACTTAATTTGGTCCCGAGAAAAGTGCGGTGGAGTTCCCTATATATAGTGAAGTGGCATGACAGTGCAATACTTTTTGACAAAAGTGATGGGATACCATACTTGTAGTTCTATTTTCGTACCAAAAAATGAATTCATGACTAATTAAATGCTGTTTTCTCCCTGATGGAACAAGCACAGCTATATATTCTATCTTACTGGAATCATGCAATTGAAATTGTTACAATAAAAGCATCAGCCCTTAATGGCATAAGTTGTACAGTAGTAGCTACGAACGTGCAATTCAAAGGTTAGAACATCTCTAACGGCAAGCTACGACCTTGTTGGCTATGTTCGGTTGCACAGTTTAGTTTTGTTTAGTTTAGTTTTGATGATGTAAGCAGGTGTAATAAGTGGAGAGAGATAGAGAGAAAAGTGAAAAAAGTGATAATGTAATCAAAACTGGAACAATGCCAAAACTGCCTCAAAACCCCCAAACGAACACAGCCGTTAGCTTTTGTTTTCCAGAACTAGTACTGTTTTTCTTAGCACACGGTACCCAATAACATGTCTTGGCTTAGGTTCTACAAGCATTTATGACGTCATAAATCTTGTGCCAAAATTGACACATGATTTAGAAAAAAGCCATATTTGACAGATCTATTGAAGTCACATCATAATCACTATTTTTTTCTCGGGGGGTTAATCGTTCCAAAGTAGCACAATTCCGCAATACATTTGGTACACTACAGCATTCTAAATCCATTTAAATATTGAAGCACTATACCCAAAAGATAATTTTTCCAACTTTCATTATTAGCCAAACTTTAGCTTTGGCAATATATAGTACTTTAGTTGAATTTTGTAATTGCTCTTATTGCCCAATTCTAATGCATCAAAACAAAAACTGATATTGCATATTTCTTTTCTTGATTAAAAGGACTTATAAGTGTTCTGCTCAAAGTTTCCTCACACAACAAATCAAGTTATCATGTAAATTGCCCTTAGTATTTTTGTTTTTATATTTCATCGAACTCTAATCTCATATTATTCTTATTTATGAAGGCCTTAACCGCTTAGAACTATCGTCTCCGTATCTAAATTACCCTATAATCATTCAAATTATAACAATTTCAAAATGTATATAAGGTAAATGTGCTTTTTAGTTTTAACTATTTTTTAATAGAATGTTATTTAATTAGCATGATCTTGGAACATATGGATCACCTTTTGTAGGGGTATCTATCATACAAGAAGAGATTCTTAGAAACCTTTTTGGAGGAAAGCCTTCGTCCAAATCTTTTATTCTTAGATAAAAGAACAACAAATATACATGTATAAAAGTACCATTTTTTGATAGGGTCTCCGAAAGTAGGAGGTGGCATTGAGCCTCAAGATCTGTCGAGGTGTGCATAAACCGACCCAGATCACCCGATTACTATCACAAAAGTACCATTAATTCTTTTTTCCTATTTCACTTAACCCTAGCATGTACTAGTTTTTTTCCCTATCCATGATCAAATTAAGAAAATCAAAAATCAATAAGAATATTTAAAAGAGTTCTAGAACCAAATATTCCACTTAACTCTAATTGGTAGTTTGGTGTAGTTGGTACTCTATGCTCATCAATATATGTTGTTCGCTCCATCACCCAACTAACTACCCCCCCTCCTACCATTAAATAAAAAGCCTTTCTTGGTAAGGTTCCGTTGCACCAACCAATTGTTTTGCCGCACAAACTTACAAGAAACTCAAAATTAATATTAGCTTTTCATATCCTAGCTAGCTAGCTACACCCTATTGCCTATGAACACCAACTCCAACAGACATCAAAAAACATTCAGAAATAAAAAAATTCCCCAACCGAAATTAAAGGAAATGCATCCAAAGATATGTCCATTGATTAATTCCGGATAGGGATATATCCCCCATATATGGCATACTGCTACCTATTTATATATATCTCTGATGAATGATGATACATATACCTGTGTGATGTGTATATAGTAGATTTAAATTGTTGCTGCTACCTATCCAATGTCGGTTGTTCGATACCTTTACAACACGATGTCCCGGTAATATTGGAAATATATCGGATGATTACTGATACGTACTATCGCTTTGAATTAGTTTTATGATCGTTTTATTTTTTGGTCGGCAATAAAAAGTTTTACTAAGGAAAACTTGACAAGGAGTTTTATGATCGTTTTATGATGCGGACGATATTCGACCGAACCCCTCAAATGCTCTAGAATAAAAAGAAATTTTAAAAAAAAAATTCACGATCACTATACTCGATCTTCCCACTGTCCTTACCCCATTACCATTACCTCACTGTCCTCCGCCATGGTTTAAACCCTTGGCACATATGTATATATATACAGAGAGACAGAGAGAGAGAGAGAGAGGCTACCGGTCAGAGCTTGTAAGTTCTGCTCAATGTCACGGCAGGCCATGACGGCCTCAACAGCATGGACTCTGACATGTTGCTGTAGCTGATCTTTAAAGGAACACAGCACCAGCATATATTGTGCCTGTCCACAAAAAAGCAATAGTACAATTTTCTAAACGTTTCCCAAACGTTGAAATACATTAACCAAAGATGTTCCGGAGCCTCAATGTTTTACTTTTTGCATTTTTTTTTAATGTTAATCATGAAAACTCGATGAGAAGTTAAAAAGCTCATCTCCCACTATTTTTTGTCTTTTGCTCTTTAACATCGAAAACTGAAAACTCATTTTATCTTAAATGAATAAAGCAAAAGGAAAAAAAATTAGGTATCTAAAAAGGAATTACTAAAAAAATACTTCCTCCGTCCCACATTGTTTGCCATTTTTACTTTTTGATTTTTCCAAACAATTATCTATATTTCACAATCTATAATGTTTTTTATAATTTTGAAAAATATGTTTAATAAAGTGAATTGAGATCTATCAAACAAGATCCATATTGTAGATAAAAATCATTATAGATCAAAAAGATATGGACGATTTTTGTAGAGGTCCCAAATAGTGACATGGTACAAGAATTTGGGACGGAGGGAGTACATAATTTTACACACAAAAAAAAAAAAAAATGTAACACACATTACTAAAAGAGGCCATGCGATGGGTTATTTGTTAACGGGTCTTGATAACGTGTGACCAATACAAACAAACAAAGGAAACACATTCTTCAATACATCTTTTACACTTTTCAACACATTTTTCACATATTTCTATACACTTTTTACATATTTCAATACATTTTTTTAACTTTAACGTGTGCCTGTTGGGCACACGTTAGCATTTTCCTTTGTTAACAACCGGACTGCAACAAGCCTCACCATTTTATGGGGAGATTCACAACAAAAGTTTACAGTTTCCTCAACTGCCAAATAGAGTGTTAGGGTTTGATTAATTTTAGAGTCTATTTTCGAAATCAGTAACTTGTTTATATTATGTAACGATTATTTTGGAAAAGAACCCATATTTCAAATTCTCATGAATCATTTTCCCTGCAAATACAAAAGCAGAAACCATGGCTCTGTTGTTTTTAATTTTCGGGAAACGTTTTTCCATACTTAATCTTAGAACAGCAACCAAACACCATATGTTGGCCTAGTATGACCAAAGCAAATTGGAGTGGAAAAAATAGTAACACACATTATTTAACAACTTGTAATTCAAGAATACCGAAAATACGGTGGTGGAAACTCGGGTAAAAACAGAATTTCCTCGGGTTTTTTATGGTGCTTTTTTGGTGACGGATTTCCTTTATAAAGTTTAGGTTCATACACCATTCCAAAACAGTTAATCCAAAAACCAAACCCAAAAAATGAAGGAAAAAACGTACCAAGAAGTTGTCAAGCTCTTGCCTCTCATGGGGAGAGAGCGGATGATTCTGGTTATGATGATACTCGCTCGCGTAAGACCTCAACACATGGTGAGACTGCGACAACTGCGCATCGATAAGCGGCAGCTGATCGATCGGCGTCGCCACGCGTAAACACGCTATATGAGCAGCGAGAAGCTGCTCGTACAGCGGGTGCGCAGCGATTTCCGCCTTCAACCCACGGTGGTCGCCGCCGCCAACCACCATATCGTTAAACCCACCAATTCCACCTCCTCCACTACTACTACCACCCATCATGGCTAACCCTTGTTCTTGCATTTTTCTCCCCCAATCTCTGTAAACGAATGATTTTAATTTTGTTTCTGGAATCAAAATGAAAGGCAGAAAAGTAGCTAGGGCCTAGGGGGGGTTAAGGTTTTGGACCACAAAAAAGGCTATGTGGGAGAGTAGACTGTGGTAATGGTAGCAGATGATTTTCTTGTTATTTGTGTAGTAATAAGGGAGGAAGAAGACTAATATTGGGATCTGAGACAAGAAACTTTCTTCACCCACTTCTTTTGAGACACAGATTTTTACGTATTTTTGTGAAAAAGAGAGGATTCCAATTTCTGCAGGCACACAACAGATGAGAGAGAGAGAGAGAGAGAGAGAGAGAGGGGTTTTTCTGCTTTTGTTTGTATTCTGAGGAGAGAGAAGGGGAGAGAGAGAGAGAGAGAGAATCTTTGCTATAAAAGGAAGAGGAGGAGAGGGAAGAAGAGAGGGTCAGGTAAAGCTGCACCAGTGGCTTGACATTTTGGTTGCTTTCATTTTAATTTACTACTATATTGTTTTTTTAATTTTTTTGTATAATTGCTGTGATAATGGTTAGTGATGAATCCTTTTAACCTAACCAGACCAAAACATTAATTAGATGTGATTGTGGGTTGGATTAGGTGACACTAATCTTCTGATTATAGTACTTCTTCAGCTAATTTGATTAATTACAAAGCTGTAGCTGTTTAAATAATGGGGCCAGTTTTTTTGGTTCATTTGTTGGCTACTTATTCATAATTGTTTAGCATATTCTTCGGGTGTGTGCACATCGGATCTTAAATATCGGCCGTTACGTTAAGTATTGAATCTCTTGTCATGTGATTGTGTTTTTGGACTTTGAATGTTGTTGTTTATATGTGTATTGACGATGTAAATATTGGGCTATTGGTTGATATAGAACTATGTCACCGATACTATATATTGAGCATTTTGATACCTCAATCTTACAAGCGTGTGCGGACTATTGCTAATTGAGTAACTCTGATCATTTGTATTCATGTGGGTGTGAATTGTGGGTGAATTCTAGTGGATGTGATGATATGACAGATTTTGAAGTGAATAGAGAAAGAAACGTAAGTGAAAGTAATAGTTTGAAACTGCCAACTTGCACATATTTTATTTATACACAACTTAAATGGAAGATTAGTTAGTTGGGTAAGCTAGATTATCTTTGCCTTAATCAACTACGGCTGTTTCGAAAACGGGACCTGTAGGGTGACATCTAAGTCGTCGGATGTGTTTTCAACGGTCTTAGTTTCATCTCGGCACTTTATTAATCCAATCGTCCATTCCAAGATGAAATCTGAGCCATCCATTGCTTAGATCAACTGTTTGGATACCGCCGTATAGGACCGCCCCACATGACTCCGCTCCGGCTGTTTCAGCCTTGCAACAGAATTTGTTTCACCTTCATATGGAATTATAAATATATATGTTTTGTCAATATTTGTCAACATAAAGAGGAGCAGATATATATGCTCATATAAAAGAAATAAAACTTGCTTTATTTGACAGTCCTCATTACTTAATACCTCTGCACCACATTTACAAAGAACACAAAGTAATATGTGGAGCCACACCTCCACAAATTTATCCATTTGTTAAACAAAAAGAACTCAATGCAGGTGCAGTTCATAGACCTTGTATATATTCAACTCCAATCCAAAGAAATTAAGATAGTGATTAAACCACCCATAATGTAAATAATCATTGTTAATAGTGAAGATTAATAGAATAAGTAACAAAGGGAGTTTGAATAAGAAACAAAGCGACCACACCAAGTTGTTCTTTAATATGTAAGTACTTAGAGTTCTTGTTTTAATGATTGGGTTTAGGTTTATATAGTTCCTTGAAGGAATTGAACATCTTTCGTGGCTCTAGTACCCAGTGAATTAGTTTCAGCTCCGATATAAGTGCGGCGAAATCCTAGTAGAGCACTTAAGGATTTAAATATTGTCACTACATCGCGGTTTTTGAGTCGTCTAGTACCGCTATACCCAGCTATATCAGTGCTATAAAAAATTCACACCCGTATTGTCTTTATGTGTTGTGTCCGATACTAGCTACGTATCGCATTTTATCTGATTTTTTGCCTGTGCTCCGGCACCAAAAATAATGTAAAAAAAAGTCACAATCACTATGTCTAATATTCCTACTACGTATCATTCGATACTCTCGCTACCACTATTTAAAACGTCAAGAGCACTACAACAACAAAAAAATGGTTATTCATCTGCATATTAATTTTTTGTATAAAAAAAGAAAAGAAATAAGGGGTTGTCCAAAATCCTAAAACTTTTTCTATAAGATAATTTTGATTATTGAAATTTGGGGAGTTAAGAAAGTCGGCTGAGAGTTGAGCTGTCGCTGTTAGTAACACCCTCCTTGAGGTGGCTATTGGTGATTTGCTTTCTACGTTTCTATGGGAACCATCAGTCATTAAATATCGAAAAGGGTAGAAAACATATGGCCATGACCTGTTTGTTAAGCCAGAAATGTCTCACGACCAACCACTTTGTGGTATTCATTTTTTAAAAACACAAAATTCGATTTTTACGCATATCAGGGGTATGCCATATGAATGAATAGTGCATCTTGACCGTCCGTGCATGTTTTCGACGGTCCGGATTTAAAAAAAATTCTTCTGTGTAAGAGTTACACATAAGAGTTTTTTTTTTTTAAATCCGGACCGTCAATTCTTGAAATGGATGGTCCAGATGTGTTCGTGCATGTACGTACACAGGCGTAGCCGAATTGTTTTTTAGCATCGGGGTTTTAATTTTGTCCAGCTTTAGCGCGCATTGACTAGTTGTTTTGGGATGCCGAAGTTAAGGACCAGCCAACAAACCACTAAATTTCTACAAAGTTTAGAATGTTTGACTTTCATGAAATTCAAACCTACAACCTCTCGGGGACAATTGGTTTCTCATAACCACTTAGCCGAAGTCCTTGAATTTTGCTCCAAAATTTAGAATATTTGACTTTCATGAAATTCAAATTTACAACCTCTCGGGAACAATTGGTTTCTCATAACCACTTGGCCGAAGTCCTTGAGTTTGCCTTGCATTCATGTATATCTAGAACTTATATAAACATGTAGGTGTGTATATCATCTATATTGATAACTGACAGCCATGAATAAGATCGGGCTTTCAATTTAATTCGTTATGGTTTTAAAATGCAGAAAAAAAAATTGAATGGAATTGAACGTGCTTCTCATGCAATTGTGTGTGCAACTTTGTATTGTGTTGTTTGACACGTGTTGTAGGGTAGAAGGGATAGCTGGTGAAGTTGGTACGGGTCAGTGCAATCCCATGTTTGGTCTGCTCCGAAATGTAAATAGTCATAATAGTAACTTGACAATGAATCATGTAGAAAAACTAAAGTAAAATAACTTATTTTTGGCAAGATCTATTTTGCGAGAAAGTATTTTTCAGTAGAAAAGTTAAAAATTTTGGGTCTCACAATTTTTTTGTAACTAAAGTTATGAGAAAGTTGAATTTCTCATTTCTTTCCATGCAAATGAACAAAAGGCCCCAGGGTTAATTGAGTGAATTAATATGAGAATTTACAGATTAATTTATATATACTTGAATTCAATTTTTAATATGCATATGAATGTCTGATCAAGTTGATTTTTTGAGTGAATGTACTACTTTGGCCGCCTTAGAAGATTAACAGTTCAGATTAAAACAGTAAATATACTACGGAGCCCACAAGCGATGGCTGGCAAAATTTAATCCCTTGTAAAATATACCATGTCCACTACGGATGCACAACAACAACCCCAAATCCGTCCACTACTCCGGACTCTACTACAGAATCCATCTCTCCCTTGGTATCTCTATCATCCAAATCGATATCGTGATCCCCTGAGACATCAGGCTGCCCACGCAAAATTGCAACCTAAACCCACCACTCCAAAACAACCATCAAATTAAACAGGGCCTTATCATGCTAGCAACTGTCACGACGCGGCCTTGAAGCAAGATTATGCTCAAAAGACACCACATGTGGCTTTCTACCAAGACTCCCTTGTAGACACGCCAAGCTCCCAACCACTCAAAAGCAACCAGCTTAACACTGTGATGCGAACCACCAACAAAAAGCAAGCAACAATATAGCTAACAAGTAACAACAATGAAGCAATTCAAGGAACCAAACTTCATTGATCACTAGAAAATCAGTTATAAGAATAGACGATGACTAGAAAAACATGTACTAGACACTATATTTGACACGGACTGATGGGAGGACAGCCACACTACACGTGAGTACCACCCTCCTATATAATAGCAAAATGAGATTTTCCCCATATTTGCACGAAGTGACATCTTTTCGTCCCAGGTAGGGCTGTAAACGAGCCGAATCGAGCCGAGCTTTAGAATATTCAAGTTCGTTCATTAAGTTTTTAAACGAACTCGAGCCGAGCCCGAACTCAATGAAAATTTGACGAGCCGAACTCGAGCCGAGCTTGCCGAGGTTTGGATCGAACTCGAACTTGTTCACGAACCTTAACAAATGAAAAATATTAGATATATATGCTCTCATACAAGTCTAGAACTTCAAATAAATTTTTTATTTTCTTCATAAAGAAGTCTATACATATAGAAAATTATAAACACATGTTAAAATTTAAGTTTATAATACTTTTTTTAAGTTCATACATGTACAAATTATAAAATTTTCATTATGTATATGAAAGTTTGTACATGTTCAAGGTTATATATGAAATTCTTATGAGATATTCATATATATTCCAAGTTCGCGAGCCTAATCGAGCCGAATATTGTCAAGTTCAGATTCGGCTCATTTATTAAACGAGCCTAAAATTGAGGTTCAGGTTTAGTTCGTTTAGTATTCGAACCGAACTCGAACGAGCCTTTACCGAGTCGAGTCTCGAATAGTTCGCGAACGGCTCAGTTCATTTACAGTCCTAGTCCCAGGAGATGAAGGACTAAAAGTGTAACAATACAAGGACTCAAAATGTAATAAACAAAAGCACCTAAACTAGGATCCAACTATACAATGGGTTGACACCCGTTTGGAACCTAGACGACACGACAAAAGAGCACGGATCACACGTTGGCCTTGAAGTCTTTGACACGCTGAGATTTGGCCGTTTGACCGCAAATTGCAACTCGAAATAACTAATGGTGATGATAGCTTTAATTACCATACATAAGGGAACATGCTAAGTTAAACATCGCCATATTTTCAAGGGGCATCAGACATGAATCAGATATGAGTCCCAACCCTTATAAACCAAACATATCATTTGTTAGAGGATTCGTGCAAATGACTCCATTTGATTGAGGATATGAAAGGTTTATAAAACAAAGGTGCTTGTCAACTTTCGATTCGTCAAGTTGGTAGCTTTTCATCAGCCGTTGCGCCCTAGCGCGCTTCTCCTTGTTAAAAAATACTACATCAATACTACAGAATTGTGCAAAAATGTGTATTGGACAGCTAAAAAAATTTGCTTTGCGCTGTTTCTCACTTTTGAGCAACAAGAAGCATGCAATTGGAAAAAGTTCTCTAAAGAATTGTTTGGATTTTTGTACACTGAGAATTCAGGGGCTTTCGTTTTTTCACTTATGGGTCCCCTGGGTGGTGGGGCCATTGTAGGACTGTTAAT
Source organism: Vaccinium darrowii (assembly GCA_020921065.1). NCBI lineage: Eukaryota > Viridiplantae > Streptophyta > Magnoliopsida > Ericales > Ericaceae > Vaccinium > Vaccinium darrowii. Next base: position 16,112,410 of record CM037162.1, read on the forward strand.
AGTATATAGATTGTGACTTTATGGGTCCTTTCTGAAGAAAAAAACAAATAAAGAGGTGGAACATTTTTGTTACATTACGTTTACTTTATGTTTTACTTGGTAATGTTGCGTTGGAAGCAAGGGAGAATATTTTTTGGGTTACGGTGTGTTTGGTAGCAATAGAAAAGGAAAAAACTTGATTCTACTTCTTGGTTTTTGTATACTCACGCAAGTATAGTAGAGTTGAAAATTTTCAAATTTTTCATATTGTCGAGTTCCACGTGTTGGCCTTCCTAGTACATTGCACATGAACTTTTTTGGGCTGGACCAAAATTGAAAATATATAGTATTACAGTATATTAAAAATACTGTTCGAACTAATTTAACGACTAAAGAAAAATTAATCTTTCAACAAATTTTCTTACTCCTTGTTGTCTTGAATGATTCCTGTCAACATTTTAGGGTCACATGGGCATGCTTTGCGGCACACGCACAGGCCCTATCCGGGGTCCCGTTGTTTGATCCAAATCGCTCATTTTGTTCTTCTTGTTGAGTACGTAGTCCTCGTAAAAATTCATATTGATCGGACAAGTGTAACTATTTGATCGGTAACCATTTAACTTACAATTTTGTGAAAAAAAAAATACCTACAACCAGTTCATCAACTGTTTCGTTTTCATGAAAAATGCAATCTGAAAAACATAGTTACTGAGGTCCGATGATCTTGAATTTTCACGTGGAGTATGTACTCGACCAGACGAACAAAATGAACGGATCGGATCAAACAACGGGATCCCAGATGGGCACAGTACATGCCGCGTAGCACGCATGCTGTGCACTGCCACACACCCCTAACCCACATTTTATTTCTAAATTCCTCTTGTTGAGAATTTCTGCCAGATTTGTAGAAAGAATATTTGGCATGACAAAACACTACTCCCAACACTCTATCTCTTCTTTGAAAGAAATAAAAAAATATAAACTGCTTACGGCCCGATTGAATGCGAGATGAGTTTTGGGGTATAAAATACTGAGTTTTATTTATGGTGGGTGGGCCACATTGATGTGACATTATGAAGAGTGGATTAAATAATACTTTGTTTGGAAGATTTTTGTAGTGGGGGATGAAATAATAGTAGTACATAGTTGGTTTGTTTTGTAGTTCAAAATAGAGGGATAATGATAAATAAGAGGGTCTGTGGTGGATTGAGGAGCATTAGAGAGGCCTCATCCGGGGTACTATTTAATAAGTGTCCCTAAGCTATTATTAATTAGTACTTTCTGGGCCTCCCTATTTAGTTCCAAGAGTGACTTGGAATGATTTAACACCCTTGTGTTTTTGCTTATCAAACCATGCCAAAAAATGTCTCATCAACTCCTCCCATATCCTCCACCCAAGCAAGCCCTTAAGTTGGATCCACTCCTCTTATGGACTTTTTAAATTTTTTGTACTTTTTTTTTACACTTTTTACTTAAAAAGTTAAAAAATTTCTCGTTAAGGAAAAAAAAAATCTCATAAGCTAAAAAAGGTATCATATGATAAACAACCTTGCTTTTGTCGTCAGTGTAAAGTTGAAAAAATTACGAGAAACTCACTTATAGCTTCGTTAATTTATGCTCGAAAACGGTTGGGTTTGGCTACACTTTTAGTCTTGTTGGTTAGTGGTTTGTTCTTCACATAATTAACTAACGCTTGATTGTTGATGTCGAGTCAAAAGAGAGTAATTTTTGTGAATCATCTAATTCTAGCGTGAATAATCTACATTTGACCAAATTAGAGAAAGAAAAGATTGAAGTACACTTGTCAATGCAAAACACCCTGTTCCAGTGCTATCGGCTTAAGGATTTTTTGGTTTTGCGTCTATTCTTTTTTTTTTTTGCGTTTGTAAGTTTTGCGTCAATTTTTTGGTAATTATTTGTTTGTCTCGTCAAGAGGAATCCAAATTGACTAAAAATTATGACTTTTATTTAAATCTTTTGAAAAATATACAATAACAAGTATGAAAGCTGACTTAAGCTATCTTTTCTTGGCTATTTGAGTAAATCACTTCGAGACGAACTAATAATTACCCAAAAAAAATTAACATAAAATTATCAAACATAAAAAAAATTTAAATAAAGACAAAATTAATAAATGACATTGGAACAAAACTAAACATTACTACTTTTTTGTAATCATAATATCACATTGTGGTGGACCCTATTATTTTTTGGCAAGAATAACATCACTTTCTAAAGAACTTCACATACAGTATTTTTTACGAATCGGAGAGTGAGAGTTTTGTTCACGGTGAACAAATTTGCAATTGGGTTATTGTTGGGTGCGGGTGGAGTCGTTGTCACAGCTGTCGGGCTTGTCTTATTGCCGTTGCCCTAAGAATGCGACTTTGGGGGGTTGGACAGTGGGAGAGTGGTCCCCAAATTACGAAAACCCCCCACACCTAGAGAGAGAAACCTTTCTCATTAGAAAAAGAGAGAGAGAGAGAGAAAGTACGGGTTCTGTCGCTTTCCCCAACCCCACCTATCCTAATTTTCGACCTTTCTTTTTCAAAATTTTCTCACCTTCTCTCACGATTACAGTATTTGTTTTTACTTTTACTCCTTCCGTCATAATTTATTTATTTATTTTATTACTAAAATTTAGACTTTGCTCGTTTTGAGTTTCTAAACGATTTTTTTTGTCAATTATTACTTGGAGGGCATTTGGTAACGTTTTTGTTTTCTGATTTTATTTTTTAAAGACTAAAAGCAGAATCATGTTTATTATTTACAAAAACAAATGAACATGTTTGGTAATAAAATTTAAACGACCATGCTTTAAAAATAAAGCAAATCACCTTTTTTGTGTGTTGAAAATTATTAAGAAATTTTCAAAACATTTTTAATAAACACAAAACATAAATAAATTACCAATCGCGTTTTTGCTTTTAATTTTTTAAAAAAAATTGAAAACAAGAACAAAAACGTAATCAAACGCTACCTTAATTATTATTCATTTTTTCTTCAATCATTATCCTTATTTTCAATTATTCTCATTTCTTTCTCTGTCTCTCTCTAATCATTACACCTATTTCCAATTATCACCCTCATTGCTCTATTTAACCATTACCGCAAACCTAAAACTCGGACAAAACAAGGTCTTCGTGTCTCAAAACATTTTTTTTAATATGAATAAGACTTATAAAATTTTTATTAATGCCTTTCTCTTTTAAAAAAATATGCATGTGCATCCTTATAATGCTAAATAAGTGAAGAGTATTTTTTAAAAAATTAGAGCTTTTAAAAAATAATCAGAGTGTCTCCGTCAGAAATTGGAACTAGCATTGATCCATTTTATTATGCAGGACAATCAAAAGAATTACATGAAATAAAAAGATTTCAAGGCCGTACTTCTTACCGTAATACATGAATCGAGATAAAGATAGATATGTTAATAGATTTGATTCATCCCTAACAAATATGATTTTTTTCAAATTTTTGGTTATTGTATTATTTGGTTCAATCAATTAAATTTTAAATATTTAAAACGTATATGTCTGTAGAAATTTTAGTATACACCACTTGTCGTACTCACATGATTTCTCACTAAAACGCCCTTGCAATACTACATGACATAGAGAGATTCCGAAAATGAACAAATAAATTGGAGCAGAACAGAGTACTCTTTTGGGTGGCCTGGTAAAATATATTTAAACCAAATTCATACATGCTTATCGCATCAGCATAATAAAGTACTTTGAATTTGAGCTATAATAATAATTTCTATTGCTAATAGTTAGACAATCTACAATACTAATATAGTGGTTTTTTTTTTTTTCGCCATTCGATATATATCAGTGTAGGGTTAGCAGAGGAGTTAGTGAGTTAGTCCAGATAGGATCTAAAAGTTATCCATAGGACCATAGCCCTAAACCCCAAATGCATCTACCGAGGCTAGGGTTGTCCAGCGGATCATCCGATCCGCCAATCCGACCAATCCGAACCATCCGTTGATCCATCCGTGAATGTTCGGTTCGGTTCCGGATCAAGAATTTCTTATCTGGCGGTTCCGGATCCGGATCGGATCCGCTCGATCCGCTCAATCCGCTCAATAATCCTTCTTTAAACTGCCAAATCCGCCCAATCCGATCCGATCCAGAACCGAACCGATTCGTGAATGTTCGGTTCGGTTCCGGATCTTAAAAACCATAATCCGCTTTGAGCGGATCGGATTAGAGCCTCGGTTAGGGGTGTCCACGGATCGGATCGGATCCGTATCCGATCCGTCCAGATCCGATCCGTGGACACCCCTAACCGAGGCTCTAACCCTAGTCTTCTTTGTGGGAGAACCAGGAGATAACCGCTTGTCTACAAACCCTTGGTTCTAATGGTTTAGTGGATAAAATTGGTGCATGTGCTTTCTAATAGTAATTGAAAACTAATAATGGTGGAGACAATGATTGGTTAGTTGTCGGTGATGAGTTGGAGCCACGCGTTTAAACTTTCATCTTTTAGTTACTTTTGGGCCTTGAAAGGAAGTAGTGGGTTCGTAGTTCTGTAGGCCCAATTAAGGATATCCCACGAAAATTATACCCTCACAAGCCCATTTATATGACGTTAGGTATACCCTCACAAGCCCATTGATAATATCAGGTTTTAGCCCACTTTTCCATTTGAGCAGTAACAGCAAATCCTCCCTGTGCTGCTACCGCTAGAAATCTTCGATAAGAATAAAAAGGTTCACACACTAACATTTTTACAGCTAACACCTAAGTTATCGCGGGGGGGGGGGGGGGGGGGGGGGGGACCATGTTTTTTTTCCAAATTATTTGTCCATAACCAAGAATCTTGTTTTTATTTTTTTTTATTTTTATATATATATAAATTAATTGTCCGGACTAGCTTATGCACAACTTGACTAATCCTAATGACTCAATTCCACCGCTGCATGCAAAGAGCCCAACTAAAAACAGAGCAAAGAATATGTTTGGTAAAATAACACCTTTTTTACCATGTTTTGTTCACCATTTCATATGACATACGTTCTGGGGCGAATTTAAAGAGGGGCCAGGGGTCACATGCCCCTCTTGGCTATTTTACTCTAGTACCCCTATTTTACATGCCTCGATCATGTTCCTTTCTCTCTAATAATAACATAGTTTCTTGAAATGCTCGACTTAATTAAAGCTTTTGATTTCTATAGTTAAAGCTTTGATTCTATGTAAAATTAGAATTTACACCAGTGTTTGGGTAAATTAAATTTTATAAATAATGAGTAGAATCTTACTATAGGAGTATTTTTGTACATTAATTATCGAACGATAAGCTTATAAATAGTTATAATGGTATGAGTCTTGTATAGATTTGATGCCTCCCTTGCAAATCAATCATGCAATAAAGATGGGATCTCAAATATGTACTAATCTTTTTTTTTTTGTACAGCATAGGGAATATCATATAAAATCATGCTTGGTGGAGTAATTGAATGGAGAAAGAATTTTTTATAAGATGAAGAATGGAAGAAAAAACTTGGTTGGTTGTAGTTTTTCGAAACAGAAAAAATGTTGGAGTATAAGAAAACAATCCTTTTACCTTATTGCACTAGCACACTGCACACCGCCTATGGCATGCATCCGTGTGTACTTCAAATGGCTTGATGTGATCTGGCAACTGCAATATGGGGTCATCCATCACTGCCTGCTTTAGGTCCTCAAAAGCTCTTTGACACTTAAGTGTACACTCAAGCAGTGGCGGAGCCAGGATTTAGATTCTGGGGGGCCTACGTCAATAAACTAGTCACCGGTTGAGTTAGGATATAATCCCAATGTGGGAGAGAGAAAATAATAACAAAAACTACGTCAATTGTCGTTGAGGTAATCAATGATGGCACTAAGTGATGACAATGGCGGGGTTGCCACCACATTAATAATTTAAAAAATCGTATTATTAAACTAAAATAAAAAATTTATCCAAAAATTATGGAGGCTTGCCAACACTTTTTTTTTGAACAGCAAAAATTTTATTAACCTTGGAAAATGAATTACAAAGATTAAAAGGATCCAAGCAACAAGGCCTTAAGATGAGAAAAGGGCAGATTTCACAAAGAAAACTCCCCTCACACCAAAAGACACAAGCTGCTAGGAACCAGAAGGGAAAACACAATCTGATGCTGGCAAGAAGCCAACACTTAATACTATGAAACATGAGTTATAAATCAAGAAAACCTAACATCTAACCGAAGAAAGACAAGCAGGTTGTCAAACGACATCCAATCGAACGTTTAATGGTTTCGCATATTTAAGAGGGGCTGCGTGAGGAAACACAGAGAGTACAAAAGGTGTTTTTGTTTTGAATCGGAACATTTTAAAGTGACATAACAAGCCATTGAGTTGTGAATAACAGAGGAAAGAGAAAAAAAAAAAAAAAAGCTTCTAAGGTGTTAAAATGTTTTGAAAAGTGTTAAAATGTATCAGCTATGTTCTTTTTACCTTTACCTCCTTTATTCACAACTCAATAGGTCATTATTAGCATTTCCCTTAAAAAAATACTTGACAAAAGTTATGGGACTTTCCTTTTGAAACTTTAAAAAAAAAAAAATTACAATTGGCCAACAACCCAAAAATTGGCCCAATATAGTCCCTGGATAGATCCGCTAATGCACTCAAGTGTCATTGGAAATGGATCAACAACCCAAAAATTGGCCCAATATTGTCCTTCTGCAATCGACTGGCCCATTAATGAATGCTTTGCTATCATTAGCCCTTGTAATGAATCAAAGCCTTGATATTCCTAGACCTTGTCTATGAAGTAGACCATTAGTCGAACACGCTTGCAACTCTCTTCCAGCTCTCGCTCCCTCCTAATCTCAAATAAGTTTTACCTCAAGCCGATTACGAGTATCTTGAATTTTTTATGATTGCAAATTATCGAGCCGAGTTGAGTTGTAGCTTGGTCAAGTTTTCATTGAAAGTGTAATGGGATTCATAAATTATTCAAGGTTGATATGCTTATATATCGAGTAGCTTGATTCGTTTATAGGCCTTGCATGATACTAACAAATAGCAATGATAAATAATGCTCTCAGGATCTATACTATTATAGGAAAACGATTGCATTGAGCCAATTCAAAATTCAAAAGCCCTAACCTATACAAATTAGAATGATAATTAATGTACAAAAATACTCCTATAGTAAGATTCTACTCATTATTTATAAAATTTAATTTACCCAAGAAAGATGACTAAGAATTTCCAAACCGTGTAGAAAGAAGAGCAATAAAATAAAACTAACTCAACTCCATTAATCGGATTAACAAAGTTAAATAATTTGTACAAAGAAAAGGAAATGACCGAGACTAAACAAGGTTTAAAACAAAAATGGACATGGAAATTGAATAGAAAACTCCAATATATACATGGAAAACCCTAAATGGGTATAAAAAACCCACGGGAAGGAATCAATGATCTATACTCGTTGTGTAGTTACAAGTAATCTTACCCCTCGATTTGAATTCTTGCCCTAAGACTTACCATGTCGAATCTACATTCATCACACCAAGGGATTGATTGTCGGTGTCTTGAAATCCACAAGCCTTCCAATATCTTTCGGAAATCCACTGAAGTCCAACTAAAGCACATAAGTTGGATCAATGATTGTAGAAACTTCTTGGAGATAGATTTGTTGGTCCTTGATCTATAGATCTCATTGGTACTCCAAGTTTCAAAGTAAAAACCCCCTTGAATGTTTCTCCCTTCAAAAACGTGTTTTCGGGCGGCTCTAATATGCTTGGTTGCCTCCAAACCCTAACTAAAGATATATTTATAGTTGCAAAAAATTGCCGCTGTAATAACCCTAATTTTCATGAAACAAAAATTAGTTTATTTATTTGAATAAATGATTTAATTATTTACTTGGTGAATTCTTGCATTGTATTTATTGGGTATACCAGTATCAATACATATTTTTCCATACACTATTTCAACTAGCCTATAAAATCCTGCTAGATTTTCTTCTATTGCTCCTAATCCTATTTCATCCACCAATTCATATTTTTGTCCTAATCTCATTACACCAAAAAGTATTGTAGGTAGATATTATTGGCTCCCATTTAATGGGAAAATCTGAGAGAGATTGAGAGAGAGAGAGAGAGAGAGAGAGAGAGAGAGAGAGAGACACTTGGGAGAAAATCTCCCTAGTCGCTCTCCAAGTATGTGTATGCATGCATATCTAGTCCAATTAAACCCCTAAAATGAAGATAGCCCGGCGAAACCTAACCCTAACTATTCTCCCTAGATTTTTATAGGATTCACTTCATTTAAAACCCTTGGATTTGGTGTATAAAGGGTACTAGATTCTCCCAAAAAGGCTATAGATTTTGTGAAAAAGGCTATGGATTCTTATCTATCCAAAACATGGCATTTACGGGAAAGATTTTTGGAGAGAGAGAGAGAGGCCAAATGAGGGAGAGAGGGAGGACCATGTTTCCTATAACTAGGACCCCTCACTCACTTGAATTCTCACACATTTCCTCCACCACCTTTGTAGTATTTGTAGTAGCATTCTTGTAGTAGTTTTTAGAGAGAGAAATCTACTAGTTCTTGAAGATTCAACTTGAATCTTCAAAGTGTTCTTCCCATCTTCAAAGCAAGTTACCACCCTCCTCCATCAAAATCACTTTTTCAATCCATAAAGTAGTATTCAAGTTAGTAGTTGTTGTTTCGAGGAAAATAGTGGTTACGCTGTTCGAGAAATCCTACCTTGCTTCCTCATCTTTCGATTAACAACTAGAATTGAGGTGTTCACTCGACTCTACTTACTTACGTAGTTACTCTAATCATAATATTTTTACGCAACTGTTATAATTTTCGATTTACTACACATAATTTACAAGTCATTAGTAGTTGATTAATTTTCGGAAAATTAGTCGATAGTTATAGATAATATTTTCAAAGATACATGGTCATTATAGTGATCAAGTTGGTATCACTTTTACGATGTTATAATGCCCGTTTAGTTTTCAAAAAAGAGAAGGTCAACTAGTCGTTCTTATATACCATACCATTTTACGAGTAAACAAGAGAAAAGAGATTTTGAACTTATATGACTACGTGTTTATTGAAATGCTGTTTCGCAACCCTAGAGAGATTTTCCAAAGAATGCGTAGAAGGAATCATAATTTGAAGTGACACATTTTACAAAGAAAAGTTGCATATTCCCTAGACATTGGCGACATGACACGAATGACGAGAAAATTGAAAGATGAGATTACTAGAAAATGAAAGATATGATATGAATGTTTTGTGGAATGGATCAATGGGGATTTAATCGGCTACATTAGTGCCGTTTGAGCGCCGCCCCATCTTCGCGGAGAGAACTTGGTGGTTAGAGCTAAGCGTGTACAACAACATGGTGGACGGACCTTATATCATGTAGAGGCCGTCCGTGATGATAAGATGGCCAGGATAATGTTCGTGAAAGTGCGTGTGGAAGTTTGGCGACCATCAATTGAAAGAGACATAAACGGACCATTACTTCGAGTGACTGGACTGTGGCCCGGTAGATGGAAACTGCCCAAACGTTGATAAATTTGAAGAAGAATGCTGACACTTAAAGATAAAACAAGACACATTGTTCTGCGTGCAATATACTCTAGTCTGCATTGACATTGGCACGTGCATTTTTTTGTGATAGATACGGTTATTTGTTAAATTGTCGTTATTATTTTCCTAGATAAAATATTATTTTAGAATTGCTAGTGTAAGGTTTGGAGTAAGAGTTATCTGTTTGGTGTTTTCACTTACGGTGTTACACTTGTGTGACCCTGGCATAAAACCATGATGTTGTTTCCGCGACTCTAACGTATTATGCTAGACTATCGCGATGAACATGAAGCGTATTATAACTTGAAGCACTACGGAGCCAAGCATAATGCCGAGATGGGAGGTCACCAGACCGAGGGCTAGGAGAAGCCGTGGATCCCGCCTATTTGGAATAAATATATTTGTTGAGGAAGAATTTGACGTATTCAAACTTATTTTGCTTTTAATTTTATAATTTGTAATAATAATAATAACGTTCCCAAAATTATGGGCGTTACGGCCTCACTTGCTTTACCAAGAAAAAGTTGCTTGGGAAACTTTTGATTAGAAGCCTTGCTTGATAAGGTGCTTGACTGTTGCTTGACCAACTTCTGAAAAATTGAATTACTTGCAAAATGCGATGCGATGCTCTTCACGATCAACTCCGCTTGATCATTCTTGATGCTCTGAATCACAATACAACTATACTATTGATCCCAAACACTTGATATACATTCAAAACGATTGATTTTCTAAACACACTCGCTGAAAAGATAAATAAAAGAAAATACAACTCAATAAATGAGATACAAGAAAATGTGTGTTTTGCCAATGGAATCGCCAACACAAAAGAGCTTAGCGCTTTTTGGAGCTTACAAAAATTGAAGGAAACATTTGCTAGAAAAAAAGATAAATTTGCAGAATATGAAATGATAAAATAAGTGCTAGACTTTGAGTTGGTGTAGGAACCATTTTCCTGTCTTTGGTTCTTGTATGGGCCAATAAAAAAATTAACAAGGCTTATACCCGTTGTTATGTACCAAAACCTGCCATTTGTCCCATGTTATCAATCTAATACCTATCCACTCCCATGTTCCTAGATCATAACTAGTCAAATGGCCATTGAAAACCTTAGTTTATGCGGAGCGAAAAATCAATTATACAATAAAACCCAGTTCCCATATTGTAAGGAAAAAACCCTCCTGGGTTTCTCGATAACTTCCCCTCCCACAAATCAAGGTAAGCACCCACTTACCATGAGCTTGTCTGTTTGGGAGCCATTTTTGGGTATAAACATTACCCTCTTCAAATGTTTGCTCTATATTGTAATGTCTTGGAGGAGGCGTTCGATAGATGATCTCTTTGTAATCAGAATTGTGTCAAAGCTAGGATTGAATTAGGGCTTGAATTGACTGACGTTCATGTTAATTCCCAAGATGGATTCAAAATTCATACATATGGGACCAAAGTCATGGAGAAGTCAAAAACTAATTCATAGTTTTTAATTAAGAAATCGTCCAAAACCAGTGACCCCTGTAACCAGTCTAGAATTTGATTAATATACATGGGCATATATACATGAAAATATGCAGACAAAGTCAATTAAAATGAGGGAAAGAGGAGGTATAATTGTAGAGATGAAGTCACTCTGTGGACCTCAAGCACTTAATCGCTTTAATCAAGCCACAAGTAATCAGCCGATCACTATAGTCCCACCATATATCCCATAATTAGCATTTAAATGGGTTGGGATCTCACAGATTCGGTGTGACTCGGTATGGGCTACTTGGGGTGACTCGGTTACTGGGTTTATTAACTGATTTTAGTTCTCTGAATTTTATGTTTTTTTTTTTTAATTATATATAGGCAACAAGATTATTAGTGAATCTTGACAAAGGGTACATTACTGAATGTTATGGTTTTAAGCTAGGTTTATTGTTTTTGCTTAGGCGTCCTCCTTGTGTGGAGATTTGTCCTCTCTTCGTGAAGGTTTTGTCCCTCTATAGGCGGAGGCTTGGTTGTTGAGGTTGTCCTTTTTTCGGTGAATGATGCCTTGTTCGTACTACTCAGGGATGGTAATGTTCAGTTTCTGGTAACGTGCCCTTAACAAATTAGGGATATTCGCCGGCGTGTAGACAAGCCGCTTTTACTGTTGTCGAGTATGCTTTAGTTGTGTACTCGGGGTTGTATTACAGAATTCTTTTTGTTTGGTGCTTTATCATTCCCTGCGTCTTATGGTCCTTTATCTTTGTAATTAGATCCTCATGGATCTGGTTTATAATGACAAGAGAAGCGACTTCTCTACAAAAAAATAAAAAATAAAAAATAAAGCGAAGAGTGTTCACCTTTTATTTACTTCACTTCAACGCTTCCAATCCAAATTGGGTGTAAAAATAATAAAATTTAGAATTTACTTATCAGAAAATAGATTAGATAAATAAAAATATTGTATAAATAAAATGGGTCCTGATAGTAATAACGCTCTCGACAAGTTTTCAAATAAATCAAACAATTTTGATGATAAAAATATAGTATGAATAATTCCCGAATTTACATTTGGTATATATCAAGTACGTACACTTGATAGTGTGAGACTTATTTTTTGAGGTCTCATACTAATGATCCGAGCTGTTCAATTTATTTAAAATATTATTTTCATAATCCAAATAAAAAATTAACTCCTTCGAGTATCGGTAAGAGCTTAATTTATTCATTCAATTTTTGACTTGGCGAATTCAAAGAGGAAAACCGATCAAACCCTTACCCATCTTCGAATGAGTTGATTTTTTCACAATAACCTTAAAACATGTTTTAAAGAAATTGAACGGCTGCGATCACTTATATGAGATGCCTAAGTGGATCTTATACAATTCGATAAACATGTGTGCACTAGATGTTGTACTCATAGTTTTTTTGAATAATTCTATTGGTATTTATCAACATGCACCAATGGTGCATAGATCGGTACGTGGAGGTCCATTTTTGGGTTTCACACAAATGATCTACATCATTTATTGATTTCAAAATATTCATCCAAAATATAAGATTTTGAGTCTTGATTAAAAATTAAAACATTCGATCAAATATTTTCATTACATCCCATTGAACTGATTTTTCACAAACCATTTAGGGGGTGTTCCGCTAAAAAAAAAAAAAACAGTTTAGTTTTACCTAAAAGACTACTTCATTCCGCTAACAAAAAATCAACAAAAAAACCACTTAATTCCACTAACCTAAAAAAAACCAAAAAGCCAAAAACTAGTTAGTGGAACAAGTTAGTTTTTTTGCAAAACTAAAAACCAAAAAGCCAAAAAACTAGTTAATAGGAGTAGAACAAGTTAGTTTTTTTTGCAAAACTAAAGTTTTTTTTTACAAACTAAAGATCCAAAAAAACCAAAAAACCAAAAAAACTAAGTTAGTGGAACATGGCGTCAGGTAAATATTTTAAAATTAATAAATGAGTCGGATCATCTCCAAAAATGGTTCCAAGACACAAAAAAAAAAAAAAAAAAAATACTTGTACAATCATTTCATTCCCAACCATTTGTATAATCATTTCATTTCCAACTTCCTCACATACTTGTGAAGCCGACATCCTTAAATGTGTTTGAACCATACGTGTATATATTTCATTTCTGACCATTTACAATCTCCTTACATATATGTAGAGCTCACATTTGTATGCGAGAACTCGCCGTGGGTCGGTACTCATGAATGGGCTGGTGTCAGGAATGGGGCGAGGTCCTGTGCACCAACCCGTTGTGCACGCCGATGCACGGTGCTTCGGCCTCGCTTCGACGATTGGACACGTTCACCTCATAGAGCTCACAGAGCAGAACAAGTGTTCCAAAAATCAGTTCGATCGGATATGATTAAGTGGCTCATTGGAACATTATTATCTTGATAAGAATGGATCCGAAACACTAGATCAAACCCACTAGAGCCCCTTGTTGCCAAGTTTTATGTGTTCCGATTAGACACTTAATGATTTCCAATCGAGCTAATTTTTGGAATACTTGCTCTTCTCGGTGAGCTCTATGATATGAAAATTTCCGATCATCGGAGCAAGGCCGGAGCACCGTGCACCGGTGCGCACAGCAGCTCCCCCAGTCCTGGTGTCTTTTTCAGTAAAAATTCTGAACGTTGGACGGGCCATACAAGGAGGAGGGCACGTGATGGGGTGATGAGTTGGCGAGCGATAATTGGCTCAAAGGGCTGACGTTTCCGTATGAAAAAACCTGACGTATTGTACGGACGATCATCAAAATTTAAACTGCTGATAGGGGTAGGGCTTTCGACGGTGTCGTGTGTGGCCCAAGAGTGATTGCGTGCAGCAGTCTGACCCACAAACAACCGGCAACCGACAACAATGTTTGGCCATCAACCTTCATTGGCCTCCACTTCCACCAAATAGGAACCGGTACTCGGAGGTTGTCGGTGGCTCACATTACCTGTCGCAGTCTTCGATGCTATTCGGAGTAATATTCTCACGCTAACACTTTTGATGAACCATTCCAGAAATTTTTTTTATGTTCTCTGCCACTTCTTTTAGAATTTTCAGTTTTTTTTTTTTTTGGGAAAATATTCTCACACTACACTTTTTATGAATTTACACATATCATAAATAATAAAAGACCAAAATTTGAGCGTATTGTAAGTTGTTTAAAAAAGAGCATATTCATAATAAAATTGAGGGAAAAAAATTATCATTTTGTAAGTTTCAACATATAATAAAAAATGTAAAAAAAAAAATTTAGGTTGATTAGACATGGTACCGATTTAAAAAAATTGACATTTGTTTCGATAAAAATGGACCGTAATGATTCTCATCGTTCAACAACTGATTTGAATTAAGCACTTATTGAATCTAGCTAACCTGATTCTTATATGTGAATTATTTAAACACAGGGACTTACAGAATGCATAGTCTGAAAAGTAAAAAAATAAAATAAAATTGTAGGAGCTTGTGCTATTTTATGGTGTGTTTAAAATTAGTTGCTATATGAATTACTCCTGGTTAGTTTATCATGAGTTTCCCATTTGCTAAACTCAACAGTTGATTTTAGCAAACGAGAAAACATTTGGTAAAATCTTTGAATTTAGTATGGGAAACTTCCTCTAAAACAAACAAAGACCTCCAAATTCATGTACTCAAATACATAAGTATAAAAAATTTAAAGTTACGACAATTTGTCTTTAACATGGCTCTGATACATTCATATGGTGTGTGGAGTCCGTACACACTTAAGTGTTAAATGTATGTGGACTACAAACACCATGTGAATGTGTTAGAACCATGTTAGAGACAATTGTTGTACAATTATCACTTTTGCATTAGTATGGTTGGAAGGAAATACTCAGGGGTGTTCCACTAACTAGTTTTTGAAAAATTTCCCAAAAACGGTGTGAACACAAAAACAAAGTAGTTTTAAAATAAAACTCCCTTAATGGAACGCCCCCGCATACTTAAAATGGACTTATCTAATCCAAAAGAAAGAAAGAGATGGACTTTTTTTTTTTGGAGTAGGAACATTTCCCTTTCTCAGTGCGCCTTTCTTTTCCAACTACCAAAACAAGAAACGAGATAAGGTTCCTGGTTCAGCCCTCCTTTAAAACCCTTTCCATAAACAACATTCAAGTCCCATGTCCATATATGTTTCTAGGGCTCCAAAACAGTTGGAAATTTCCCTGGAAAAATCTTTCTAGGGTTTCTGACACATTTTCTCCCTCTCCAAACAAAGAGATTTATTTCTCCCATCTCTCTACACATCTTCTCTCGATCTACATCTCACAGATCTGGTAAACCCAGATTCCAATTTTTTTTGACCTTCCTCTTTTAGGTAAGATCATCAATTAAACCCTTTCTATTTTTAGAAACTCTTTTTATCTGCTCTTGATTTGGCTGTGGTTTCTTGCATCTGATTACATATTTTCTCATCTGTGCTGATTTGTTGGGATTTTGTTTTCCAGAGGTCTTATTTAAGCAATGGTGAGAGGGAAAACCCAGATGAAAAGGATAGAAAATACATCAAGTAGGCAAGTGACTTTCTCAAAGCGGAGGAGTGGGCTGTTGAAGAAGGCCTTTGAGTTGTCAGTTTTATGTGATGCTGAAGTTGGGCTTATCGTCTTTTCTACCAGTGGGAAGCTCTATGAGTTCTCTAGTTCCAGGTACCTTTTCGTTTCGATCGAATAGTAGGGATTTGAATTTTTTTTTTTTGGGTAAATAAATTTGATTTGATCTTGCTTATCCTGAATATTAGGATCGAATCGAAGAAAAAAGAGAGAAGAAAATCATTATTAATCTGAACATGTTTGTTTTGTTGTGTATGATTGTATGTACAATTTGTACAATTTTTTGGAATAGTAAAAACGAATTTATTAATCTTTGAAAACAAATTATAATGATTAAAAGGACCCTACGCACAACATCACATCGGAGCAGGAATATTAATCGAGTAAGTACAATTGCACATACTGGATGCTATGATAAAGTAGGAGAAATTGAAATAACGTAAGAGTCCCAGAAAGTAAATGTGGTCCTATTCATTTCAATATATTGTTGGCTTTCTAGGAATAAAATGTTTTCGCCCATCAAAAAAAAAAAAAAAAAAAAAAGGTTTTCCATTTGAAAATATGTTTCGTCATGTGGGCGAAAAGGGCTCAACCGGATCGTCCAATCCCATTATGGTATTGGAGAGGACATGTTTGATGTTTCCTAAAATGTTTATAAAAGTACAAACATTTTGAGAAGATTAAGGAATCTCACTGTAAAAGAACTCAAAAAAGAGAATCCAATTACTCCAATATGAGTTGACCCTCAGCCTAGTTTGGTGTTAGAAGTTGGAACATCGTTGTTAAATTAACTGATTTTCTTATGTGTAGTGATTTATTTTTTCATCGGCAAAAGAAATTTGTAGCGATTGGTACCGATTGGTACATTCCTTTCTTCGTTTTTGAGCTCCAATAGTTCCTTTTGTTTTTTTGGTTTATTATGATTCTATTTCCTCTTTAATGTTCGGGCTTTATTATTTGTTCATTAGTATCTCAATTACCCCAAAAAAAAAACTCTTTCCATTGAGCCCTTTCATAATTATAAAGAATTTCGGCAAATATTTCCAATTTCAGAAAATTTCATACATTAGAGAATTCCAGGCCTTACTCAAATAGTATTTACTAAAGTTTGAGTAAAAAATGAAATAAAATTTTCATACAATATGAAATAACAAACTCAAATTTAAGCATAAATTTGAGTGAACGGTTCATTAATACCATTGTTTTAAACTTGGGGAGGAAATCATCTTATAAAGAGTTTTACTCAGATTTTGTTTTTGAGTATAATAAAATGAGTAAGGGATTAAGAACCAAGTACAATCATCTCAGATCGAGGCCTTTTTTCTGCACAGACGAGTCTTTTCTTTTGAAATGAATCTTGACGTACTCATTGAGATTATTGATGAGATTTTATTGGAAGTCAGACCTCGGGGTATCTGAGCATGCCATTGATCTAGAGATTTCTTTTCCAAATCTTTTTCTGTCTAATTTAATTTCTCCGTACCAGTTAAAGGTAATGGGCTAATGACACACATCACTCAGAAAAACTATAAGGTGGATGACACGCTGGGTTTTTTGTCCTACAGGTTCTTGCAGTTAATGCTCATTCTTTAGTTTTGATTGGATCTAATGGAGCTGTTGAACAAACTAATCTACTCGAGTTTGAGCTCGTGTCCGACACGTTAGAAAAGCGTAATTACTTGAGATCGATCGGTTTGTTATGAGATAAAAGAAGCATGAACATTTCGAAGCTTGTTAAGTTTTTAAACCAAGTTTGAACAAGCTATTACTCGCCTTGATTAGTTTGTAAATTTTAAAAAAATTAAGCAACTTAGAGATCGATTCTTAATTAATTAGCTTGATTAAAACTCGTCAGTGATGTCAACTCTTGTGATGGGTAAGTTGAGTTCAAAGATATTGTTAAAACTTGGTTGATTTTTCAAACAAAGTTTGGACAATCTACAATTTGGCTTGCTTCTGTTTTATATTTATTAATCAAAATAAAGCATGTTAATGATTAAAGGGAATCAAAATGAAGGTATCACAATGCGAGAAAACATCCCAACTATGTGATCAGGTTTTGAAGACTTGTATGTTTTTCTTTATATTGTAGTAGGAGTTGAATTAGCATTTAGGGCATGTTTCATTTGAGGTATAGCTTTGAGAAATTGATAATGAGTCGGGTTGGGTTTGAGATTGAGATAGGTAACAAAGTGGGATTACAAATGATGAGATGAATATTTTCTTTGATTGTTTTCTAAAGGATAAGAGTATGGGATTGTTAATAACGTGTTTGTTTTTTTACGCGAATTAGATTAAAATCAGTGATTTTCACTTTTATCATATTAACATGGAAACTACATTTGATGTATGTGTGTATGAGAGAGAGGGAGAAGGTATTTTGGTCAATATATAAAACACGTACGGGCTGAATTAACAGTTCCCCTCCATTTTTTAGTATTAACAACCTAGGGTACTATTAGTCCAAAACCAGAAACCAAATGAAGGACAATGAGCTAAAGGGACTGGAAGTCCAATTCCGTTCCCAAACCTTGTATCAAACATGTCCTTAGGAACTAGATTGTGTTGATCCTGGCTTTGGCTTTATGGTCTCTCCTGAAATTTAGGAATTCGCACTCTCGTAAGTTTTGAGTTTTAACCCATTTGCCCCAACGTTATATATAAATAAAAATGAAAACGGTATTCATATTTTTTTTTAAATGGGAAAACTGTTGGGAAATGAATCCCAGAACCCAGTAATTACGCGTATAGATTGAACAACAAAAATAAACCAAAATCTTATGAGGCGGAATTAAGGTTTACCTCTCATCTGTAGACACGAACGCTAGTTGACTTGTTTATTTTAGAACTTGACAGAACCGATTACTGTATGGAACAAACTCTGCTCGACAGTACCTCATGATCTTCTGCCATATTCCCTTATATCTCGATCATGTAGCCAAGTGTGGACTTCTACGTGATCTCTTTGTTCTCTCTCTCACAACCTCTATTTTAATTTTCTAAATGACTGTTGAGAGACCTAGAGAACATAACGATATATTTATAGGGTTAGAGCAGGGACTTGAGGAAAAATAAATCCAGGCTCCTTGTGTAAATAAGAAAACCTAATCCCACCCGAATTCTATTCTTATTTCACAAATTATAATTCACACCACTAAAGAATTATAATTGTACTCCCATCTTTATCTCGATTATATTTCGAGCTCCACGTTATTAAATACTTATTAATCTTAAATATCGATTATTGATAATCTCCCACTAATCAACATCTTATAAAACACCTTGAGACTAACCACTTAGCTTGTTCGATATGTCGGATACAAATATCCACCTGCAGGTTTGACATAACTAAAACTTATAAGTTTACTCAAAGGGGTATCATCAATCTCTAACGAGACGTGGATTCTATCAATAATTAATATCCATATATTTCATGCATATAATGTTCTGACCCAACTCGTCAAGACTATTGACCGTAAAAAAGATCTCACTTTATAATGAATCAAAGTCAACAACATTAAATGTATATATGTATTAATTATATCCGGATTAAGAGCACAAGTATTCTTAATAACTATTAAGGTTCTAACTGTCTTAAAATGTCAGTACTAAGACAATTACCTTAAAGCGGTTCTGTTCAATACACACAAAAATGTACTAGCACAATGAGTCGGAACTAGAACCGTTCCCTGTAGTCAAGACAAACCAACTAAAACATTGTACTACAATCTTACTGATGGTGTGTCAAATTCCATCTGAGGTTGTGAACCAAAACTTATATTCTATAAGAACCGATGATCCAATCTTCTGTGTGTAAGCCGTACTCTACACACTGGATCATTTACTATGTAGAATAAAAGACACATGCACAACATACAATTATATCATGCAAACATTGCCCATAATAGATTCTCATAAAAAAAAAGGATAAAGCTGATTAATAATTAACTAATTAAATATTAATCTATTACATAAAAGCATGGCTTTTAGTATAAGTTTCTAACAATCTCCCACTTAGACTCAAAACCATGCTGCCACTCATCTCACTTTCATTCCCTTTACGTGACTATCAAAAGTCTTGGCATGTAAGCCATTCGTAAAAGGATTTGCTAGGTTGTTTGCTGATGCAATCTTGGTCACAACTACATCACTTTTCTATACGATCGCTCGAATCAGGTGATACTTACACTCGATGTGTTTTCCCTTCTTATAAATCTTTGGCTCCTTAGAGTTAGCAACTGCACGACTATTGTCACAATAGATTGAAATTGCTGACTGTATCAAAAGTACCACTTCTAGGTCCATTAAGAAGTTCTTGAGCCAAACGGCTTCTTGGCTACTTCAAAAACTGCCAAATACTCGGCCTCCATGGTGGAATCTACAATACACGATCACTTAATACTCCACCAACTCATGGCTCCACCTCCTAGAGAAAACCCATATCTCGATGTTGACTTTCTAGAACTCTTATATAACATAGAGTCTTAATCTGTATACCCACAAGGTACTAGACTGTCTGACTGGTACACCAACATATAATCCTTAGTTCTTTTCAGATACTTGAGTATACATTTTATACTAGTCCAATCTTCTTGTCCAGGGTTAGACTGAAATATGCTAACCATGCCGACAACAAAACAAATAGAAGTCTAGTTCACAGCATAGCATACATGAGGCTTCCTATTGCTGAAGCATTAGGAACTCCCTTAATTTTCTCTATCTCCTCAGATGTCTTAAGACACCGATCCTCGGATAGATTGACTCCGTGTCTGAAAGGAAGCAATCCTTTCTTGGAATCCTGCATGCTAAAACGGGTAAGGATCGCATCGATATAGGAAGCTTGAGAAACCCAACATCCTTTGCTTGATCTCGCAAAAATTTAATCCCAAGGATGTGACTAGCTACTCTTAAATTCTTCATATCGAATTGGCTGGATAACCACACCTATATCGAAGATAACACTCCGACATTGTTTTCGATGAACAAGATATCATCCACATATTGCAATACAAACACCACCACAGTTCCATTGCGTTTCTTGTACACACACGACTTATCCAGACATTGATCAAAACCAAAAGATTTGATTACTTGATCAAAATGGATGTTCCAAGACCTAGATGCCTGCTTAAGTCCACAAATAGACTTCTTAAGCTTGCACAACATGTGCTCTTGATCTTTTGTCAAAGCTCTGCATCTTTATCTTGTAGTGCCTCTTTGTAGTTTCAGGGTTTGACCTGTTGTTCTTCAGGGATCATATAACAAAATTGTCCCAACAACGTATATCGATTGGGTGAAACAATTACCCTCCCACTACAACAAGATACTGATGGGTTAACAACAATTTCATGTGATGTAGCCTCTTGTACTATTGGTGTTGAAGAAGTCTGTGCCGATCTATTTTCTCTCAATTCTTCTAGAATAATCTAATTACTGGGTTTGTGATCTATGGCATAGTCTTCCTCTAAGTATCAAACATTGGTGCTAACAATGACCTTATGATATTTAGTACTATAAAATAGAGCAACTTTTGTTCCTCTAGGGTACCCCACAAAAACAAACAAACATTTGTTCTTGATTCCAATTTATCTGCTTTCCCTTTCAGCACATGTGCTAGACTACCCCAATTCTGAACATGCCATAGACTACTTTTGCTCCCAATCCACAGTTCTGTTGGTGCAGTTGGTACTAGTATAAATGGCACGAAGTTAAGAATGTACGCTATTGTTTCTAGTGCATGTCCCCAAAACGAATTTAGTAAATTTGAATAAGTTATCACTGATCTCACCATATCCATAAAATTCCTTTTCTTCTTTCTGCTATGCCATTATGTTGTGGCGTACTTAGCGCAGACAACTGGGATGAGACCGCAGTGTCTTGATACATTTATCCAGACGCTTTTCCTTTTCCGGTCTATGCTCCTTGAATTTCTCAAAGCATTCGGACTTGCAGTGTATCAAATAAATGTAATCATGTCTTGAGTAATCATCAATAAAAGTATTAAAACACTCAAAATCACCTCTATCCCGGATGTTCATAGGTACATACAGATCAAAGTGAATCAATTTCAACGTTTCATTGGCTCTTCCTTTTCCTTGAAAAGGGCATCTTGGTTATTTTACCTTCCAAACAGGATTCACAGACCGGAAGTGCCTCCACTTCTAATGAACCCAAAGATTCATTTCTGACCAGTCTAGAAATTTTATTTAGATTAATACTCCCTCCGTCCCATAAAGTTTGACACTTTCACTATTCTAGTTCTATGAAAAAATTGATTATTTCTTTTAATCTATAATGTTTTATATAAGCAATATGGATCTAGTTTGATAGATTTTAATTAGTTCTTTTAAACAAAGTTATGAAAATCACATAAAACATTATGAATTGAAAGATATAGGCAATTTAAAAATGGCACGCACTCCCGAAAGTGTCAAACTTTAAGGGACGGAGGGAGTATGACCTAGGCGTAAGTGCCAAAAATACGTTTGGTTCAACTTATAAGGCTCATTTCTCTTATATGACAATCTATTAGTGTTATTCAATTCATTTAGGCCCAGTTTTCCAAAAGATTTTAGCACCCAGGTCCTAAAATCATGATATTTCAAACCAAAAAATGAAGTGGTTTCGTGTATCGTTTTTCGATTTTTTTTTTACACCAAATTAAAGTACACGAGGAGTACTTTAATTTGGTGCGAAAAAAATCGAAAAACCATACACGGAACTACTTCATTTTTTGATTTGAAATATCAAGATTTTAGCACCTGGGTGCTAAAATCTTTTGAAAAACTAGGAATGAGATCATTAATAACGTACGGATTGTCATCTAATGAACCAGAACAGATAAAATGTTTATTTAACTTAATAACCACATAGTTATTAAAAAAAAACCAAATATCCATTTACAACCAAATTAGAAACCGAAACTAAGTTTCTCCTAATTCAATGATCATAAAGACAATCTCTTGAAATTAAACGCCTACTGCAACTGCTGCTACTTTTGTAGCACTTCCCATATGTAGATAAATCTCTTCATCACTAAGTCTCCTGATTTCCTAGAACCTTTGCAGTGCAAACATGATTAGTGACATCCATATCTACACACCAGGTACTGGTAGATAACACCGCTAAACATGATTCAACTACTAGTGAAAAAAATTTCCTTGATTATTCAATTTATTGAGATAATTCGGATAACCTTCTTCTACTGTCCTTTCTGTTTATAGTGAAAACACTTGTCGTTAGGCTTTTTCACTTTACCTCCAAGCTCATAAACTGTCTGAGGAATCGTGGCTTGTTATTGAACCTTTTTCTGCTTCTTGTTGTCTTCCTGCTAAGAAGTAGAAACCTCTTCAACTGCAATTACGGTTGTCTATTTATTAACCAAAAGACCCTTGGCTAATTTAACGCTCTTTCAACAGTTTTGTCAAACAATAATGCATTTTGTTAACATTGTAATTCAGGCGGAATTGCTGAAAAGGCTTAGTAAGCAACTGGAGCACAATATCAACCTGGGTTTCCCAATTGATTTCAGCTCCTGGGATTTCTAGTTCATTCAGAAAGTCTATTATCTTCAGAACATAATCCCCTTACTAGGGTTCCTTCACCTATGGTGATATTCCCCAAATCCCACATTGCAACTTGCCTAGCCGCACCCCAAACTTTTATTTTAGGTTATGCATCATGTCATAGGAAGTTTCAAAAAATAGATGCTGATGTTGCAATATATTCGACATAGAAGCTAAAATGTAACACTGCGCCATTTCATCAGTTGTAACCCAATCCTTATATACCGGATTTCAAGTTCTGTTGCAATTTCAGTGGGTTTGATAGAGCACACCTCAGAGAACACAAATTTGGTCCCCTAAGCAGTCGACACAATATTTAGATCCTTTTTTAGTCAATATAATTAAGACCAGTAAATTTGTTTGTCAATGTCATCAAGTGGATTGAAAGAGTCCATTTTTTTAATCTGAGAATCACATAACAAGAATTATGAAGGGCAAAACTTTTTGTATTTCTATTAAATTGGTTCCCTCAACCAGTCTATTAAAAGAAAAACATTAGCAACCCTACACACCGTGAAAAGGATGCCTTGATGGGTAGGTCAACTACTCTTCATCATTCGTGTAGATAGGCACAATCTTTTAATTTTACTATCAAGACACTAAACCGTGCCCATTAAAATTCAATAGCTAATTTGCTTCAGTCCTATAAATAAAGCAGTGACTCAGATGGAGAGGATACTTGTTATTTATAGCCAAGTGTATACCATTACCTAACCTCAAGATCCATTGTTCCGTAACGAATTACCCCAGATGGAGGAGTAGTCCACACAACAATTATCTTGAAGCTATCCTCTAAGGAAGTAAGTACCGATGATGCCATAATTAATTTTGTCTAATGGGGAAGAAGGTACTAAAACCAACACACAAAACTTAATTATATCATCTACATACTAGTAATGGAGACCATGGGATTTATAAAAAATAAACTCTCTCTCCCACTTAGTTATTTAAAAAATTTGTGAGGGTTATCAAAATTAACATGTTTGCCAAAAACCGTGATCTAGGTCAAAGGCCAACTATTACCATGTTCAAATATGGTAAACTATCACACATGCAAACAAGATGAATATACAAATATTCATAAATAAGGAAATATAAATAATATGTATCCCAACTATTATGGTCAAAGATGCAATTCTTGAGCAATAAGGAATCATTCCAGTCTTGAAATCCTTAAGCAGTCAAAAATCCTTTGCGTCTTGAAATTCTTAAGCAACAAGGAATCCTTTCGAAACTTTAAGTTCTTGAGCAATACATATGTAGAAGACTTAGATACTTTGAATCAATCAAGGAAACCAAAATCCAACCATACTTAGGCAAGAAAAATCGAATCTGAAATTTTTCCCGAGTAAACTGCGCAGCCTTCAGTATTTTGGATTTTCTCCCTCATCCGAACTCCGATTGAACTGATTCCAATTGGGTTGGATTCGAAATTCAATTATCTACAACTTCTGTGAGAACAGAATTTTCAATTCCAATGTTTACTGGGTCAAAACAGCCTTGCAATCTGGCCCTAAAAATCTGAAAAAATTCTGCTGCGAGCCAAACATTCTTTTTTCTTGTAAAAAAAGATTGTTTTTCTCCATATCTTATGGCCCATTACAGAATCTGTAATCTTACAATAGATCTATATATCTAAAATGATACAATTGAAGTAACAAAAATTACATCAAAAACTTATGCCTCCCACATACTACTATTACAGATTACAAAAGTAAACTTGTAATAAAAAAACAGTAATAGTAACCACGCATAAAACAATTACAAAGGGTGGGATCCAATCGCACAATAAAAAACATGCGTGACCATAATAGTGGGATAATCGATTATGCAAAACAGACGTTAGAACAAACTAGAACTCTGCAAAACAACGGTTATCACATTACTATATCTATGTTCTACGAACAACATGACTTTTTTAATCCATACGCATGATTACATCTCTCTCTGATACCACTGTTTGGAAACGAATCCCAGAACCCAGTAATTACGCGTACAGATTAAACAACAAAAATAAACACAAGCCCTACGAGGCGGAATTAGGGTTTAACTCTCATCCGTAGACACGAACGGTGGTTGACTTGTTTATTTTAGAACTTGACAGACCCGATTACTATATGCAACAAACTTTGCTCGACAGTACCTCATGATCTTCTGCCATATTCCTTTATATCTCGATCATGTAGCCAAGTGTGGACTTCTACGTGATCTCTTTGTTCTCTTTCTCACGGCCTCTATTCTAATTTTCTGAATGACTGTTGTATGACCTAGAGAACATAACGATATATTTATAGGGCTAGAGCAAGGACCTGAGGAGAAATAAATCTGGGCTCCTTGTGTAAATAAGAAAACCTAATCCCACCCAAATTCTATTCTTATTTCACAAATTATAATTCACACCACTAAAGAATTATAATTGTACTCCCATCTTTATCTTGATTATATTTCGAGTTTCACGTTATTAAATACTTATTAATCTCCCCACGTTAAGATTACAGATACCCGTTGATTACTGACAAAACCAACCTAATCTTGAAATACTAAAAAAAAAACTAAATATAAATACTAGGAAATAACTCTAATTATTCTCTTAGGAAAATAAGAAACTAGCAGAAATTGCAAAACTTACTAGGAAACTAAATAACCCTAAACAATCTTAACTAAATTGAAATAAGCCTAAAAAAGTTGTAACCTAAACTACTAAAACTAAATTTATATTGTTTTTAAATTACTGCCTGCATCACAATACATCAACCAATCACCCAAACGAAAAGAAATCAGTTGAATAATGCAAAGATTTATGCAGAAAATCCCTAATTGGATAAACCAGGGGAAGGATTCAAAACACTATACTCATTGTGTAGTTACAAACAATCTTACTTATGATTAAGAATCTTCACCAATCTCCTAAAATCTACTTGCCAAATCCACGTTCACAAAATCCAGTGCTTGATCATCGCTGCCTTGAATTCACAAGCCTTTCATTGGCCTCCCGAAATTCACCGAAGGACTTTGTATTGTCTAGGAATCCTGCTTAGAACTTCTCTCAAACTTGTAGTTGTAGATGATAAAGCTCTTGGAGATCTATTAATGCTCAATGATACATGGATCATATCTATACTCCAAGCACAATCAAAGAAACACTCTCAAATAATCCTAGATATGTTTGTAGGTCTTTTTCGCTCTTGGGAGAGGGAGAACAGCGCTCTCAATTAAATTTGACCTAATTGATCTATATTTATAAAGTTGTTGTGAAACATCAGTTTCGCTTGAGCCTAAAAAGTCTCTCTAGAGAAGTCAATTTCACAATGGCGAAATGTCCGTCTAAATCATTAATGGCTTTGCTTGACATTTTGCTTGATGTCGGACCGCTTTTCCACCATCTCTCCTAAAACAAAATATTGGTGTTAGGAAGGGCTTCAAATAAGTCTTTTTTGGCATTCGACTTTGCACCAGTAGGTCTGTTTTCAGAGCGGCCGACATAGATAGTGGCATTGTATAATTAAAGCTCTGGAGGCACTTCGGGCTCAACAATCCCTCCCTCGTGATAATGCTCCCGTGACTCAAACTCATGACCCCCTGACTTTGATACCACTTGCCGGACTGTTTTCCCACCATTTCTCCTAAAACCAATTCGTGTTAAGAAGGGTTTCAATTAAGTCTTTTATGACATTCGGCATCGTACTTGCAAGTCTGTTTTAAGAATGGTTGCAGAGAGTGGTATTGTGCTACCAAATCCATGGGGACTCTCCGTGCCCAACACATGACGCTAGTTTGCGCAATTACTCGGGTCATTCTAACCTTTTTTTTCAACATTCCCAAACCACTCGGCTTAGAACCCACCCTCTTAAACCATACAAATAGGAGTGACTCTTTTCCACAATCTAGATGGACTCTCCAAAAATATAAGTTTAATAAAATACAACTTGATAAATGGGATACATAGAAATGTGTCTTTTGTCAATGGAATTATCAATATAAAGGAGCTCGGCTTTTGGAGTTTACACAATTCTTGAGCACATATTTCAATGTTCTAATATCTAAGAGAACATCCAGCGCACTTGATACTCTTACCAAAGCACAGCTATATGTAACCTAATTAGAAATTTGAATGTGATCATAAAGAAAAAAGGGTCAAAGAATGTTTAGGGACCGAATTGATGTATCACGAATATTTCCATTCGTAAAAATAAGCCCAAAATAAATGATCAAAGTTGAAAGAATGTTTTATTAGAGGATGCATTAGATCTGTTGTCTATGTTACAAGGACAATTTTTTATATTTATGTTGGACTCTTGACATTAGATCTGCTGTCTATGCATTAGGGAAATCATACACAATACGTTCAGTGTGTCTAATGCATGGAAAAGACTACAATACACACCCCTTATATATTAAATCGTAAATCATTATAGCATGCATGTATTGCTCTATAACACATGTATAGTAATAAAATTTCAATCTGTAAGATGAAAAGTGTATGCACTTTTGAGAAATAGTTAATGTGAGTATTTTGGCATGTCCTTCCATCGTGAACATAGAAATCTAACAATTAAGGCACGTACCCGGAATCAACACGTGTATCTCGGTCCACATAGTGTAGTTTGTCAGACAATGAAATAAAATAAAATAAACCATGAAATACAGATTGTATATATCTTGATGTGTATTCATATCTGATACGTATTAGTTTTGGGGATAATTCAGCTCATGTGACTGTATATCGCCAGCTTCCCCGGTAGCATTTCACATTGTCACAATTGGGGTGGATGATGGAACATATTGGATCGACTCTGGTCAATTTTGTTTTAGCTACTCGTGTTTTGGCTTGGTTTACTTAAGTGCATGTTGGTTTTTACCTATCCGCTCATGCTTAGATCTATATTTTTTAGGCTAGATATACTGTCTCCTCTGAACATATGGCTTGAATTTCACTTCCTTGAGGGTGCAATGACCCTCGGGTTTAAGTCGGGTTTGAGTCTCGAGCATTATCATGATATCTCGTTTTGGTATAAAATTAGTCACTTTCCTACCAAAAATGAGATAATATATCCCTTCTTTAGTAGTCCAAAATTGAACAGACCTCAAAATCACTTACATAAAGCCGGCAAGGAAGACTAAGTTGTCATTTTCTTGGCAATATCATGTGGATGTTTCTTGATTAGAAGCTCAAATGTGGGTTTTGTACTTCTTTTCCAAAACTTATTCCATGTGTCCACCACCATATATTCTGAACTATTACTTAGGTCAATAACTCAAGTCTTCCCAGAGTTTGGTTTGTAGGCTGCTTTAGATTTGTAAGGCCTTTGTCCGGTTGATGGTCTGCTCAAATTAGGCATGGGCATGGAATGATAACAACGTAACCAAATCTGGTCGTGGTTATGGGAAACAATAGAGCAATCTCAAACATGTATATTTGTGAATGTTGCGGAACTGAACTTATAATAATCATGGAATTGAGTCAATCATCAGATTGTATTTTTTTTTCTCTACACTCATAAAAGGGGAACATGGAAAAGGAATAATCAAGTAACACGATTTCGATTTTCTTTGGAGTTAATAGTTTATCATGAATGTGTAAATACTGAATATTCTTGCATGCTTCCTAGTTTTGTGCTTTTCAAAACTTCACCCTTATTAGACCTTGGACTGCAACCCAACCTTATGTCAAAATTATCCCAATTTATTTTCAAACCCTAAACTGCCCTAACCCTAACCCATTTTAATCTTTGAACCATACTTTGACCAGTCTATCTCCATTTTTCTTTCTTTCTAACCAGCCTTAGTTAATTGCCTAACAGTTCGTAGAAATAGATGGAAAGTACTTCGCAAAACATCACAAGATCTGGTGGTGTTTACGGTTTGATTCATTCGGTTCTGAGTTACCATCCGTCTGGTTCAAAAAATTCCACACCTAAAATGGTATCGTAAGATTCTGGAAACCAAACCAACCTAACTACAGGACTGGAATGGTTCCATCTTATGCCAAAATTCAAATGGTTTATATGACGTAATCAGTAATCGTTTGCATCCCCATTGTGATGCTAACATGTTGCCTTGGCAGGAAAGGTACTGTTCAGCATGCCAAATGCAGGATTTTCTTTGTAGTTGATGTGGAGGAATTTGAAGTGCACTTATGCCAAAGCACAATAATTCGATTCTACCAACACACTTCTCAAACACACAACCTAATAACTAGAGTGAGCTCCAAAACATATAATGACAATCCGCACCGTTTATTTTGTATGTCTAGACGTACATAATGTTTGTGGAAAAGATCAAGTTGATCGGATATTAGAAGAAATCTTAAAACTTAAAATTTTTCTCATTGTCAAAATTCTTCTTGTTAATTGCTTGATTTGGTTTATGCTCTAATTTAGACCTGTGATATTTTTGTTGGTTGATCTTGTTTTGCATGTCTTCATAACAATCCATTTTTCCTATTACAAATTGTGTAGAAAAAGTTAAAGCTATTGTTCATATACTATGCTATTAATTGTTTTCTTACTCTTGTTTCGTGGAGATGCCTCAGTATCAGCAAGACGATCGAACGGTACGAGAGAAATGCCAAGGAACTAGGAATTGCAAAGTCAGCAATCCAAGAGAATTTGCAGGTCAGCACTCCTTTGCTTTGTTTGGTCTTAATTTTTGCAATAATTGCTATGGTATGGACGCATTCTATTCCCTATAATAAACTAGGGGCTGAGCACATGCAATGCATTTGCAACTCAAATCCTAAGAACAATAACTGAAAGAAGCCAATTTGGATTTGGGTTCTCAGAGCGTGGTTAGAGGTTGTGGATTATTTTGTTTTGTAACTGCCGGATTAATTTACATACATATTTGCCCTGAAAGTATAAAAATGTTAAGTGATCAGATTCAATTTTTCGTCCATACCAAAAGGGTGTTCTTCCTATGTAAATAGAATAAATAGCTGTCCATTTCATCTAGCCCAGAAAAAGAGAAGTTGTCCATTTCAAAGTTTTGGGTTCAAAACAATTCTGTATTGGCTTGAAAAGCTATATTGTGCAGTGACAACCAATAAGATTGAAGTGCCAAAAGTGGGTTTTTCCCTGAATTTTTCTATAATGTCAAGTTTTCATGCATGGGCAGGAGCCTTGGACATGTGGTTTTTTTGCGTATTTGACCTTGTCATACTTTATTAAAACAAGCGCGGTACCCTTGTTATGCACAGAAGCAAAAAAAAAAAAAAAAAGTAGCTATTAATCCCTCATCGATTCCTGATTTAACATTACATGTAACTATGTAAGAGAAAAAGGTTGAACTTGTGAGGAAGCTTGAAAGTTTTTTTTTTTTTTTTTTGACGTTTTATATTTAATATTTTAGTTTCTTCGTAAGTTCGGAAAAAAAAAAAAAAGAAGAAAAAGAAATTTAACTTTATTAAGGAGATGCCACGTGGGAGACCGTGCCATGGAGAAAGTTGGTTTCTACTCTTAGTAAATACTATTAGACCTTAGTTAAGCGCGGTATCCTTGTTATGTACGGAAGCAGAAAAAGGATATCTTTGTAATATTCTCAACCATTCATGAACATATTTTACCTCTTGCTCTACTTACACTTTTCATTAATTATTTTGTTTCAATCCAGACGCAAATATTGGATTGTAAAAAGTAAACATATTGATTGATTGTACAAAAAGATCTATTTGAATGTGACTAATTTTCGAGTCTATGATAACAAATAAAAGCTAAAATTATTAAATTACTAAAGATACATTGGCCGATCAAAAATAAATAAATGAACAACTTGGAAATAGTATAAGGGCATAGGGATAAAAAAGAGTGAGATAATGTGCGCAATAAATGAGTGCCTTGGACAATTGGAGGGTGATCTATTTGAATGTGACTAATTTTCGAGTCCATGATAACAAATAAAAGCTAAAATTATTAAATTACTAAAGATACATTGGCCGATCAAAAATAAATAAATGAACGACTTGGAAATAGTATAAGGGCATAGGGGATAAAAAAGAGTGAGATAATGTGAGCAATAAATGAGTGCCTTGGACAATTGGAAGGGTGAAATAAGGAAAGAGAATAAGCTGAGAGAAGTGGAGAGGTGATGTGGAATTTTGAAATCTTTAGAAAAGAAGAGAGTGTTGGTGAGCCCAAATCGCATCACAAAAAACTCGCAAGACCTATAGTGAGTTCACAAGTTGTCTTTTGCTCATTCCTTTCTCCGATTCGCACTTGATAGTATCCCGATCTCAAATCAAGCTTAATAAAGTAATAGGATACTTGTTCGAAAGTGTAATATACCTATGTACTGTATATGCAGTTCAGATGAGATGCAAAATATATTTCCTTTGATGGTACTAAGTGCTTGTGATCATTTTATTGCTGAACTTTGTACCAAAATTTTTTTTATTGCTGAACTGACTTGTTCAAACTTGTGATGTTTTGAGAAATAAAGTAAATGATACATGGACTAGAATAAGTGTGCATGTTTAAGCGTCGGATTCTTCTTATTATCATGTCAAGGGCGCGGTAGCATTGCAAAATATATTTCCGTCTACAGAAGATTGTTGTCACTCTCTCTCAATGGCTTCTGTGTGTGCAGAATTTCAAGGAAGATGCTGTTTCCATGTCAAAGAAGATTGAATTTCTTGAAGTCTCTAAACGGTTCATCTCTTCATTTTGAGACACCTTTATTTCTTCTTGCATCAATTTTTTTATATTCCAAATGGCTAATTAACAAGTCTATGCAACAAAAATGTCGATAATACTGAAGGAAGCTGTTGGGAGACTGTGTGGAATCTTGCTCGGTTGAGGAGCTACAACAAATAGAAGAACAGGTTGAGAAAAGTTTGAGCAACATTAGGGCAAGAAAGGTATGAACAGTCACTCCGTCGAACCCTTTAAGCAAAAATTATGCAACCCCCCATTTGACACGGTTGGTGTTGCGATATGGTCATCTGCAGAATCTGTTGTTTAAGCAGAAAGTGGAGCAACTGAAGGAACAGGTATTTAAACTGCGTTTTTGTACATTTTCAGGAGTGCTAATATTAGCTTGGGATTTGCTAATTGCGTGCGGTACTCTTATTGATATGTTTTGTTTGTGTGATTCAGGAGAGAATCCTAGCAGAAGAAAATCTAAAATTGCGGGCTAAGGTGAAGTATTGCATTTTTACATTTTTGTGTACAGTACTTTGACTCTTGTTTTTAGGGTATGGGTTATAGTTACACACACAACTAAACTACTGAATTTTGTCATTTTAGGCGAGCTGATCTCAAAAGAGCTCTAGTTGAGCCGACTACAAGTCGATCTCGAATAGCCTGAATTTTAGGTGTCATAAACCGAACGAACAAAATTCAACTGAGAAAACACTACTCTTACACAAAAAAAGAAAAAAAAGAAAGGTATAGCACCTATAGAATGAGCAACAACATTACCAAAGGTAGCACATCTAGAGACAACAATATGAACTGCATAGGTGTTTTGTCTTCAAGAATGGTGAGTGTTCCTTTCTCTTGGACTTGGTGGCAAACCAATTAACCTCAAAAAAAAAAATTTTTTTTTTTTTTGAACTGCTACAAAGGTGTGTGTGTGTGGGGGGGGGGGGGGGGGGGGGGACAAGGCTTGACCATAGGGGCTCTCGACCCACTGTGGAATGTCCGTTTCAAGCTAGAGCTATTGTCCAGAAAGATAGGGTGTAACTACAACACCACCAAAGTACTAGATGTCTTTGCCCTCCATACTAGTCCTGCAATTGGCGGGACTCGAACCTTGTCGGATTGTATACAGAGGAGCACTTAAGTTCACTCACCCACCCACTCATAGCTTGGTTTGTTTATCGGATGCTATTGAGTACTCTATTTCATTATTAGAAGCAGTAGTACTGTTAGTTTTCTCTAAGCAATCGATTGATCAACCACCATGTTTTGATTCATCTTATCCATCTTATACAACCACCGTTGATTCTTCAACAGTTGGAGACGGAATCACCGCCGCGTCTATCGGTTACACTCCAACTGGCCCAGCTCAGAGGAACTTCAGAAGTGGAGACCGAACTGTTCATAGGACCTCCGGAACCACGATCTAGCCGGTAATGAATCGTAACAAGTGTGAGCTTCAAAGATCATTGTGAAGCCAATTTTCTCAAGAAAAAAAAAAAAAAATTGGCGTGCGAGAAAGATAAGAGTATACCACACGGAATTGATTTTTAGCTAAATCCAATTGCAATAATTCGTGTTGTTTTAATTCATTATTCTAGTGTCTGTGATGTAATTATTTTTGGTTTCTCTCTCTTTCGTAAATGCCGTATTGAATTGAAGTAGGACCACTGTTGCTTGGGAAAACACTTTTCCTTGTATATTGAACTCTTGAAATTAAACAGTAGCAACTGTAGTTATTTTTTGCTCGATCGGTAGGAAAGGATGGAGGAGAGGGATACCGTCCGATCGGCGACCGACGGTATGGATCATCTTATATTTAATTTAACACCAATTTATTTGGACTGTCGGTCGCCGATCGGATGGCCAAGTGAGCTCACTATGCACCCCCGGGTTCCGGGTATCGGAGGTAACGTATGCTCTGGCTGTTTATCATTTAACAAGTCATCGTATATGATAGCGAATTCTTTGTCTTTATTGATTTTGTGTTATCTTTGTTGAGCTTACGTTATTTGAGTACCAAACAACAACTGCTTTTGTTTTGTTTTGTTATGCCCGGAAGCAATTGTTTCTCCTTCTTGACTAGGGGGTGTTTGGTCACCTATTTTTTGCATTTTGGTTTTTGCATTTTCTACTTCTAGGTGTTTGGCACATCATAGCAAAAACACATTCTGCGAAAATGAGTTTTTGGTTTTTGAGTTTAGAGAAGAGAAGTCAAAAATAGGTTGAAAGGAGCTTTTTGACTTGTCATTTTTCACTTTTCCCATTTTGATTAACAAAAAGACCTACATAATGTATTCTGCACATATCTCACAAACACTACTCTTGTTTCAAAATGTATTTTGCATATTTCTCCCAAACACTCCTATCATATTCAAAATACATTTTGACCATAATTCAAAAAGCTAAAGAGCCAAAAAGTTAAAAATGAAAAGCTAAAAATGTGGCTCCCAAAACACCCCCACATTCAACCGTGCAAGATTGATGGAAATTGCGAATGTTACTATTTTACACAATTGGGAACCGATTTTAGCATCCTTTTAGCCAAATGCAACCCCTCTTGTTTTTTATTCATACAAAGTTATAAAAACTATCCTTCATGTTCATTCCTTATCACATACAAGAATATTATACTCTTGTAATTTTATATATGAATAAAAAAATTGAAAACAAAAACTACATCTATCTACTATATATAAAGAGTGAGTGAGGCTTTACTGTTTTGCCCATGGTGAAATTACTTTTTTACCCTCGGTCGTTGATCGTTCTTAGCCGTGGATGGTCTGACAGGAGATGCTTTCGTTTGTCCACGTTTTAAAGTCCTAGCAACTAGATATGAGGGGCCATGGAACAGCGAATGGAATAAGAGCTTAATTACATATTATTCTCAATGATAATTGCTATTCACACTCCTCAAATTAATACCAACACTCCTTTTTTTTTTTGTCTTTGTGAATTTTTACACATGAAACTTTCACTAAAAGACAAAAAAGGTGTGGATAACAATTTAGGGGGTGTGGAATTCACTCCCCTATTCAATATATTCTCTTTTGTTGCCAATAAAAAAAATACTCCAGTAATATATTTTTCTTTTTTTTCTTTAATCATGAGGGGATTATTACCTCTAGGTCTAGAAAATAGATGTCTAATTACCAATAAGGTAAGTCATTTTTTTTAATTACCACTAAGGTAAGTCACTCTTTTTTGGAGTTTAGATTTAGGGTGCACTTTCCTATTATAGGGTTTTAGTGGTTTAGGCACTTTCATAGAGTACCCTAGGATTTTAGGCACTTTCATAGGGTACCCTAGTCGTAAGGTACCCTTGTCATATGGGTACCCTAGAGTTTAGGTTTATGATGCACTTTCCTATTATAAGGTTTTAGTAGTTTATGCACTTTCATAGAATACCCTAGGATTTTAGGCACTTTCATGGGGTACCCTAGTCGTAGGGTACCCTAGGATTTTAGGCACTTTCATAGGGTACCCTAGTCGTAGGGTACCCTAGGATTTTAGGCACTTTCATAGGGTACCCAAGTCGTAGGGTACCCTAGTCATAAGGGTACCCTAGTCGTAGGGTACCCTAGAGTTTAGGTTTAGGGTGCACTTTCCTATTATAGGGTTTAGTGGTTTAGACACTTTCATAGGGTACCCGAGGATTTTAGACACTTTCATATTGTACCCTATGATTTAGGCATTTTTATATGGGTTGGGGAGTTGATGAGAATTTTTTAGAGTTGGGCTTGACTTGATGGTAATTATGGGATCCAAGGGTGACCTAATGGTAAATGTCCCAATCATGAATAGCTTTTCTTTTGTACACTCCAGTGGGTTAGAATTCTTGAGCGCCGCATTTTATCAAATGAGCATATGGTATATTGTAGGAAATTTCTAAGTGGTTTTTAAAACAAAGAGAACAAAAAATTTTGCTCCCTTCGTCCCAAATAAAATGTCCGGCGCTCAAACCTAAGCCTTTAAAAGTACCCATTTGTTTCATTAAAAAAATCAAATTTTTTCCCCAACTTAAATGAAAAAATTGATATCTACTGATCTGTGAAAGAATTTGATTCTTTTTTTCAAAAAAATACATCTTTATGGGCCAAGGTTTGCGCACCGGATATTTAATTAGGGAGCCTTTTGTTTACTATGATTTTTTTCTCTCTCAATGGCAAGTACTACCTATAGACATAAATGTATATATATCTGAATATTCGTAAATGCATACATATACTCCTATATAGGATATTGTCATTGCTTTCCATTTTGCCGTGTTTAAGGGTATGGTATTTTGATTGCAACAAAATAGTAACGAGAAAGTTTGATTGTCAAATTATTTTAAGATTATATTAATTTTTTAAAGAAATTCTTGAATATATTAGGGGCCCAAATATTGAAAATTTACTTTGAGCATCTCCAAATAATGAAAGAATAGAAAGTAGCCTTTGGTCGTTATAGTCTTTTAAATGCATCTGTGAAGAATACTTTAGTTGTTGGGAAGGTGATCAATCTTTATAACTGGGTTTTAATTGGAAAAACTATTTGGTAGTTGCGAAAGGACCATCCTTCTGGCATTGTCATGTGGTAGTCCGCGAAAATGATAATTTCTATAGGAAAAACTATTAGGTAGTTCTAGAGGACTACCCTGCCGGCATTAATGACACAGGTACTCCGGGAAAATTAGGAACCGCAACATACACATGCAAATGTGTTATCTCTTGTTTTCTCACTCACTTGACAAAAGTCGAGTCATCACGTCACACCTGGTTTTTGAACGATCCAACTCTCATCTAACCAAAAGTTTTTGAATAAGTTGATCAATAATCTATATGAAAATAAATCTTTTTCATAGCATTTTACAGTTTGTATTGGGGAAATTGATATGACCTTTCATATATATGTTCGTAAGTTTTTCCTATTGTTCATCCACCCGACTTTAAACCTTGCTTCCATCCCCGCTAAGAGTACAAGAAAATTACCCTTATAGGTTGCTGTCCCTACTTCAAAGGGATGTGAAAATCAATTCAATTATTTACAGTTAGAAGAGAGTGACAATAATGAAGTTGTTCACGTCTACGTGCATGAACTTCCAAAAACGCCTTTATGGTAGGTTCCGTAGTGGTTGGGTGCAAGAAAAAGGAGGGCCAAGGATTGCATATACCAATTCTGTGGGTGAGCAAAGAGCAATGCCATAAAAACACTTTCAAAACACAACCCAAGATAACCGTGTCCGAAACTGTTACATGTGCTTGGATCCAAATAATACATATAACAGTCCCGATCATAGTTGTTTCCGGCGAAATCTTTTAGGCATGGTTTGATTCATCTGTCGGTCAGCTGTTGCCGTTCCTCTGTTTTCCAATTCGAGAAGCCCGAATCAACTTAACATTTGATCTAGTCCACATCCTTAAAATGTAGACTCCATCCACATTTTCACCTTCTCAATTAAATTTTCATTATCCAAACCATCCAATGTGTTTAAAAGGTGTTTTTAACTGCCTTGCAAGAAATCATAAAAAAAAAAAAAAGGGTCCAAGAAGGGCTTGATCCGAGCAGTTTATCATAAAATATATATATCTACGGTTTGTATAAAAACGCTCGGATGAAGCCCTTCCAAGTTCTTTTTTAATTATTATTTCTCGCGTAAGCACTTAAAAACACGTTTTAAATACATTGATTTATGCAATATAAAGTTCAAGCAACTAATGGAATTTAGATATGCGAAGCACGAAGTAAGGGAATAAGGAAAAGAGAAATCAAACACGAGGATTTATAGTGGTTTGGTCTGCAACTTCACGGCCTATTCCACTACCCAGGTATCCTACTCGGGAATTGCTGTATTATCTCCAATAGTTGTTGCAACCTTCTAAATTTGCGGGTGCTAGAAAACTTTACAACTAAAAATTACTCCGAATCCTTTCAATGAATCCAGCTCTAGTTAAACTTAACCCAAATAAATTTTCTATCTAAAAATTACTCACAAAAAGGGTAAACAATTTTCAATTACAAGAGTGTGTCTCTCTCTTTTTACAATAAGGTTCAAAACCAACACTCAATATAGTGTAGAATATCAAGATGAGGCTTAGAGTTCAATAACAATTTTTCAAGTAAATTAAAGCTCACTAGTATTTTTTGAAGAGATGAGAGACTAGCTGCTTTCTCTTGCTTCTTTTTATCTTAAAAACCCAGTAGAACATTAGAGAAAATTAGAAAATCCTCTTGGCCGTTGCACATAATCAGACTATAATCTTTTCCAGCTTCATATATCAAGCAATCAGTCTTCTTCATTCCATTCGAGGCTTTTCTTAGCCGTTAAAAATTAAGAAGAGATTTTCCTTAGGGAATTGATAATTGCACTCCAAAAATTGATGCAGGCACTCTAAGCTATAGTGATTTTCCAAAACCACCCTTTTGCAAGTTCCAATTTCACTTCAGGCACTCCTAAAGTTTTTTACTTTCAATTTTACTTCAGGCACTCCTAAATTTTTTTACTCTCCTCTGCCTCCTTTGTTAATGGAAGAAGAAAAATGGACGTTCACTCAAACCCTAACCTGTAACAAAAACTTTATTGTGAATTGGGTGCTGTAGATCGAGGATTCAAGCTTGGAAGGTAGTTTTTTAGTTCTTTTCTTATGATTTTGTCGGGATTAAGTTATGATTGGGTGGATTTTGTGTATTTTAAGAAGGGCGTGGTTTGACTAAATTTTTTTGCCATCATCGCTTCACAAATTCAAATTAGAAAGGAACCAAACAGGGGAAAAAAACATTGTTGTGCTTCAATACATTACCACCACTACCACTACAAGCATAAATGTTGGAAATTTTCGGATTTGAAAGCTGGTTCAAGCTTGTGATTATTTTTATTTCTTTTTTGAGTAGATTCTCTACGTCGAAACTTACCTTGGTATTCTAATATAAGGTTTCCATGTTCTAGCTGTAAATTTGTTATTTATATTTTTGAAGTTTTTCTAACCCAGCTCTCTCTAATCTAACTTCTCTCGCAAGCCCCTTTTTTTAGTCGCCTCTCAGCCATCCGCCTCTGCTCAGGGGGAGGTCGGGTGTAACACCCGTTCCAGATATTCAGAATTTAATTCGCAATTTAGAGTGGTGGTGTGGCTACACCCAATAATTTTTCCATGAGTGGATGTATGATTAGTGGGTTGATTTCGCGGCCTGGAAAATTTATACGGTTGTTGATTTTGTTTTTTGAGAATGTTATTGGATAAACCGAGACCCCGGTTAGACTCAAGGTAATTTATTGGAGCCATGGTAAAACTTTTAGAATTTTCTGAGGTGGTATCTAGACTGCGCGGACGGAACGGGGCTTGTTTTCGGGGTCGGGGGTTCTAGCCGCCTGCTGGAAGAGGAATTTTCTTAATTTGGGAGTGGGTCCCACCCCACCCCCATAAGTCTTATCTCTTTCTTTCTTTTCTTCTTTCTTTTTCGTTTCTTTTCTTTCTTTTGATTTGAGAAAGGGAGAGTAATCAGAGAAGAGAGAGAGGGAGACCAGAGAAGAAGAAGAAGAAGAAGAAGAAGAAGAAGAAGAAGAAGAAGAAAATAGAGGAAGGAGAAGGAAGAGAGACCGGAAAATTTGGGGAAAACCCAAAATTAAGGTACGGATTGGAGTTTAATTTCCAAAATACTTGGGTTATGTTGTTTATTTGCAAATTGATCGAGTATTTTGCATCTCATAAGAATGATTTGGGGTTTGTTTTT
Organism: Vaccinium darrowii; assembly: GCA_020921065.1. NCBI lineage: Eukaryota > Viridiplantae > Streptophyta > Magnoliopsida > Ericales > Ericaceae > Vaccinium > Vaccinium darrowii. The sequence continues at coordinate 16,151,926 of CM037162.1, forward strand.
ACAAAATTCGTGGAAGGGAGTAAAGGTGTTCACAGACTGGTTTTGTGAAAAACCATATCTGCCATGGTTTTTGGCGAATTTTAAGACAGGGTTCTTGAAGTCGGAAATTTATGAGATTTTTTACTGTAGCTACCCATGTATGTCTCGTGTGTTGTGTAAAAATTTCAGAGTTTAATTCAAAGTACAGAAAATATGAAAATTCGTGAACCAATCTGCTGTCAGGCTCGTGTTTGTGCAGACAGCACTGTCATGTTCTGAGAAAACGATCATAACTTCTAGCGTGGGTATCCGATTGGCACATCGTCTTTTGATTATGAAACTAGACTCGTATACCTTCGAAACGATGTATGGGTTGTACCTTAATTTCTTCCAGAGAATAGCAGTTTTTAATTTGAAGTTGGGGAAAAATCTGTTTTGGGGAATTTTCAGCAAGTTCTGGGTCTGTTTGGAGGTTGATTAAAAATAGTTAAAGAGCTCAGAAAATTCTGAATTTTTGATATGATGTTTAAGTATGAGTTTGGAGGTTGTGGTAAAAATTTCGTGGGAAGTGGATTAGTAGATTAATTCTGAAAATTCGCAGAGTGCAGCACTGTTGGGTCGTAGTATGCATTTTCATGCATTTCACTTGCATTTGGGCATGAATTTTTGGTAGGGAGCTTATGGGTGATATATAATTGTTATTATAGGTGATGTTATTATAAGGATGGTTGTGGTTACGCCTTCGGTGCACAGAGGTTGAGTGTTTGGCAGAGTTGGTCCTGTTGTGACAGGTGAGGATGTACAGCTTCTATAATAAATAAGGAATGTTTTGTTTTTATCAAATTTGTCGTGTGATTATTACTGTTCCTGAAAGCTCCTTTGATGATTATTTTTAGAATATGATGGCAACGTTTTTGGTTGGATGGATCAAATGATTTTTATGATGGATCAAATGATTTTTGGTGTGTGGAAGGAAAATGTTTTATGCCTCTTGTGCCAATGTTTGCAAGCTTGGTTGCTGCTTGCTTTATGTTGTGCAAGCTTGGTTGCTGCTTGCTTTATGTTGTGCAAGCTTGGTTGCTGCTTGCTTTACTTTGTACAAGCTTGGTTGCTGCTTGTCTATTTGTTGTTGTGCAAGCTTGGTTGCTGCTTGCCGGTGAGCTTTGCTTACCTTGTGGTTGCACCTACCATTGGTGATAAAGAATGGCCCTCATCACCGCCACTATATGTGAGCCTGTGAGCGAGGTAACGGTACCGTCATAACTCCCGGTCATGAGGTTGGCGACTCGTTGGCACATTTGGTAAAATTAGTTATTATTACTTATTGCTGTGAGAGAGAATGTTGCTAATTTTGAAATCCTTTAAAAGTGTGTTTGAGATGGGCCGATGGGCCGTATTTTGAGATGGGCCGGTGGGCCATGTTGTAAGTTGGGCCAGAGGGCCGTGTTTTTCTGGATAAGCCGGTGGGCTATATTTTCGAAATAAATGTGATGGCTGTGTTTTGAGATAAATTGTGCAGGCTGAGAAAGTTTGTTGAGAATTTTGAGAAAAACTCCTATTGTTGGAGATTTATTGTTCTTATAAGAAAAAAGGTGTTGGTGTGATATTTAAACTTTGGTCATTCAAGGAGCTTGGACATTTCTTTTTATTATGTTGCTAACGTACATTCTCCTGTAACCTTTTTGGTTGCAGATTCTCAGTTGAGCTAGACGTCGGTCCACTACAGTGCCAGGGTGCCAGTCATGTGTTCATAGAGGTTGAGTTTTATATTTCTGTCAGTTAGAGGATGTTGTTGAATGACTATATAATGTGAGGTTAGTGTGGTTCAGTACAAGTCTAATATGGTTGACTGTACAAATGATGTGGAGGTGTGAACACCTGTTTATTATTTATTTATTTTTTTATTGGTTCTGCTGCGAGCTGTAGTCTAATTTTGAGTATTATTTTCGTGAGAAGCCGGAAAGGCATTCAGGTGGTGACAGATGTCCTGTCACTTTGTGCAAGTTTTATTTTGCCAGAGTGGGGTGTGACATCGGGCGCCTCACACCAATCTCTTGAACACCGGCTCCCGTCCCCTCCCCCTGTTTTTTTCGATTTTTTAAGCGTTTTGATTAATCTCTCTCCCCAATCCAACCAGCCTCCGTGCCGATCGTTGATTTCTCTTGCTCCTATCTAACATGCAACAGTAGATTTGCATAGCTATGGACTATGATTGTTTTTGTCTTTACCATTTGGACCGCTAATGTTAATTTATGGAAAACAATTACCATTTGGACTGCTAATATTAATTGCTTCTGACTTTTTCCGTTTGGTTTTGGTTCAATATTCTGCTTGAAGTGCCTTAGTAAATGATGAGATAATTTAGGGGTGGAGTGCCTCTAGTAATTTTTATATATATTTTCAAAAGGATAGTTTTGTAACTTCATTACATTTTGGAGTGCCTGCATAAAAAAAGGGAGTCCCAAAATCAGCTCCCTTTCCTTAATCTATATCCTTCTTCAATTTATTTGCCTATTGGAGATAGCAATCTGAAGAGTACCTTCCAATTGTGTTGGCTTTGATTCTTCAACAACAAAGCCTTCGATTCCTTTCTCTGGCTTCCATCTCATCTTTCTTTCTCTCAAACGTTAAAATCTAGGTTTAGAAAATATTCCCTGTACCATCGAAACTACAGATTATAAAATTAGGCTTCAGAGAAAATCGCTCTTTAGGACCATCTCCAGCAGTCTCGATTAGAGCTCCTCCCTGCTAGTGGTGGCGAGCTTGCCCAAAAAACCCTCCAAAACCACCGCTCAGCAGCCTAGCTAGCGTCCTCGCCATCGTGGCATTGTCTACAGTGCGTCGTCATAGGGGGCGAGGCTTGGCGAGGAAATTAAGGCGAGCTCGCCTGGCCTTCTCTCCCCTTCTCCTCTCTCTCTCTCTCTCTCTCTCTCTCTCTCTCTCGTGCTGGTCTCTCTCTCTCTTCTCCTAGCAAATCGACGACAAAGAACGACAAGGAATGGGTTGCAGCTCGCTCGTTGGAGGAAAACGAGTTGCCGGAAAAAAAAAAAAACCATTCGCCTAAAAACGAGTCCTAAAATCATTCTGAGACAAGAAGATTATAGATCTCGTCGAGACGAAGACATTGGTCCAAGACCCGTCGCCGATGGAGTCTCGTGGCGACCGCATGCGCTGGTCAAAGGCGGCGCGTGCAAAAGTGTTAGATCTAGTCGCAGCACGCGCCCGTGTGAGGGAGAAGGTGACGTCACTTTTTTTTTTTAGCCTAAAGATTAGGCTATTGGGTGTTGTACGTTTTGGGGGGCTTGCCAAAAAGGTATTTGGCACTTTTTCAGGCCAATATGGCTAAAATTTTGGTTAGGCTGTTGGAGATGCCCCAAGTCCCTTCAAAGATAGTGAATATCTCGATTAGCACAACAATGAAGCCCAATTGACTAATTTAATTAAAACTAAGATGGGTTTGTTATCATCAAAATCTAGAACCTTGGGGCTAACAAAATACAAAAGAATCACCACTCAAACAGTTGTGTACACCACTTCATGCCATTCCCTCTGCTGCCACTGGCCTTTTGCCATTACTACAGAACAAGCATCCTCGTTTATGGTTGTGTGAAAGAGAACACCTGGAATTCTAATATGGGTTAGTAGACCATCTTCTACTAGGGAAAAGAAAACATCAGAAACCATTGCAGATTGTTTGTCACAAACCATTTTATATTTAAAAAGAAAAAAATTAAGAAACAAAATCCAATCACAAACCGGTAAATTTTGCTCTTGGTGGTTGTAATTTGATGAATAATAGCCCGACTCAAGCTTCTCAGATATATATGGGGCAAATGATGTTCGAAAACTTTTGGGAGTTTTTACGATGAATTTATCCCGCTACGGCTTGCGTAAGGCCAAAGTTGATTGACTCGTATCCACTTAAAAGACTAAATCACTTGGACCTAGTAAACGTAAAATGACTCATATCCACTTAAAAGACTAAATCTTCTAAGTGGTGAGTCACCCAATTTTATATTAAAGTCCAATCTTTTTTTCAATTTTTCGATGTCGGACTTAATGTTCACACATGTTCTTAACAAAAACAATTAACAGACATATAGAATTATGAAACCGCTTCCCGCCGTTCACTGAGTCATGGAAGAAGTTCGTCCCGCGCCTCCCGTAACTGCAATGTAGTTCTAATTGTCTATTTTCAATTCTTCTCAAATTGGAAATACTAATCTCTGGTTGCATTCATGAAATTTTATCCAAGAATTCTTTCATGGCTTCGTGGGTTGATAAAGGCCATTGCTCTTTGGGTCTTCACCCCCAATCCACATGTCGCTTTCCTATTGGCTATGGAGATGGACCATTATCCCTTCTTTTTCTGAGAGGATTTTTGAGGCCTCATCTTATACCTTTCACGTGTTACAATAGTAGCCAACTAACGCTTCATTTTCTCTCCCTATCCTATCGAATCCCAAGTTGAGGCGTCGAGTCTCGGCAATATGCAGCGCTTGTACGTTTCTGTGCTCAAGCCCCCCTCCTCTCTATCTCTGATCTGCAATTTGTGATGGTTAGGAAGAAACACAGAGAAAAACCCAATACTAGTACTATATAGTCCAACCGAAATCTGAAGGGCTCGATTCGTTTCGGTTTCGAAACAGGCCACGGGTGCGAAAATCGGATGCTCGTTTTCCAAACACGAAGTGGTCTGTTCGGGTGGCGGGTGGGTAGTAAACCGGACCCAATTCGGCCGATGCTCACCCCTCCAACTAGCATGCTAGCAGTCAAGGTTTAGTCTCTCACTCTCTTACTCTTTTGATTAGTGAAAAATGATTATTGTGTATCTATTGAATAATGTACCTATGTCTGATAGAATTTCTAACGAAAATAAGTCACATTTAAGACTAGAGGGGGATTAGAGCGATGTGCAATTGAAAATTCAGAGAATGCTGGTATAATTTGTTATTTTCTTGAGATATTCGAGTGTAAAAAAATTAGAAATCTCTAAAAATTTTGTCACTAGGGCTCCATGTGTTGTTTTTGGCATTTGAATGCCAAGAGCAAGTTCAGCATTGCCACTTAGGATGTCAAAGGACATGATTTTTGTCATTTCTTTGCATTATCCAAGCCGTTTGATTTGCGTTGGAATATGCAAGGAGTTTAATCCAATAGTTTTGATTTAAGATTGCCAAACGATACCAAATATGCATAGCTCATTGTTTTGGTTACTATTACTTTTTATTTCTATACCAAGCAAAGATTTAATTTGATGAAGTTATTTTAGAACTAACGAATGGAATTTTCCCAACCGAACATAACGGAGGAACTACAGTAAAAGAAAAATGACAGTTTAGGGTTCAAATTGGTATCGATAAACTAATGTGGCCAAAACAAAACCATTCTAAACTAAAAGAACCAGTGGTGTAATTTGCCCAAAATGAAAAGCGAGCAAATTGACCAATATGATTGCAGAGTTGTACACCGACTAATTTGATTTGTCACTTTCCCGTCTGGGATGTGATTAACGAAAAAGTTAGGGTCCACAAAAATAAATTTCGCAAATGTTAATCCACGGTTGTAAATTTTGAAAATGTTAAGGAACGGTTGAGATTATGATTAAAGTTCAGGAAAAAGTTTTCCCGAAAGCGTTTAGGAGAGGGAAATGAATCGTTCATTTATCTTTCCTGGAGATTTTTGAAAAAACTTTTCTTGAACCCTACGCCTCTATGATTAATGTTTCATCATTTTCCCATAACACTTCCCACACCCACTTTACACACATATTCACTCCGTCTCCAATCTTGTTTCTTTCTCCCCCCGCCCCCGCCACACTTGGTCAAGTTTTGGGCTTTTGTGGCCCACAACAATTATTGGCCTACAGTTATCAAAATCGTTCACTTTATAAAGTTTGTTGAACACGTCATCCACGCTCAAAAGTAGCTTGATTTAACTTTGACACATACATGAAAAAACACATTTGTACAAGGAAATGGGATGACCAAAAATAATTTGAAATTTAAATTGCCCATTATTTTCTTGTCCAAATATGTTTTGTTCATGTACCTTTAGAAATACGATCAAGCTAAATTTTTGGGTTGATGACTTTCTTTACGAGCTTTACAAAGTGAATGATTCCGATCGTTGTTGTGGGTCTAGGACAGAAGTAGATAGGAGCCTCTCTCCGGGTTCACACAACCCAACTATGGGCCCCTACAAATTGTGAGTGTGTAAAGTGTGTCTAAATTGCTGCAATTATGGAATTTCTTTTTTTTTCTAGTGGTATTTTCAACCAAAAAAATAATAATAATGGGTATGCCATTTACGATACACCGAATATACACCGAACTTCATGAGACCTACTTTGGGGCATTGATGAAAAAAATCACATCAATCGATTCATTTGATTTTTGAATAGATAATTGTCAATTTGGGTATCCTTGAAATGCACATAGAAAATGCAGGGAGTTCATTGTAATTTTTTTATATGTGAAGGGGGTATTTGCAATAACAAAGAAATCAAGGGGAGTCGATGAAATTTGGCCACATATATAAGTGGTTAATCTATCCTGTTTGGTTGGGTTTTCAAAACCCGGTTTTGAGAACCAATCCTTGTTTGGTTTCTCCACCCAAATTATAAAGTGGGTCCAACGTTTTCTGCCTTTTTTAAAAAATTTTATTTTATAGGTTTTTGGAGATGCTTCCTAGTTTCTAGAACCAGTGCAAGGCTCACGTTTATTGGAGATGCTACTGACAACTGATGCAAATCAAACGTGGTAGCATTCTATTGGTTTCCCCACCCAAACCATAACCTGGTAAGCATTCTTAGAAATCTGGAGGGACCCACAAGGTTTTTGGAGCATCTTTTTAGAAGACCAATTTTGAAACCTATTTTTAAAAGAGGTTCTCAAAACCGGGTTTGCAAAACCGGGTTTGCAAAACCCAACCAAACAAGATGATGTGACCCGAAAAATGCTGTGGAAGCCAATTTACTTTGAAGAGCCTGTGACACAAAACACCAAGTGGCCAGTTGTGGGGCCATGATTTAATTGGGAGGTGCCGATTGTTTGATTTGGGAGCGGGGTCCTATAGTGAGGACCTCACTACACTTTTTACGTGTAATGAACGCAGCTCGACCGTTCGTTCGATAATTTACGGTCCGGATTGTTTTACATTTTAAATAGATGTTTTACATATAATTTAAGTTCCATTTATCTAGACCGTTGATCGCCGGTCGAATGGCTGAGCCAAACTCACTACACCATGTAGTGAGCCAATTCTATTTGATTCGACCCTTTTGTGATCCGTAAATGAAAGTTAAGAGGACAATTATTTTTATAATTCGAATTGTTCACTGTCTCTTTATTTCGTCTTCATTCTTGCATAAGGGGGTGTTTGGCCGACCCCTTTTCTCCTTTTCAAGTTCTACTTTTCTAATTATGGATGTTTGAGAGAGAAAACTCATAATGCATTCTCTCAAAACTCATTCTCAAAATTTGACATTACAGATGAGAAGCCAAAAGTAGGACGGGAGAAGTTTTTTGATTTCTCTTTTTTGCACTTTTCTCATTTTGATTAACAAAAAGACCTACAAAATGTATTCTGCACATATCTCTCTAACACTACTACTGTTACAAAATGCATTCTGCGCATTTCTCCCAAACACTTCTACCAAATTCAAAATACATTCTGACCATAATCTGAAAAGCCAGAAAGTCAAAAAGTTAGAAAAGAAAAGCAAAAAAATGAGGCTCTCAAACACTCTCGAAATATCTAATGAACTTTTATTCGCGTAAAAACGGGCGACCCGCGCCACACCAGTTCTATAAAAGTTCCGGGTCCCTGCACGTGGCAATGGATCACTGTCGCAACATGTCAATTAATCAAACGAGAAAGTCTAGTACTCGAAGCAACATTCTTCAACCAAAGACGAACTTCTTCGTGATAATGCCGACACGCATACAGAAGGGAAAATCTTCTTCCCTTCGGTTGCTTTTTCAATAATCTCGCCCCTGTTTTTTTCCTCTCTGTGTTTACTCTCGTGAGTGTAAAGCAAAAGGAAAAGTAATACGACAAGCCTCCACCGAATACTAACCTCCCCCTCTGCCCTTGGTACTTATTTTGTCTTGGGTCTCCTGAGAAATTGGAGGTGTTTCAAAGATGGGTTGTTTGACAAACTCTCTTGTGCTTCCATCAGAGCTGAGGAAGCCAACTTTCTCACTTCTCCCTCACCAAAAACACCTACAGACTTCTTTTGTAATCTGCAGAAGACTACCCAAGATCCACAAATCTCTTGTCCCTGTACTTGTCTCTCCCACCTTTTTTTTTTTTTTTGTGTGCTATAAATAGAAAAAAAACCAATTTATTTATTTTAATGGGTTTCTTGAACAAAGAGGGAAAGAACTGATTCTGCTGTATAATAATACAAAATATACGCATATTTTATGGTGATTGAATTTTGACTGCAGGTAGCAAGGTTATTTGGGCCATCTATATTTGAAGCTTCAAAGCTGAAGGTTCTGTTCTTAGGAGTGGATGAGAAAAAGCATCCAGGGAACCTTCCAAGAACTTACACACTCACTCATAGTGATATTACCGCTAAGCTCACTCTTGCCATCTCCCAAACCATTAATAACTCCCAGGTAAAAATTCTTCTTCTCCCAAAATTAACCCAAACCCATATCAAATTAAGTTGTTTTTTTAGTCCATTTTGGAAGGGTTCGAAGATTTACTTTCTTATTTATTTAGCAATAAACAGAGGAAAGCAGGGGATTCTTGATTTAATTTAAATAGGTGTTTTTTTTTTTTACATGTAAATCAAAAATCAAGAAAGCCCAGATGGAGGGTTGTTCCAGAAACTTATTCCCAAATAAAAAATTGACTTATTGTGCTTTACAAGACAAGTCATTCTCTCATAATACATCGATTCAAAAAGTCAAATTAAGTCATTTCTTAACTTAAGTCTGTTTCTAGAATAACCGATGTTGAATTCTGTTTTACCAGCAGGTATCTATTTTTGTTATTCATCTTCATTATTTAAATTTTAAACTTTGATACCCAACAGAGAGTTAGGAAAACAGAGGATTATAATTTTATTTTATTTTATTTTATTTTTGATCGGCAGGATTAGAATTTTATTGACTATGAACCTATATTGTTACTTTTTTTTTCATCATTTGTCCTGAAAGGATTTGTACTTTTAAAAAAACTTAATAAAGAAGAAATTAATTTTTGTTACTTGCAGTTACAAGGGTGGTACAATAGAATATATAGAGATGAAGTGGTTGCAGAGTGGAAGAAGGTGAAGGAGAAAATGTCTCTTCACGTTCACTGTCACATAAGTGGTGGCCATTTCCTATTAGATCTGTGTGCTAGGCTCAGATACTTCATCTTCTGCAAAGAACTCCCCGTGGTAAAATCTCTGTTTTAGCATTAGATTGTTCATGTTTGATCTCAAGAATTACTTTAGTACTTGATTTTAATTAGGGGTTCAAAATTAGTTTGTTTATGGATTCAACAAAAAATCTTATAACGAGATCATCCGAATCTCCGATCAAGAGCTAAGTTCGTGTAGTTTAATTATTTAAGACGGTGCAAACTAATTGGACTGAGCAATGAATCAGTTATGCCATTCGAAAAAAAATAATAGTAATAGTGGAATTGGATTGCGTAAGTTTAATTTAAAATTCAACAAGTTGTACTAATGCATCAAAACTTAGTTTATTTACGATATAAGAAGTCAATCTCAAATGAGTTTTTAACAAGTTGAACACGAGACTATTTAGAGTAATTTGCTTTATTTTCATGATCAGAATGGGGTGACCATTTATGGCCATCTCATTTCAAGTTATATAAAAGCACACGTGGCTTGACTCTCATGTGTAGTATACAATTAGTTGAGGACCTTGACGTTACCACTAGGGATTAGGCTCGGTAATTACCCAGTACATGTGGGACGGGGGACTGCATTATCCGAGGGATTAGTCGAGTCAAAATGTTTCGGGCACTCTCGATGAGAAAATTAAAAATCACATGGCATGAGTAATGTACAGGTTTTGAAGGCATTTGTTCATGGGGATGAAAATCTATTCAACAGCTATCCAGAACTAGAGGAATCCCAAGTTTGGGTATACTTTCACTCCAACATTCCAGAATTCAACAAGGTGGAGTGCTGGGGCCCACTCAGGGAAGCAGGAGCACCTTCTGGTGGGGTCAGTGGGGCCCCCCAACTGGACAAAAGGCAGGAAGAAAACCCAGCAAGCAACTGGGAAGTGCCAAAGCCATGTGAAGAGAAATGCGGCTGCTGCTTTCCTCCAATGAGTATGATGATTCCTTGGCCAAGTGGTGATCTCCCATTGGAGACTTTGAGGACCCACCAAGGACTACAGGAACAACAAAACTTGGGAAGATCTAGTGGGACTCTTTGATTGGTTTACTATTTCCCATAAAAAGGAAGTTGTATTGAAGAAGTAATTGAAAGTAAGTGCTCAATTTGGTACCAATTTGGTACGCTGGCCCGGATATCCGGTCAGAAAATAGGCCGGATATCCGGTTAGAAATTGTTTAAAGTTATGGGTAATGGTAGAAACATTTGTTGCACATAGTTTATAGATAGTGATGTAGTATAGTGTGGTCCCTTCACTTAGAAAATTTAATTTCATTATTGGGTCCTATACTACAGAGAAAATGTCACTCTACCCCCACTCTGAACAAATTTCTCTAAATGCCATTGTTTATTTTTTCTCCTTGCATGGAGTTTTGCTTTGTCGACTGGATCATTTATTCCTCATGATTGAGTTAGTATTTCTTAAGTAGATTTGGTTATTAGAATTGGTTTACTAGTCACGGTGGAAAAAAAATATGAAACGAGGATGGTGTTGTCCCTTCGGGGATAGCATGGATGCTAGGCCGATCGCGGTCGTCCGTGGTTGGTTCAGGTCTATTCTGCAGCGGAGGGTTAAGATTTGTTTGGACAAGATGCAATCTGAGCCATCCATAACCGACCACGGATTTTTTTCACTGTTGAACTACAAATTTGTGTGAGCAATGGTCGGTAGATATTGATGGTTGGCAAGAATTGTCATTTTGTAAACGTGATGGGCTCTCAAAACAGATTTTGGTTGGCTGCGGAGTGAATTCTACACCAAACCGAAGACAAAATGTATTAAAGCCAATAAAGTTAGGCGTGGCAATATAGTCACCAACACTTTTTATTTCAGCAAAAGATTTTGTCTGAACGTTCAGACAAACAATTTTTTGTTTGGTCAACATACATCATCCGGGAAACTATCAATTTGCAAGTATTTGCAAGTATTTTGAATGTCCGGAGGCACTTACAGAGAATTTCAAAGGATAAAGAATTTGCATTATATTTAACAAATAAAGCACAAAAAATCAGAATCGAAGACAATGTATATGATCTAAACAAGAGCCTAAAACTCTCTAAAATACATTGCAAAGTAGACTAAAAATAATTCAACAATAATACAATTCAAAGATAAACACCAAAAGCCCCCCCTAATAAGCGTTGCCTAAATTTACGGAGTAAATGTAATTATTCAGTGCTACCGAAGTACCATATGCCGTTGCCTTTGTGGTACTCCAAATAACTTTCGTAGCAACAAATCACCTGGTAAAGACAATTATCACACTTTTGTTGGGTGATTGTAAAACCAGGAGTGACCCATATGAGAGCATCTCCACTCTTTACCCAAATTTTTACTCAATTGAGTAAAAATTTGAGTAAAAACTTGATTTGATATGACTCCTTCCAACCCTTACTCAAATTGAATGGTAGAGATTTAATCCACACCATCGAATGGCAAAATTGTAAATAAAAGTGCAAAAAAAAAAAGCCTTGAAAATTTGGTTCTAGATTTGGTGATGAGCAAATTTGGTGAAACATTTGAGTAAAACCAAATTTGGTGAAGGAGTGGAGTGTGGTTTTTGGTATTTTTTACTCAAATTTGAATTTGGTGAAAGATTTGATGAAAGGGTGGAGATACTCTAATGTGGTGACTATTTTATTAACGGGGAGTATCACATGGCAATGCCACATGGTACTCCAGAACCACATGACAATCCTAAACGGTACCCCGGGCGTACCCAATAATTAGTCAAAATTAAGTAACCATAGAATCAGATTAACAAAAACAACAAATACAGACAACAGTAACTATTCATTTACAAAGGAATTTAGGTGCATTCACCTTGATTTTCCAGATATGATGATCTCTGGCAAAGCATGGGCTCGTTCAAGCAGGATTCAGTAAAAACAGATTGGATGGGAGCAGATCATATATGTCCTGCTGGGCAATCTTTGGTTATAGTTTAATTTGTTCCCGATCGATTTGAAAAAAGTGAACGATTTACTAACAATATATTCTCTAAAAAAACCCATCTATAATGATATGACAGTGACATTTTTGTAATTGTAAGATACAATGGTTTTGGTTTTGACACGAAGGCTCGTTTGTTTACTCGGAGATAAAAAGATGAGATATAGAATCATTTGGAAATGGGTGGGATAGAAACTCCCTTGGGATATAGAAATGATGGAGAGAGAAAAAAAAAAATCTAGTGTTTGTTTGGGTTGGGATTGTGATAATCATTTCTCATTTTATCCTTATGCAAACCACATGAGGACAAAACGGAAAGGCAAAATAGTCGTATTTAGAAGCTTTTGATGTAGGAGATATATAATCCCCCCTCCCGCATGAGATTTCATATCCCGGGATATAGCACTGTAGGGATATGAAATCTCGTCCATAATGCGGTAACAAACGCTAGACATTTCAGACCCACAACCTAACATATCCAATCCCTTCCTCAAATGCCCCAAACAAACAAGCCCTTCGAAGGGACCACAAATGGCCACAACGCTTGGTATGGGAATCTTAAAATTGGCTCTTGTTGAACTACCCTCATTAATGCTTTAGCAAGTCTGGCCTTCTTGTGGACATCCAAAACAGTTTTGGGCTTTTTGAAGTGAAGACCATACATTCTCAAACAACATTAATGGTAAGTACCTGGAAAAGTTGCACAAAATTTACCCAAAAAACAATAATGAGTGGTTGAGATTCACTCCAAAGTGAATCTGAGCCACTCATTACTCTTTTTTGGGTAAATTCTATGCAATTTTTTTGAGTACGTAGCATTGTTGCTCAAACAAAGGCTCAAGACCAAGGACCATATATGATATAACCAGTCAATTTCTAACAACAAGAAACCCAATCAAGCTGGACTGGATTTCGAGCAAATGTAGTTTCCTGCAAAAAGAGTGTATTTCAAACTAATAATGGCTTACTTGAGATTTAGGCGAAGGGAACACAATCCAGAAAGTTTACCCAAAAAAACACATTCCAGAACCTAAGCGTTTCATCCCCTGCTCCTGTGACAATTGTCTGCAACAACAGAAAATCTGTAATTTTGTGTGGGGCAAATTTCACTAACTTCCTCTGAAGTTTCTGACACAAATAGATACCTCCCCTAAGGTTCGTGAAATAACACTGACCTCCCCTACTTTTTTGAAACAGCAAAAACTACCCTTGACGTCAGTTTTCAATGGATATGGTTGACATTCGCTTGAAGAGTACCAAAATATCCTTATTAATACACTTTAATGTCACTAAATTAATACATTTAAAGCCAAAATTGCTCTCATCTATTTCTCCAAAAACCAAACTCAATTATTCCAACCTATTACTAAAATTCCGAACACTCCTTTTACTACAAATTATGTCACCATTTTTTGTATATAATAAACATACATATTTAAATATTGTTATCTCTTATTTTAACTGAGATATCATTATCTTGTTCGATATATTTTGTAGAACCAGATACTATTTCAATGAGATAGCATTACCTCTTGATTTATTTTTGAATATATAGAGACTATATAACCAGAGATATTATTATCTCATGCTTTGTTTTATTATAGAGAGGATGTTTAAGCGAAAATATCATCATCACGTTCTTTATTTTTGTAGAAACTAAATGCATAAGCTGAGATACCCTAATCTTGCTTTATTTTTACCGGTGAGATATTGCTCTCTCTTGTTTTTAACTGATACATTGCTATTGTTCCTTATTTTTTTAGAACCAGATACTGTTTCAATTGGGATAGCATTATCTCATGATCTATTTTTGAATATTTAGAGAGCTAAGATATTATTATCCTAAACATTAGAGTGGTAACCCATCCTTCTTGTTGTGAGCAAAGCCCACATATATGAAAAAAATTGCAGATCCCACAGGTAACCGGGGAGATAGCTAGCACAATGGTATAAAATACTGAGGTTGTTTAGAGGCCGTTTGGCCGCCTCTTTATCAACTTATTGATTTTTCCTTTTTGCATTCTGGGTGTTTGGCAGCAACACCCAGAATCTACTTCTCCAGAAATAGTTTTTCCATTTTTCCATTTAGAAGCCAGAAATCAAAAATAGGCTTGGAGGTGTTTTTTGATTTCTACTCCTCATTTTCCCTTCCAAAACACATTCTGCACATTTCTTCCAAACACTCCTCCCACATCCAAAACTCATTCTGACCAAAAGCCAAAAAACCAAAAAGCCAAAAAGTCAAAAATCAAAAGCTAAAAAGTAGGCTCCCAAACACCCTCTTAATCAGTTTAGCATTCTCTCTGCTTTTCCAATCTGCCATTAGGATCTCCACTGCATTTACCCTCCCTTTTCAGGTCATAATCTGACAGCTCCTTTTGCTTTGTGCTTTGTTCATCCAATTTTTAATGAGTGAATTGATGGAACTAAAGTTCAACTACGGCTTGATTTAACTAAATTAAAAAAATTGGTTTTTTGATTTTTTTTGTTTTGTCCTTATTCAAATCTTTTTTTTTTTTTTGCATTTGCTAGTTTTCGGTCAATTTTTTGTGGTTTCTTGGTTTGTCTCGACGAGAGAAATCTAAAAAGTATAAAATTGTTAGACAAACTTAAAGTGTTGTGCATAAAGAAGAAAAATAATCCAAAAAACTGGTTTATTTTCGGCTTTATTCAAAAAATTATTAATTTTGACCATAATTTTATACTCTTTGAATTCGTCTCGACGAGATAAATTTAAAAACTACAAAATCTTGACGCAAAACTAGTAAATGCAATTTTTTTTGAATAAGGACAAAACGAAAAAAACAAAAAAACCAAAATTTTCAATTTAGCCAAATCAGGCCTAACAACTATGTTACTGCTGTTGTAGAGACTAGAGAGACGGCGAATGAAGGAATAATGTATCAATTTACTCGGCCAGTGCTTTCGAAGCCCCACCCTTTGTATACACGACCAAATCATCCTCCTCCTCCTAAGAAAGACTCTGGCGCAAAATTCTTAGCTGCAGCAGCAACCTTACGGAAACTGAATGTTTGTCCAGCTATATATATATTCAACATACCATTTGGACTCAATGACTCTTTCCTCAGTCCCCCATTGTTTCTTGTTTACAGTCTGTCGATTACTGCAAGATCTAAGGAACTCGAATGCAGAAAGACACATTGCTTTGAGTATTAGTGTGGAAACACAAACCCCGGCGATGAACAGTGGGAAAAAACAAAGGATCGTAAGCGGCTGAAGGATCAAACACATTGATTTGACTATTAGTGTGAAGAATGAACAGGGAAAATCAAACTGAAAACCTGGACTGCAATCTTGAGCCATTTTGTTGTACTAGTAAAATAGCACGTGTGATGGATTTGAAATTATCAATTGTTAGAGGCAAGATTAATCGGAATGTAAAGGGAAGCATTCGCTTTAAACCTCTCACATATGAGACATTTATGTGAAAAAAAAAAAGTTAATTTGAATTTAGGTTTCCATTTGTTTTTCACCTTTATCAACACCTAAAGAGCATCTTCATTTGACTCTTCACTTTAACTTTTGGGTTAAAGTGGAGAGCCAAACCTTCAAAAACTCACCAAAATCAGCCTCTCTATTTTCCCTCACCAAATTATTTTTGCTACAGCACTGCACCAAATTTGGTGTGGCACTGTTCACGCACCACTTAGTTTTTTATTGTTTTCGGTTTCCCGGGCTGTGTCCTTTTGCGTTGAAAAGTTGTAGGAAGAGAGAGAGAGAGAGAGAGAGAGGGAGGGGAACATAAGAGAGAGAGGGAGGAGAACAATGCAAAAGCCGTCCTTTCCTTTGAAAAATTGTCCCTCTTTACTGACAAAAGCTACTCCTCCCCCAGGCGGGGAGTTATTGTTAGGGGAAATTTTTTTTTTTTATGGATTTGAGAAGAATAGTTTAATATAGTAAAGTTTAGATAGAGAGTCTGATTTTTTAAGTTTTTGATAAAGTGGCTTGCTAAATTGTAAAATGTGTTTTTGTGGTTAAATTTGGTATTTTTTTTTTGTGCTTTTGATGAGGATGCTCTAAGATGGGGAACGTGTCGCCATCACACCTATTTTTCGATATTTAGTTCCATAATTGATAATTCATTCCTTTTTTGTCAGTTTCATATATAATGCCTTCTTTAAATTGCGAAGTTGTTGTTCGGTGTATGTATAATTCCTTGTTTAGGTGTATGTATAAATTTTCCAAGTCTTCAAAGAACAATTATTATTCGATCTTGTTTAAATGAATAATGAATTCAACATATAGCAACAATCAGCCCGCAAAGAGGAGGTATACAACACCTCAACAACCGAAGAGGGTGGCAAGATCTGGAGCACCCGAGACCGAACAACCGTTGGGCAAATTACAGTTGAGTTGGCCTTAGTTGAGTTGGCTATTAGTTGAGTTGGCCTTATAGTGAATTACTGATGGTTGATTTTGTTTCGAATCTCCCCACTTAAGTGTGGATGTTCCCCTGTATTTCTAGTGATTGTAGACTTTATTTCTAGTTGTATGTAATTCATGTTTATATTCTTTTACTGTTTGAAAATTAAAAAAAAAAAAAATTTAAAAAGGAACCGGTCCATTTAACATTTGTTCATTAGTCAATTTGTGTACCGAACGTGTGGGAGGTTCCACGCCGTCATCAGCTGGCATGACGGCAGCTGACAATGCCCTCTACCCTTTCTCTGGCTTAATTTCAACCACAGTTGCAGTCCAACACCCCACCGACAGTCGTGGAATCCTTCTTGCACCTTCAGCCATGAATTCTCACTTCTTACTAAAAATCAGCCACCACGTCCCATTGGCCAATTTGTATCTCCTCCTCCCTCTGTAATCCATTCACCCAATTCACCACTTCCAACTCGAAGCTATATGTTCAGATAATAGAATTGGCTTTTGGGTCCAAATTAGCTAACATAATAATTAGTTTTTCAAGAAAAAATGAAAAAAATGGAAACGCACGTGAACATAAGAAAAAGGAGAGAGAGACCCCAAAATTGAGTCCAGCTCTTTATTTCACTATATTCGCGTTTTGTGAACTTTCTACCGGTCCTTTTGAAAAAATAAAGAAATTTGGGCAAAGAGCCAGGACTCCAAATCACGGTCACCTGATTGTGTCTTGTGGCAAAGAGATGGGGTTCAGATCGAATGAATGGAACCAAATCAAAATAAGTAGCTTCGTGAGTGACGAAAAAGAGGAAGACCCCCGAAGGGAGGTTGAGGGTAAAATTGTCATGATAAATTCAGTGTCCTGGCATTAAAGGAATTTGTCGTGGCATTAGCGCCTTCCTAGACTAAAAACTCGTAGTATTATAAATATCTCAATATATAAACCTAAAAACTCTTATAAATATCTCAATAAACCACTTGAGGTGGACAAAAGTAGGCAAAAGAGATACAGATACTCTTCCAATATGGTCTGCTTGAATATCTTGGTCATTTTAGCTATTATTGGAGTTGCTCTCCCTTCAACTTTGGCTACGGATTGGGTCGTTGGCGATGCTCAAGGATGGGGTCTCAGCGTTGACTACACAGCATGGGCTTCTGGGAAAACGTTTCTCGTCGGTGATAACCTCAGTATGTTAAACTGTTGTACTCAGTGTTACACGAGTTGAATAACTTTTCTTTGCCGAAATTTAAAACCTAGTAGGCTTTCAAAAACTTGATTTTTACCATACAATACGTACATTATTCAAAAATAAAGAAGTGAGTGTCTCATCAGGAATAATGACCAGAATAGAATCCTCATATAACTTTTCTGAAAAATTCTACTACATTTTTTCTGTTTAGAAATTCAATGGGACAACACTCCATCCATACCTAAGGTCAAATCTACCTTGGTTCCAATGGGTCACATGCCCCCTGAATTTTCAATTCTCACGCTTGAACCACAGTTCGGTATATCTTTCATCTAGTAACTGCACTAGAAGTTATGACATAAACCACCCTCATAAGCCTCGAAAATAACAAATGCAGCCCGTACAGTGTTGAATTTGCTTGTTATGTATTGATTCCTCGACAATTAGGACTTTAGATTCTTAATTTAATTGTTAATGTTATCACTACATGGGTTCAATTTCTTTTGTTAATTACGCAATTGATTGCGTTTTCATATTACGGCTTTCACTTTAGAAAACAAACCATTCTACAACTTATGAGCATGAGCTGAAAGTAACATTGTGGTTGATTATTAAAAAATGGGGTAGATTTCACTTACCGCCCATTGGGGTTCTACTGCCATCAATTGTCAGATTCTCTCCTACTGTTACTTTAAGGCTAACAGTATTAACTTTTGAGTGATTCTCCCCGGGTATGTATTCTCTACAGCCCTAAAACGGTTTAACTTTTTGGAAATTTTTTAAACTCTATTTTAAAAAAGAATTAATTTTTTTAGGATAGAGAATATATACTAAGGGGGTACTACTGTCATTTCACGCAAAAAGTTAACACTATTGGCATTAAAGTAAGTGCAAAGGGAATCTGACAATTAGGTAGAAAAGTAAGGGAGAATAGTTGAATTTCAAAAAGTATAGGACGGGTCTCCGTATTTATTAAAAACCTCATGTGATGTAAGTGCAAAATTTAGCCACATTTTGAAAGTCATGATTAATAACTGCTCCCTCCATGTTAAATTAATCTGCCATTGTCTATTCAGAATGGATGTTGACTAGCCAGCGCCCAGCGCATGATTCCAAACTACTTTTTCTAAAGACATTAGGGTATTCTCATTTGGCTCTCTATTTTAACTTTTGAGTTAAAGTAAAGAGCTAAGGGCATCCGCAGTGGTATCGTTAGTGCAAGGAATAGTGTAAGTATTGGTACAGTTAGTTAACATTTTGCATTTTTTGTGTCCCAATAGTGTTGCTTAGTTGTAGGTTGTGTCATAAAAAATAGAGGCAGAGATAAACAGGTGCACAACTGTGATAGTACGGTAATTTTTCCCTCAAGTGGGTCCAGCACTCTTTAACCAGTAGATTTCCATTGGGTTTTCCAAAAACCAAAAGGCAATGCTAGAAGGGAGGAGAGAGGCAAGGGCAACGCAGCAAAAGTGAGGGAGAGAGAGAACGAAAAAGTGAGAAAAAAAGTACTAGTGCATGTATAGCTATATGCATGTATACACACATATATACATATAGTTGTGTACTTTTGTACATTTTAACAACACTTTAACAACACTATTGCAACACTTCTTACCTTAACAACATATTTTGTCATAACAACACACAAATGGAACCCACTTTTTACACTTTTGTGTCATATAACAACACATTTTTAACACTACGACTGCGGATGCCCTAAACCCCCAAAATAAGCCAAAATTAGGCTCATCAAATGGTTGATCAAATTGGTTAAACTTCTAACTTTGCTACAGTACCGCACCAAATTTGGTGCGGCACTGTTCACTCACCAGGACACTATTCACACACTGTTTATGCACTATTCATGCACTGTTCAATTTTTTTATATTACTTTTGGGGAGTAAGAGTAGAAAGAAAAAATAGTTTAATGCAGTAAAGTTATAATAGAGAGCCTGATTCTGTGAACTTTTGTAAAAGTGGCTTGCTAAATTGTAAAAGGTGTTTTTAAAGTTAAATTTGGTGTAAAATTTGGTGCTCCAGATAAGGATGCCCTTATAGACAGCAGCGAACGTACATAAAAAAAAAGTAAGAGCCAGGTCCTTGCACATCCACCAATTATTCAAATATTTCTACTACATTTACTACATCAAAAAAGGGTATTATCGGCGGTTAAAAACCACATTGAAGGCATGAAAACTGCCGGTAATACTTCTGCCAGTGGTCTTCGCGACCGCTGTCTACACAGCCGTCGGATATAAAACCAACTATTATTTGCGGATTTATTAATGCCATTAAAAGTTTTTTCGACCTGTAACGACCCCCACACCTTACCTAGAGTTACCTACTAACTCTTAGCATAATAACGTGGCCCAAAGATTAACTTCGAGATATACAGTATCTGCTTGGATTCAAGTCATGGGACAAAGTGTGGTTGTTACAATCTTTCCACTTTATGATGCAACGTCCTCCTTGCATTAGCCCAGCAACCTTCCTCTGATGGTCATGGTGTAGCACTTAGTTTTGCATAGTATTTTGCTCATACTCCGGGATTCAAGAGAAAGTTCATAGATTCTACAGGTGGCCCCCACCATGTAGACTAGGTCATGTTTCACTAACAAAAAACTAGATTTGTTTTAACTAAAAAACTATTCTATTCCACTAACAAAAAACTCTCCCAAAAAAGTAGTTTTGTTTTAACTCAAAAACTACTCTATTCCACTAGCAAAAAACTCCCCAAAAAACCAACTACACTTTACAATAAACTACAACTAAAAAACCAAAAAAACACTTTAGTGGAACAAGTTGTAGATTTAAACTACAACTAAAGGTCTAAAAAACCAAAAAACAAGTTAGTGGAACACCCCCTGAGGTTGTGCTCTTATATTACTTGCAATGATCCGGCCCGGCTGACCTACTAACTCATAGCCTAACCACATGGCCCAAAAGGTTAATAGTATTTTTGCCCAATGGTTTGTCATTAATGCTAGTAATAGTAGCCTTTACAAGATTTTTCATTACCGCCAGTAAAAGTCATATTTGGCATACTGATTTTACTTTTTTTTACTAGCATTTTTCATTACCCAGTAAAAGTCATATTTGGAGTAATGATTTTACGATTTTTTTTTTTTTTGTAAAAATTATATAAAAAATAAAGATCCCTCAAAATTGTACTATTAGTATATGAGGATGATATTTTGTTGTTAATTTATGAAAATATGTGATTTGGTTTCCACATCAAGAATCCTTCGTCTGCTGGGTCTATGTTTTTTGCTTGTAATATGTTCTTGCCCTGATTATTCCCTAACTTAACATTTGTTGGCCCAGTTTTCAATTACGAGCAAGGATCTCATGATGTGGTAAATGTGACCGGCACAGACTTCCAGCAATGTACGGAATCGGCCGGAGCTATACCTCTAACTTCTGGTCATGATGTAATTACACTAGCAGTAGCAGGGAATCACTGGTACATATGTGACTTTCCCGAGCACTGCTTGGTGGGAATGAACCTCGTTGTAGATGTTTTATTAGGGACTCCAGCCAAATCTCTGTCAAAATATCCGGCCAAATCTCCTCCAAAATATCCGACCAAATCTCCACTAAAATCTCCGGCCAAATCTCTGCCAAAATCTCCCTCCAAATCTCCGCCCAAGTCTCCAGTTGAATCTCCAATAGAATCTCCAACGGAATCTCCAACAAAATCTCCAGTCGAATCTCCAACCGAATCTCCAACAAATTCACACTCTTCTGGTGCCCTAGCACCACATAGGCAACAACATATGGTACTTCGTGGGCACTGAATAATTACGCAATTTACTCCGTAAATTTAGGCAACGTACACTTGGGGCTTTTGGTGTCTATCTTTGACTTGTATTCTTGTCAAATTTATTTTCAGTCTACTTTGCAATGTATTTTAGAGAATTTTAGGCTCTTGTTTAGATCATACACATTGTCTTCGATGCTGATTTTTTGTGTTTTATTTGTTAGAAATAATGCATATTCTTTATCCTTTGAAATTCTCATTTAGTGTTTCTGGACATTCATGAGAATGATTTCCATGATATAAGAAGACTTGGAATGAAAATGGAATAAGATAGAAATAACCATTCCATTCTCGTGTTTGGTTATGCTTAGGAATGATGATAGTAAATTTGGAGTGGCAAAAGTGAAATTTGGAGTGGCATTAGTAAATTTTGGAGTGGCAATAGTAAATTTTGGAGTGGAAATTGCAGGTCTTGGAGTGGCAATAGTGAAAGTTGGCGTAGGTAGCAATTTGGTGTGGCATCAATAATTGGAGGGGAATGAAATAATGATTCCTTATCTTTTCTAATAGAACTAGAGGCCAGGGCACACGCAATTCATGTGCAAGTCAAACTTTGATTTTAAAAAAAAAAAAAGTGCACAAATGTATCCGGCTTATCATTTGATCTTTTGTGCATTGTATTGTATTATCCATGGACTTCTCAATTTGATGTGGATTCATGTAATTAAGCAAATGACTAAAAAAGTAAAAGTACTCTCAACTGCTTCACTAATCATGCCTAGCGTTATATCCTTTTGTAAATCAAGCATGCATGCAAAAGTAGAAAAAGAGGGAAAGAGGGAGTCATACAAAACCCAATTTGAAAATGAAATGAGCACTGCTAGGGCTACAACCCTTTTTTGCACCGAAAATGCACCCCACGCCTTCGGGGACCCGCTTTCGGGTCCCACACAAGTAATCCGAACCGTTCATTGTTCTTAAAACATTTTTCCGAGGGGGCCCACCAAAAATCAGCTCAATCGGAGGGTTAGAAGTGCTTGAACCAAATTCTCACCGTTTCAAATTAAAAGTGTGGGACCCGAAAGCGGGTCCCCGAAGGCGTGGGGTGCATTTTCGGTGCAAAAAGGGGGTACCCCCAGGTTTTCCGAAATGAAATTCATTCTCTAGAGTGAAATTGTAGGATTTTTTTTTTTTTCCCTTTTTGTTTTGTCTTTTATTTTTTATTGGTAGCTTTAAAGAGAAATACCCAATTGTCATTTCTCAAAATTAACACAATTGGAATACCCAACCCCTCTTTATCTAATTGGGAGCATGTGAAATTGTGAATGAAGTTAGTGGGGAGAAGATAAAGAAGTCAAAGAGTGAAAGGCCTTGGATGACACATGGAGTAGGGTTTTTTTTTTTTTTCACTATCGCTTCGAGTTCGGCACAACCTAATGAAAGTGACTAATTAGTATGTATATATACGTTCACATATACTCCTGTATTGGAGTAGCATTTTTACAGTACCAAAATTTGGAGCAATTCGGAGCCATTTTCCGACGTACCTGTGAACAAAGGAGAGGACATGCATGGAAGGCATTCTTGAAACTGCCAGGTTTTTATGTAAAGAAAGAATTTTTAGCCTTTTAGGGAAGGTGGGGGTGATGGCAATTGGTTTGATGAGGTTTTACAATTTTGTCCAAGCAGTTATTTTGTGGGGTGCTACGGAAAAGGGAAAAACATTTGTTTACAGGGACCTATTTGGAAAACACTTTTGTGACGAGGCTTCAAAAAAGGAGAGACACCAAATTGGTGCTCACCGTCCTTTTTTGAAGCCGTGTCACAAAAGTGTTTTCCAAAAATACCCCATAAAAAATGTTTAAACTACTCTTTAAACACTGAGCGAACTAACTACCGGGGTGACAAATGTAAAACCCTTCCCTCTAACTGTCTTCAAATTCCCCTTTTCGTTCAACCGCTCTCATTTTATTTTTTTTTATCAGATTCAACCGCGCTTGTTTGATCTTCGTCTTTTGAAGTAGTTTAGTTCCATAGAGAAAGAAAGGTTGGGAGATCATACACCGATAAAAGAAACAGTCGATCTCTCTTTTTTGGCAGCAAGTTGGAATCTTTTTCATTTTGTTTAAAACTTTCATCTTCTTTCTATTCCTGCACCAGATCCTATAATATAAGTTTGATATTTTTCCCTTTGTGTTTTTACTGGTATGGATCATATTTTGACAATTTGCCTTGCCTTACTGGGATTTGGAATTGCAAGACAATTTTTATGTACAAAAGATAATCCGTTACACACATGATCAAACATAAAGCCGAAAGCGTTCGTGCATATTGTTTTGCTAAAGTTCGATGTAAACACGTATTGCGTATGCCCATCCTCTAGTTTACATTATTGCACTATTTGGCCAGATTGTCTTGTGAGCCATTAGTTTCATTCCCACCAGAGCTCCAGTTGCCGACATTGCAGAGATTAGAGAGGGCTACTCAATCTTTCCCCTCTGTCGATTTGAACCAAGAAGCCTTCTCTCTCTTCCGTTTGCTCTCGGGATGAGCCAGGTCGTTGCAAAATCGCTGCCTCTTGGTCGCTTCCTGTATATGCTGTAAGCAGCGGTCTGTAACAATTGGCTGTGGTTACGATTTGGTCGACAGGAGCACAGTTTATCTGAAGCGAAGTTTGAAGATTTCAAACCACTTACGTAGCGATAAATCAACCCGGTAAAGACAATTATCATTCACTTTTGTTGGGTGATTGGGAAAGCATGAGTGACCCATATAATGTTGTGACAATATTCTATTCATTTACAAGGAATTTAGGTGCATTCACCTTGATTTTCTAGATATGATGATCTCTCGGCTAATTACACAATGCAAGGGAGCAGTCATCGAGTTCTTCATAACACCTCCCACTGTACATGAATAATAAGGTTTTGGAGGTTTTTGAAAAAAACCGAAACCTATATAGAACCAAAAGCTTCAAGAAAGCCAAAAATAATTTATCCTCTGCTCTCATCTCCAAGCTTTTGAGATTCCTACTGCATATCCTCTGGCAATGCTTGGGTTCGTTCAAGCAGGGCGATTCGGTGGAATATCTTCACGTTACCTTCTTTCTTCCTCGACAAACTATAAGATTCCACGCGGTCTACAGTAGCAAAAGGAATTCCGGATGCTGGCCGCTCAATAAACCTAAGCAAGGTTTGGAGGGCTCACCGTATCTGAGTTCTTCCAAAAGAGGATGCTCCGATTTCACTGTCAGTGTTCTGTAGTCATAATTCCAAGGACATAAATGAGTTTTTTTTCTCTTTTTGCTAAACAGCTATATCAGAATGTAATCAAGATTCAGTAAAAACAGATATTGGATGGGAGCAGATCATAAGTCCTACTCGGCAGTCTTTGTTATAGTTTAATTTGTTCCCACTACCAGAGCTATAGGATACAGTAAGTACCACTCCCAATTTGAAAAAGTGAATGATTTACTAACAATATCTAATCTAAAAAAAAAAAAACAACGTCGAGAATGATATGGCAGTGACATTTCCGTAATTATAAGCTACAATGGTTTTGGTTTTGACAATCGGGCTTGTTTGTTTTGGGAGATATGAGGGAGGGATTGAATATGTTATGTCGTCGGTCCAAAAAGTCTAGCATTTGTTACCGCATTATGAATGGAATTTCATATCCCGACAGTGCCTATATCCCGGGGTATGAAATCCCATTTGGGGGGGGGGGGGTTCGGATTCTATATCCCTACATCAAGAGCTACTAAATATGACTATTTTGCCCTCCTCGTTTTGTCCTCATGTGGTTTGCGGATAAAATAGGAAATGATTTTCACAATCCCAACCAAAACAAACACTGGATTTTTTTTCCCTCCATCATTGCTATATCCCAAGGGAGTTTCTATCCCACCCTTATCTTAAGGATTATACATCCCATCTTTTTTATCTCCGCTCAATCAAACAAGCCTTAAGGACCACAAATGACCACAACGCTTGGTATGGGCATCTTTTAGCTCTTATTGAACGACCGTCATTATTGCCTTAGCAAGTCTGCCCTACTGTGGACATCCAAAACAGTTTTGGGTTTTTTCAAGTGGAGAGTATACATTCTCAAACAAAGGATCAAGACCTAGGACCATATAACCAGTCTATTTCTATCAACAAGAAACCCAATCAAGCTGGACAGGATTTTGAGCAAATGTAGTTTCCTGCAAAAAGAGTGTATTTCAAACTAATGATGGCTACCTCACGAATTACTTACTTGAGATTTAGGCGAAGGGAACACGTTCCAGAACCTAAGCGTTTCATCCCCTGCTCCTGTGACAATTGTCTGCAACAACAGAAAATGTATTGCAAACGTATAATTAAGGGCAACGATATAACAAGAAATCGATGGATAAGCATCATAGTTTGATAAAAGAAAAACAAAAAAATGACGGTCTCTTCAGTTACCTGTCCATCTGGTGAGATAGCAAGGTAAAGAACTCTGTATGTATGACCCGTCAGTGTCGCTAACTGCATTAAAATATGAAAAACGAAACGATGAGATTGTTCTTTCTTTTTCCCTTTTACTATCGTAAATATCTTAGCATTAATCTCGCATACCTTTGACATTGTAGGATATCTCCAAACTACTATTTGATTTTGCGAGTACCCATGGGTGCTGACAAGTTCGTTGACATTTTTAGACCATGCAAGATTGCATACCTGCAATGGGTACGATCGAACTAACAGCTTAATAACTGGAGCGTGGACACGTGCATGTACACATATTTTCACAATTACAAATATGCGCGCGCACGAGAGAGAGAGAGAGAGAGAGAGAGAGAGAGGGAGAGAATTTCTTTTTGTTAATGCAAATTAAATACTTACCTTAAGATAATACGTGGCCCACTTAAGATCAAAAGGAAAAAAGATTAGGTAGATAATCATTCGACCTAAAGGAGGTTTAGCGTTTTCTTATCCAATATAATATCAATACTCATTCTACCAGACTTTTGACTAAGGGATTGCCGCCTGTTTCAGTTTTATCTAATTCTTCACATGCACTACTTAAGTTTACCATCACATACTGTTCCATGAAATCATTAGTACTATCAACACTTTGCACGATAAACAAAAAGTTGAATTAAACTACAGTAGGTAGATATTCCCACATTTACTAAAATGTCTGAAACAACTAATTGAAGTCCAAAGGCAGACACTTCATGCATTTGTGGAAACAACACTTGGTAATGGGCTTTCTTTCTTGCCTAAACATGCTACAACACAATGATTTATCTACTTCCTCTAACATTGATTTCAAATTACCTAATCATGGGGTACGAATCCCACAAATGTACAGGCTGCAATTATGTGTGGATCCCAAGTGTTAAACCCATATGATTCGCAACAAGCAATCGTCAACTGGTATAGGATCATAACATGCTTCGAGAAAACCCCAAATCATAACAAATTGACTGAGATGCAAATTTTTATTTACTTCCCAAAGCATGAATCAGACACTGTAGCAAGGGAGAAAATAAGGTCAAATGGACCACTTTTTCATTCTCTACCAAACAACTCCCTAACAGTTTTTGGGTCCCACTTTTAACACTTTTTGTCATATAACAAACAGTTTTAGCTAGTGTCAAATGCGGATGCTCTTACCTGGCTGCCAGTGTCCATGCAGCTTAAATGTGTGTTAGTGGTCGTGTTCCAGAAACGAATGCATTTGTCAGCAGTACCGCCTCCAGAAGCTAATAGCCCATGAAGATGAGGGGACCATGCAATTGCTTTTACAGCAGCAGTATGTTCGCAATATTTTAGGACAGGTTGTGTTGAATGTTGATTCCATACAAAAAGCTGTCAAAGACAGAAAATGTATGGTTAAAAGTTAATAGTATAGATTCGTTATGTAAGCCTTCGAATAGTAGAAACAGGAACCTTCGAATAGCAGATACAGGAACCACAATAAATGAGAATTAATAAGGAATAAATACATACCCTATTATCATTTCCGCCAGAAGCTAACTCACGGTTATCATAAGACCACTTCAGTCCGCAAACCTAAGCCACAAGAAGTTCAAATCCCAACTTAGAAGAATTCGAAAAAATTAACAGAGGAAGCAGATATTATTGTGCCAAATTAAACTCTCATTGACCCAAGGAGCTAGAAAAAAAAGGTGAGTAAAGATGGAAATCAAACCTCTGACTTGTGTCCAGTCATCTTACTAACAAAATCATCCTGAGTACGTATATCTCGTTGAAGAATACTCTTGTCTCGACTTCCTGAAGACAGAAGGGATGAACTCCATGCTAGGGCACCAACACGTAGTCTGTGGCCTTCCATAGTTCTCACCCTTCGACAGCGAGAGGCGTCCCATATCTACATGTCACAAGGTAGAAGCATAATCTAGCTTAAGTTGGTGAAGCAAAGGCAATTTAGACATGAAAGACTTCAATGTATACCAACACATAGAAAGAATAAAATATACTCTTCATGCCAAAATAAAGCCTGTGGAGGAGACATTAGCAATTCCACTCCCAAGGTCTCAACTATGGCCGAAATTCAAATTTTCATTGTTACAATTTCCTGACCAGCCCGCAGGCAAGTAAGAAAATCTCAGGCCACAATGATGTGGACATACATAATGTCTTACACACACCAACAAGAAGAGAGACAAGAAGGGAAGTTCTAGACTCATACATCTACTCACGTCTACTTGAGTGTATTATGTCGGAGTTTAGTGGTTTGCTTACTTTTTTAGTCCAAGGCTCCAAGCTCTAAACTATTTGAAAAGGAATTTTATTCTTGAGAAAATTTAGTTCAGGTAAGATTTGTGACACGACATGCTGAGTGAAACGTACAACACCAAATCACAAAACACTCAACCAACTAAAAACAATATGTATTGCAACCAAACAATGAGTTTTCGCCGTTTGACTAGCATACCTGAAGTTTTCCATTGCTAGTGCCAACAGCAAGATGTGTCCCACGCTGAGCCCAACCAACAGAACACACACTGTCATCTGTTCCCAAGTCACACAATTTTGTCACCTGCAAATTCAATCATAACACAACTTCAGACATCCCCGCCCAAAATTGTGGTCTAAAGGGGAAAACAAAAGACAAAAGAGTCCGGAGCGAGGCCGCACCTTGCTACTGCAAGCATTCCATAGGTACACACAATTACCCAAACCAACAGCCAATACATTATGCGAAGACCAGTCAACAAGATTCAGATAGAAATCATCTTGCAAAGCAGGTGCATCCAATACCTAACACACACAAAAACGAAAAACAAAAACTTCCATAAGGCCATAACAGAAAACTCAAATATAACCACACCACAACAAGACAGCAATCAATAGTCGAGGTGAAGAGAGGAATGGGTTCTTTCAGCTTTGTTAAAGGATTTCATGAGATTAAAAACCTGTTCAAAATTTGTGTGCGAATCCGTCAGGAGGATCTCAGCGCTTAAGTAAATCCAATTACAAGGGCAGCTTGAGTTGCTTGACTTTTTTAACATCACACACTGATCGAGCCAAGCATTGTTTAGAAGTACTTTTAGCTTGGTTAACAAAGATACAAATACATGTTCAAGCTTCTTAATCAGTTTGAGCCAATCTCAAACGAGCTTTAGTCGAGCCAATCAAAAGCTGAGCTCGAGTTGCTTGTTTTTAAGTAGTCATCAGCTTATCAAGCCGGGCATCTGATTGTTTTAACGAGCTTCTGTTTGGGTTGCTTTAAAGGGCTTCAATAACTTGTTTAAACTTTCGGAATTTGCACTAAAAGCCATTTTAACAATAAGCAGTCAAAACATATGCAACTATTTTAAGAGCCTGTTCAGTAAACTGACTTATTGGCAAAACCGACTTATTGCACTTTATGAGACACGTCACTCCCTCACAATACATCAACTCAATCTCACTCAATAAGCCAGTGTGTGGAGCACCCGTAATTGTTACCAGGTAGGCCGTAAGGTTCAAATGCTAACAATCACAATATAACATGCTCTAATACCATCTGCACACCAGTAGTGAAAGCCTAAGAAAATACCAAGAAGTAAACAACTTTAAAGCATACAAAAATTGAAAATTCACCTTATAAGGAGACCTAGAAACCTTCCTTGGAGGCTTAACAGGAATACTATGAGTAACACCACCACTCAATTCCTCATCAAACCCAAAGGGCTCCAACGTTTGCAACGAAACCCTAGTCTCGGTCTTGTACCGGAATATATTCCGGCTGGGCGGGGTGACTTGAAAGTTCCGCCCTCCTCCCGCAACGCCCTTGACGGGCGTGGCGGGAGGAACGATCTCCGTATCGGGGCCGAACAATGCAGTCCTGAGCAAGGCCTTGTAGGCCCTGGAGGCGTCTTCTCGGCCCTCGGAGGGGGAATCGGAGGCGGGAGAGATGTCGAAGAGGGCGAAGTTGGAGCCGGATCGGGAGGGGATGAAGCGGTCGCTGTAGATGGGGCGGGATGGGGATGGGTGGTAGTGGAGAGAGATTCGGTGGTGGGGAGAGGGTGTTGTTGGAGTTGGAGAGAGAGGGTTCTGGGTTTGTTTGGGTGGAGGAGGAGGGACATTAGGATGGAGAGGTTGGGCGTCGAGTGAAGGTGGGGTTGTGGGGGTGTCCATCGAGAGAGATCGTGATGCAGGAAACCCTTGTGGGTGTGTGAGAGAGAGAGAGAGAGAGAGAGCTACGGTGCTGGATTTGGGAATAGTGAGAATTCAGAAACAGTTTTGGATTGTAGAGAGAGAGAGAGAGAGAGAGAGAGAGTTGGAGAGGGAGGGGGTAGTTAATTTCTGGGAGTATTTATTCCCGGGAAGGAGAAATATTGCGCGAAATCGGAATGTGAAAGGCAAACGGTGTTTGGGTTGACGGCTGACGCGTAGGCCCGAGCTCGTTTGAAAATAGGAAAGTTATTTATTTCTTCATCTCAGTTGGTTTGAAACTTAAATCGGCATCTTCAAAAATTCAAATAAACCACAAATCACCTCTCTCGCTCTTCTAATTTTTTCAATAGTATTCCTTTTCTTATCTTTTTTAATTTATCTTAATTTCTCTCTCTGTCTCTCTCCCCCTCAAATCTTCTTCTTTCCTAATCTTTTAGCACTTATTTCGCTCTCCTAATATTTTCTCTCCTAAAATCTCAAAATAAAATTTAAAATATTTAAAACTAATTAAACTCAGCAACCCACGAACATGATAAAATTATTTACCTTGAATTATGTGTTGATCTATCATGCTTACTATGTGAAATCACCAAAGTGTAAAACAATAAATCGTCTTTTACTTTATCAAATCACACAATATGAAAAAAAAAAAAAAGAAACCCATATTCACTCATGAAATAACCCTCACTTAAAAAGACATGTGAACATGGTTTATTGATTTACCACTTTTACTTTATCAAATCACTCAATATGGAGTAAATCAATAAATCATTTTCATTGTATGAAATAATCATCTTTTAAATGACGTATGAACATGGTTTTTTCATTCACCATTTACCATCTCTTTGGTATCAGAGCCATAATGGCTCATTAAATCTGCTGTTCACATAGGGGTGTAGTAGAGTATTGGTTTATCTGTTAGAATCTGTTAATTACTTTCTGCAATTATAATTTTCATACGCATGGATTTTAGTAGACAGAAGTATGGGACGTCACCCAAGTCGCGTAGAGGTTGTTTGGTCCGCTTGTCCCGGGTAGGGTTTAGGACTTTGTCTCGTAAACCGTTGACAGACGTGTATTTCTGTATGATAAAATCCATATTTATGAATATTATACTTTCAGAAACTAATTTACATATTCTTTCTGGTAACACATACTTTACTAAACTCATATGTGAACAACAAAAATGAAAATGTTATTTAATAAATTTTTTAAATCAGAAGATAAGGTTAAAAATGCAGAATTAATAGAATTTGCTAATGTGCAAGAGCAAAGAGAAAAGCTCAATACGTGGACGATTCCACCAGTAAATCCAGAAACCATATATAGATATGGTACTTTTCAATTCAAAAGCAGTCTTGCAATTAAAACTATGGAAAAGACTGAGAGTATTGAAGATAATGATAAGGTTATAAACCTTATGGATCCCAGAGAAGTCTTAAATCAGCACAGAGACTTCAAATATGTCCATATAGGACTTGTCCAGGTTGCTTTCAAACCACTTACCCTGTTAGGTACCGATACTTGCTTACAAGCTACCTTAAGGGATGGTAGATGCAATAATTGGAAAGCCTCAATGATGGCTGCCATAGAAACTAGTCTATGTCATGGACCAGTTTATTTCAATGCCTATCCAAATCTCACCCTATCCTTAACAGATAGAAATATAGGTGAATCATTGAACCTTAGAATGCAAACTAAAGGTTATGACTTTCTACCAGGTTCTGAAGTCATTGCCATAGTCTATAGAATTTATTATAGACTAATGAATACTATAAATCCCAGAGTCCGACAATTAGGACCTCCAGATCGCACTATATTGGTAGATACAAATTTGTATACCTCAAACATAGCCACCAATAGGCTAATTAATCGGGAAGAAATTACCTTTCCGGAGAACTGGATCATACAAAATGCGGTTCCTCCAAAACCAATTGTTAACCAATATATTGATCAGGTTATCCAAGAAGATAATGGATCTGTTAGTATAACTTTTGATTCCCCAATTAGGAATTATTCTAGAAGTCTGAGTTCTAGAAATAGCTACTCATCTTCTCACAACCCTTATAGGGTTAGTCTACCAACAACCAGTAGACACTCTGTCTCAGAAATTCCTGAGAAGCCGAAATCTCCATCAATAGAAAATTTGAATTTTGAAGGGATTAAAATAAGTGAAAATCAAATCCCACATCCTATTTATAAAAAGGATTCGCCAATGGCGAGTGATATGAATTTCTCTATTCATGATTGATTCAAGGATTAGAAAAGCCATTAACAGTGAATTTCAGGAGCCTAAATATGCTCAATTCAGAAAATGGTATTTCAAAAGGTTTAATCAAAACCAGTTGCTTAAATATAAAGAAGAGTTTTATAATTGGTTAGAAAACTCTAAGAAAATTATTCCTTTTGTCCAATGGTTTTACGGAAGACATTGGATTGAAATAGATTGTCAGATTGACATCATAGAAAGCCATTACAAAAATTGGCATACCAATAATGGGTTGGTTAGGGCTTTACATCCGCCAACAACCCCTTTGAAAGTTTTTTCAACAACCTATTCACCATCATCTTCATCGATAGATGATAAGAATGTACCTCAATTTGTTGAGGCGTCAGCCTTCATTAAACAAACCGATAATGAAGAAATGAATAGAATTCATAAACAAAATAATTTTACCAACTTGCATCTTGGCACTATTGCCAACCAACTCACTAGAATTGAGGAGCAAGTTAATCAAATTAATGAAAAGTCGGTTGATCAATCAATTGAAGAGAAACAAGAGGTTCAAAAAACCAATATGAAACCTCCAATAGAAATTGAAGGATTTAAATTAAGTAATCCTGAAGAACATAGTAATCTTCTTGCTGAATTAGACAAGAGAATTAAAAATATGTCTATAAATGTAATTTCTGAAGAAATAGAATCAGAAGGAGTTATTTCTGATATGGAAACTCCAATTTTCCAAAAAATGTCTTTAAATCCTGTAAATTATCCAAAAGACAAAAAGTTTTCTTATTCAGGCGCAGATCGCTATTATTATCCTAGACCAACACCTCAAGATATTCTTTATGAGGAAGATTTCTTTCACACTCAGAAATCTTATTGTGGAAGAACCATTTATCAATGGAACATAGATGGTATGACTGAATATCAAATTTTTGAGGTCATACACCAAATGTTAATGTATTCAACCATTTGTAAGCAGAATGGTAACAGTGATAAAAATATCGCCGGATGGATAACTGTAGGGTTTACTGGAACCCTTAGAGGTTGGTGGGATAATAGTTTAAATGATTCCCAAAAAATGGAAATACTTGATGCTGTCAAAATGGTACAAGTAGAGGTCAAAATGGAAGTTGTTGATCCAGGACAAGCTGCAACAACTATAACCCAACTCAAACCACAGCAGGATGCTGTTTATACTTTAACCCAATCGATAATTTTACATTTTATTGGTCACTGGGATGACCAGAGAGAAAGAGGCAGAGAATTGCTTCAAAATCTTAAGTGTCCAACGTTAACCCATTTTCGTTGGTACAAAGATGTTTTCCTTGCAAAAGTTATGCAAAGAACCGATGCTAATAGTGAGCATTGGAAATCTAAATTTATCGATGGTTTACCTTATTATTTTGCCGAAAAGGTAAAAAAGAAATTGAAAGACAAAAATAATAGTCTCTCTATTGATTACAATCAATACACTTATGGGCATTTAATATCTTTAATTACCCAAGAAGGTTTATCCTTATGTAATGATTTAAAATTACATCACCAGTTGAAAAAACAAAGAATAACTGGGAAACAAGAATTAGGAGAATTCTGCGAACAATTCGCATACAATACTAGTCCTTATCCAAAGACGGTTAAACGCCAAAATCGTAAACCTGCAAAAAAGCAATACAGGCGTAAGTATCGTAGGAAAAAATCTGAAAATAAATCAGATAAAAAGAATAATAATGAGAAGACCCCTTACAAATCAAAGGGGAAGAGAAAGTCTAAATCCACAGCAAAATGTTATAAGTGTGGAAAAATTGGCCATTATGCCAATAAATGTACAACTAAGAAGAAATTAAATGAACTTCAGATTGATGATAATCTTAAACAACAATTGTTTAAATTGATGCTTAATTCCACAGATTCAGAAGAAGAATATGAGAATTCTTCTGAAGAAATAAATGAATTATCAGATGATACTTCTTATGCAGAATCAGAATCTGATTCCGACACTAATCTAAAAGACTGCAAATGCAATGATTTAGAATGTTCAACTTCCACTGATTATTGGAAGGCCATTGTGCAAATGAATGGCTTAAGTATTAATGTTCTTACTAATGAACAAAAATCTTTACTTGACATTATAGATCAAATCTCTGACCAACAATTAAAATTAAAGGTCATTCAGTCATGTATTACCTCTGTAAAAGAGGAAGAAGTTATTGAGAAACCTCAGATTCCTGAGGAAATTTATAGCCTTAAAAAGGTTATGGATAGAGTTAGAGAAAATCCTCAAAGCTCTAAATCTGTTACAATCCCTGATTTAAGATCAGAAGTTAATAATTTAAAAACAGAGATTAGAAATTTGAAATCTCAACAATCTAGTACTAATCAAGAGTTAGTCATTATAAGACATCGTTTGGATACTCTTGATAAAAACAATGAGGAGCTTATTCCTGAAAATACTGAGTATTTGAATAATCTCAGTAATGTTGTTTGCCAAAAATGGCACATTAAAGTTAATCTTGTTATTCACAAAGAATATACAATTGAAAATATCACTGCACTAGTTGATAGTGGTGCAGATATGAATTGCATACAAGAAGGATTAGTTCCTACGGAATATTTTGAGAAAACAAGACAAAATCTTCATAATGCAAGTGGCTCAAGAATGAGTATAAAATATAAGCTTAATCAAGTTTATATATGTAATCAAGGCATATGTCTTGAGACATCTTTTCTATGTGTTAGAAATTTACAACAACAAGTGATACTTGGATCACCCTTTTTATCCATGATTATGCCTATGCATACTAATCATAATGGTATTACTACCAACATTGATGGTCATGAGATATTCTTTGAATTTGTATCTCAACCTATTTTGAAAGAAATTAATGATATCTTTCACCAAATTCAGAGAAAGGATCAGCAGATAAATTTTCTGCAAAAAGAAATTAAGATAATGACAATAGAAGATAGTTTAAGATCCCCTGTCATACAAGAGAAAATTTCTCATATCAATAAGGAATTCATCACTGAAATATGTAGTGATTTACCAAATGCTTTTTGGAATAGAAAGAAGCATATTGTTCCTTTACCATACGAAAAGGATTTTGATGAAAGAAAAATTCCTACAAAGGCTAGACCAAGCCAAATGAAGCAAGAATATTTGCAAATGTGTCAGCAAGAAATTGCTACCCTTTTGAATAAAGGAATTATTAGAAAAAGTTACTCCCCATGGAGTTGTACAGCTTTTTATGTTAATAAAAATGCTGAAAAAGAAAGAGGTCAACCAAGGTTGGTTATTAATTATAAATCTCTTAATGATGTTCTTATGTGGATCAGATATCCTATTCCTAATAAAAAAGATTTATTAGACAGGCTTTATAAAGCTATCATCTTTTCTAAATTTGATTTAAAATC
Source organism: Vaccinium darrowii (assembly GCA_020921065.1). Classification (NCBI taxonomy): domain Eukaryota; kingdom Viridiplantae; phylum Streptophyta; class Magnoliopsida; order Ericales; family Ericaceae; genus Vaccinium; species Vaccinium darrowii. Next base: position 16,187,865 of record CM037162.1, read on the forward strand.
AGGTTTCTGGCAAATCCAAATAGCTGAGCCAGAAAGATATAAAACTGCATTTATAGTTCCCTTTGGGCATTTCGAATGGAATGTTATGCCTTTTGGCTTAAAGAATGCACCATCTGAATTCCAGAATATCATGAATGATATATTTTATCCTTATGCTGAATTTGCAATATGTTACATTGATGATATTTTAATATATTCTCAATCTATTGATCAGCATATTAAGCACCTTAGAATTTTTAAGGATGTTGTCAAAAAGAATGGTTTGGTGGTTTCCGCACCAAAAATGAAATTATTTCAGACACAGGTTAGATTCCTTGGTCATAATATCTATCAAGGGAAAATCATCCCTATTGACCGAAGCATAGAATTTGCTTCCAAATTTCCAGATGAAATAAGAGACAAATCTCAATTACAAAGATTTTTAGGTAGTCTCAATTATATTGGAGATTACTATAAGGAACTAGCTCAGGATTCAGCCCCTTTATATGATAGGCTGAAAAAGAATCCTCCACCATGGACTGATCAGCACACAAAAGCTGTTCAGAAAATAAAGCTGAAATCAAAACATTTACCATGTTTATCTCTTGCAAATCCAGAATGGAAGAAAATTGTGGAGACAGATGCCTCAGACAAGGGTTATGGAGGTATTTTAAAACAATTTAATCCAAATAGTAAGAAGGAAGAACTAGTCCGATTTTCATCAGGACTATTTAAAAATGCACAAGCTAATTATAGCACAATAAAGAAAGAAATCCTTTCTATTGTTAAATGTATTAATAAATTTCAGGATGATCTGTTAAATCAACACTTTTTATTAAGAGTTGACTGCAGTGCAGCAAAACAGGTACTCAAGAAAGATGTCAAGAATCTGGCGTCAAAACAAATATTTGCCCGATGGCAATCAGAATTATCTTCATTTGATTTTGATATAGAACATATCAAAGGGGAGAATAACTCCTTACCAGATTTTTTAACCAGAGAATTTTTACATGGCACATGCTGATAAGCAATTATTAATTTTTGCCTGCACTCAAGAGATCTCTGAATTAAAGAGAAGAATAAAAGATTTTGAAAATAATTTTCAAAATTATTCTGAGCAAAAATATGAAGAAGCTTTACATCAATATATGAATAATCGAACAAATCTTTTGTTCAAACAATCAGCTTTGGACAAGCTAATCACAGCTTGCACTCCAATGTTTTACATTGATTCAAATTTTTAATGAATCCAGAACAGATTTCTGATATATTTTTAAGACTTTGGACAGTTTGGAATCAAACATTTTTATTACCACATACTTTGGGAAATTTAAAGATGTGGACAAAACAATTGTCAAAAGGATTAGATAATTTTAATCCAGAAGGTATTATTGATCCAGATGATCTTCTACAAGCTCAACAGGTAAGTTTAAGAATTATTTCTGATCGTGCCTATCAATTACAGGCTGAAATATATGATTTATCCAGGGTATAATGGAATGGAGTGGACTTCCAGGTCCTCAGATTAATCGAGAAGTTTTTTGGAATAATCTTTGGAGAATTTGGACTAAATGGCTCTTAAAGCCAAACAGTCGTCATGAATTGGCCCAATGGTCAAAATATCTTGATAAACATTTATCATTTATACATGATACCATGGGATTAATTTCCCAGGAAGAAAATGATAATTATTTTTATCTTTGTCGTATTGCAGCAAGAATGAAGCAACAATTACGAATAATGGCTCAATGAGAGGCTCAATGAGCAGAAATCCTAGCCGAGGAGGCAGGGGCAATAATCCCCGTGGAAGAGGAAGGGGCAATATCCCCAGAATTTCCCAATCAGATATTGAAGCCTACTTGAAGGCTAAGGCAGCCCAATTTCCTGCCCTCAATGAAATCGTTTATGGTGAAGGGTCCTCATCAGCTGCTGAGATCCTTCAAAAAGAGGTAGAATATCTGACCTCACCAATAATTGACCCAATTATGGTCATTGAATTCAATGATGAAAAATGGCAGAATGAGCCATGGGAAATAAAGAGTCGTTATCTCGACACATATGGTTATACTGTCCCTGAAGGGAAGTATAGATATCAGTATGAAGCAATGCTTCAACAAACTGGTTCTGTTGAATTTACCCACCGATATGAAAGTGGGAAGAAAGGTCCAATGACCTACAGCAAAGCAATTATTAAGAAAATTTTATCTCCAGAAAGATGGGGAACTCATCCTCAAAGATCGAGGACAATTTATCCAGGAGAAAATGCTCCTCATGCTAATCCAATTTATTTCAATTATTGGGATTATATTAATGCCTGGACTTATACTTTTTACTACCAAAATGAAGATCACAGGCATTCATGGTTTTTTAAACTATGTCCCAATCTAATGGAAAACAATTTTCCAAATTGGTTTATTCAATGGTGGGAGAAATTTGGTCCCAGACAGGATTATCTTCCTGAACCAATTCAAAAAGAAATCAATGATTTCAATCAGAATTATCCTCTAATTCGAGGAAACAATTTGCCAGAAGGAAAATCATTTTTATTATTCATGACCGAAAATGGTCTCCCATGGATCTGGCGATGGGATGTGCAAATTAAGCACAATAATTTAGGCCTACCAATTTTGGCCAGAACATTCCACTACAAATGGTGGACACGTGGTATGAATATTGATACCACCCTCAATGAGGTTAAATCAAAAAATGACAGTCTCAAGAAGCAGGTCAGGAGCCAGGAAAAGAAGCCGATAAATCCTTTCCTGGAAATTTCAAAGAAAATTCATCAGGAAAATCCATCCTTATCTGAAGAGGATGTCGTTATCAAAACCATGGATTTTATGAAGAATCAATTATTTGAGACATTCAAGCCTCCAGGAGATGATGAGTCAATGACGTCAGCAAAATCAGCTGAAGATGATAATCCATTCACCTGTCTTGCTGGTGAATCACAGGATCCATATGAAGATGAAGACCCAAATGGTGCTACCCTAGCAGATTATTGGGATGGAATTACTCAGTTGCTAACTGAGCAAATGAAGAAAGGCAAGGGACACCAATAATTTGGTGTGACGTCACCAATGACGTTTTATCAGATTTAGATAAGATCAGACGTGTCGATGGGGCCCAGTGCTGTACCTGACGTTATCTTATCTTTACTCTGATTCTATCCTATACAGTAGTATTAGGTAAAACAGTAGAAGTTATCCTTATCTTCTACAGTTTGTTTTATCCCTTTATAAGGGACTTTGTTTGTATGCTAAAGGCAGACTACTTCCTCCCCTCTTCTAGTTTTCTTCCTCTCATCCCTCCACTGTAAAAACCCTTCTCCAGTGTGCAATAAAATTCCGCTCTATTACTGGTACACTCTTTCGATCCTTTGCTTTATATAAATTTGTTTTATATACTTTAATTGAATCAGGAAAAAACCATGACTCCTTCGGAAAATCATGAGTAACCAAAAGGCTTGAACACGTAGAAAATCAAACCTACAAGGTTTGTTTTATCAAAATCCACAAATTCAGTAATCTTCAATAAAAACTCACAAATTTTTAAATACAAATGTATAACTGAACAAAACCAAGAAAGGAAAATAAAAATTGCTCAAACCTGGAAAACACACCAGACATCCCTCAAGAAATATGGTGTTATAATTTGTCACGCCCTCGATTTTTAACATAATAAATAACCCAACTTCAATAAGAAAATCTGACAATATCACCTATATACTTCCAAAAGATCTCCTCAAAATGGACAAAGTTCATTACCAACAACCACATCTAAATTGGATACCTATTCCCCATGTCAAATATGAGTAAAGGTATTAAAGTTATACATCTTACTAATATTAAAAGAAATGGATGAGTAGAGTTACAAACTCATCTTTCAAAAATAAAGTCTTACATGATCAAATAACTCTTCATGCTATGCTCTGAAAATGTCACGCACTTCAGGCATCTTAACTCTGGCTCCTTCGCTAGTACGTGAAAATGAAAGAGGTAAACATTCACTTCACCCAGTAGGGATTTCTTTACACCAATTCTATACATGCATGAAATGGCAAGTACTGAGGAGAAAATACAATGTAATCAAAGACACTTAAAACAAGATTCAATATACATGACTTTATCATACACACGATGTGCTAAACTTTACTCACATTCGCACGATATTAGCTTCAGACCGTCGACTATTGGTCTCTCACCGCGTGATTTGTCGTAACATGTTTAAACTTTTCAAATTTCTAACTACTTTCTCAAAGTTTAGCACATCGTGTCCAACACCACCGATAAAGCCTTCTCTACCATACCACAAAGTTCTCATTTAGAATATCAAAATCCTTCAATGGTTCTCTATAATATTTATGTTAGTAACCTTTGCAGCATTTCAAGTATCGTGTAACCCGTGAATTTCATAACAAACATTTCGGGTATGTATGACCCCATACATTTCTCAACAAATACACCGGGTATGCGTAACCCCGTACATTTCTCGACAAGTATTTTAGGTATGTGTAACCCCGTACATTGTTAAACAATATTCTAGATGTACCCAACATATTTCCCAAGTGTCCATAAGTCTTACAAATGTCCATTTATCCCAAGAGTGTCCAAGTGTCCCTCAAGTGTTCATTCACTCATTTCATTTATTAAACCAACCAAAGAAGCTACACACACAACAAATCCCACACAACACTCTCACATAGGGTGGGTCGCACACGTGGGCCACACCCCTATGTGAGAATGTCGTGTGGATTTGTTTTGTGTGTAGCGTCATTGTAAACCAACCTCTTAATGAGGAATTTCCAATTCCCTTTCCAAATCTATTGAGTCTCATGAGCCCTTCCTAGCAATGCACCGATTGATGGTCCTAGTGACTTGTCTTATTACTTTAACATTTGATTTCTTATTCGTCTCAATTCATCACATGTCCATTCATATTATCTTCAAATGTGTCGATTATGCCCATCGTACTAAACCATCACATGTCTATAAGTATTCACTAAATGTCATTTCATTATACTACATCAATAATCAACAATTTAAGTTAAGCATTGTTACCAACTTGGAATCGCGTATTTCACGATGAACAATGCAACTGGGGACCAAAAAATGCCAAGGGAGGACTAGGGTTACAAAAAAAAGTAGGGGAACCAATTTGCCAAAACCTTCTAGACAATTGGGACTACCCATTTGGACGAAAATCACAGCAAACCTAGGAAACCCACAGCAAACTATAGATTTTGATATTTTCACTCCAACTCAACAAGATAGGTCCAAACTCAGTAATTTAAGGTACCAAAGACCAAAATACAACTAGGAGAAGGTGGATTTAAGTCAAACTAATGAGATCAAACAACAAATTCAGTGATTAACTCAAAACCCTAGAAAAGTAGATTTTCAACTAAATCAAGGGAGATATGATCACATTGAAAATTTATACAAGATATGCACATATAAACACAAAGAAAATGTGGAGGAAATCTCTATCTCAAACTGGTTGAACTTGGGTTGAGCTAGAACCAAGAGCTTAACCTCCAATCTTGAATCCTACCGCAAAACCCGAGCTCCAAAAGGTGTGGAGATGGTATATCTATGTTGGGTTGATGTGGGAGTGAGTGATTTGGAGTGTGGGTGAAGAAAATCAATAGATGGAGGAGGAGAGAGAGGGCAGGCTCACCCCATGGGAAAATATGATTTCTCTCTCTCTCTCTCTCTCTCTCATTCCTTTTGTGGTATAAAATGCATGCACACGCCTCCAACTCACTTGTGTGTTACAATCAAGTCCAACACCTAACCATAGCTCACATTGACCCACATTTCAACACTTAAATGGAACTTTATAAACTAACCCACTTAAAATTTTAAATAACTTGTGAAACTTTTCAAGTCATTACATAATCTGCGGCCTCGAGCATAGCACTGTTGCAGTCACACGGAGAGGCGGCAGTGGGGATCTGCTAAGTGGGGTCCACGATGCAGCCTTTGAGGACAAGGTCAGTGAATTCAAATACAAAGGGTTGGAGGTTGTAGTTGACTTTATATTTGTCGTCGGAGGTGGCCCAAGTGGAGGCGTCTCATATGGTGGCATAAAGGGACATGGGTTTTGATAGGGATAGCCGCCCCTGGCAGGTTGCGGGTTACTTCTCTGATTGGGACTTCGTCCATGAAGAATTTGAATGAAAAACCATATTCCTTAAAATATAGGTAACCAATTCATATCAATCCCTTATATTTTGGTAACTTCAATTATTCCTTTCATTTAATTATGGAATATATGTACATACTCTATGCACATTTGAGTATAGTATACTGAATGAATCTCTTAATAAAGGTACTTTGGGTCATTCATCCAATTTCGCGATGGGAACATGAGCATTCAAACCCATTAGGATGTGAACATAATTAGAGCTTCCGAATAGGGTGCCTATTTAAATTTCTTTTAGGGAAAAAGTGTTGTGGTTTTTAATCATTTTCAGATAGTATTCCTTTTGTTCCATTTTGTATACTTTTTATTTTTTTATGTCCCGAAAGTATTTTTTGCATTCTCTGAAAATCCCCAAATTGTCTCAATTTTCATAAAATGACCCTCACAAATGACTAAAAATAGTTTTAAAAGCAAAAAAATAAGAACAAAGAACGCTAGTCTCTAAAAATAGTTTTATTACCCAAAAGAACAAAGAACGCTAGTCAAGTTTTTATTGCTTCTTAAGACCTTTTTTTTTTTAACTGCTTCTTAAGACCTTAGTGCCCAGTTATAATCATGGTCATCTTTTCTCTTTACCATCAATTATGGTTCGTTGGAATTTTTGGATTATAACTGGTAATATTTTCTCTTTACTATCAATTATGGTTCGTTGGAATTTTTGGAAAGTAAGGGCATAGAAGAAAAAATTGAAACAATATCTTTCATTAATTATTTGACTTTAAAAAAAGGGAGATAATAACAATATACTATTGATTACAGTAATTTGTTTTTGTATGCTTTCTTACTGTAATTAATTATTCTCTTATTTTGCTTTTCTTTCCAACAGTTACACACACTGTTGGAGTTACCTCCCTCGTTTAAAGAATTGGTTCACAAATATTTTGGATGAGGGTTATGATCCATTAGTTTTTCATTTCATAGAAGAAAAATTTGAAACAATATCTTTCATTAATTATTTGACTTTAAAAAAAGGGAGATAATAACAATATACTATTGATTACAGTAATTTGTTTTTGTATGCTTTCTTACTGTAATTAATTATTCTCTTATTTTGCTTTTCTTTCCAACAGTTACACACTGTTGGAGTTACCTCCCTCGTTTAAAGAATTGGTTCACAAATATTTTGGATGAGGGTTATGATCCATTAGTTTTTCATTTCTTAGGTGTTAGATCCACTCTTCTTTTAAAATACGACAAAGACCGGCGCCGGTGCTAGAGTTGGTCGTCGGCACCGGAAATTGGGAAGAAGATTTTGACCGACAAAAATATTGACCGACGGAGATGTTGACTATGTAATAAAAAAATACATAAATGAAGGAGAACATATGAGTTCATTCATTTCTTGAAATTTAAAACAATATTAATTTACAAGTAAGAACAACTAAGTTCATTTGTTGTATAAATAAGAATAAATAAGTTCCTTTATTGAAATTTAAAACTAATTTTATTAGTATAAATGAAAACATGAGTTCCTATGTTCATAAATAAGATTAATTTAGAGTATAATTATGAACAAATAAATTCATCTGTTGAAATTTATGATTCAAGCATAAATGTGAACAAAAAATATCATCTGGTGCTGAAATTTAAGAATAATTCGGAGCCTAAATAAGAACAGAAAAGTTTGAATGTCCAATTTTAAGACTAAACAGATAAACGAAGACATAAACAAATAAGTTCATCTGTTAAAATTTACAATAAATTCAGATAAAGTTATTATAAGAACATATAAGTTTATCTGTGTGCGATGGTAGCTCTAGGAACTTTTAACAAGGTGTTCAGGAATTACCTTAACTCCACAAGCTCTATTAACTAGTTATATATGCACAATGTTTATAATTAGTCTCGACCAAATATTACGAAAATATATAAGATGTTACAATTGCATGTTCTCGACAAATTCTATGTTGTAAGCCAAGTGAAATTAAACAGGTGCATGTACTACTACTTATTGTAGGAAATTGTATGACAAATAGGCTCGCATAAATTTTTTGATAGATGTTCTTATTTTATGAGATATAGAGTTGATTTTTGTTCTGAGAAAAGCTAGAGCATAATACTGATATCAATAGATATGTTTTCTCTATTTATTTAATTTTTGTCATTAAGAGTATGAACTTTATTTTGAGCTAACGTATTACGTGTACAAATTTTTATGGGTAAGGTGTTCAAATATTTTTTAATTTAGTGTTCAAGAATGGCTAAACCAATATAAATTTAAAATCATTACATGAATTATGAAACAAATGTTTTTTGGAGGGTGTTCAAGTGACCGCCCTTTGATAGAATAGAGAACCTTGATCAATTGTACATATCTAGTCACCATCATTTATTTATTTATTTTATTACATAGTTAACACATTCGCCAGTCAACACCTTCTTCCCCATCTCCAATAACTACGTGCGCCTGTGCGGCGCTAGGCACGTGACCAACTCCTACACCGGTGACTTTGCGGTGGAGTTTCCGGCCGACTATTTTTCCGGTGAACTTTTCCGGCACCGGTTGATAACGTTGATGCGCTAAAAATGAAATTATAATTTAATGAATGTTCGACATGGTGAATTATGCTTTTGTGATTAGTTTTTGGCAATAATTCATATCTTACTAATGGCCTTTTTTGTGTTGAAACCTAGTGGCCTTTTTTTTTCCTTATTGAATATTGAACGTGTCCAAAATATTTTTTCTCGATTAATCCCTTGGATACATGCAATTCCCATCAATAGCTGGTAATTAGGGCCCAAGTCTTGGGGTAACATCAGGGGGAGTGAGTGAGTGAATGCTAGTGGACGGTTTTTGATGGGTTAAGGAAGCCCAGTATTCAGGGCCCATCATGTTAATGGGCATTCAACTACTTGGTCATTTACATTTAGTCCAAGGTGTATGTGAGAACGCAAGACCCAAAAAAGTAGACGGCTCGGAGCAAAACATATATGGACTTGATCTTGTTTCGATCGAAATTCTGTTACTACATGATACTCCAGTTTGAGTATTTTTCTATAAGAAAACAGCAATGTCAGAAGTTGAGCACATGAAAAGATTCCATCATGAAGCCCAAGGGCCTGTATTAAGTTCAAAATGTGTCTAGCGTTACCTGCATGCATGGAGAGAGGACCTTGTTCGTTTTGGATTTTGAAAGCGATTTTCTTAATTATTACTCAATCATTGCTCACATTTTCGTCTAATTATCACTCTTATTTTCAAATATTATTCTTATTTCTCTCTCTATCTCTCTGCAATCATTACCCTATATTTTTAATCATTACCCTCATTTCTCTCTCCAATCGTTATCGAAAAACCAAAACCAAACAATGTTGTTCCAAATCCTCTACCGATCATGTCAGAATAGAGCAACCAAACTCTTAGGGCTAACTATTCAAAAATTGACTCGGTAAAGGCTCGTTCGATTCATTTACTAAACGAACCAAACTTGAACTTCAATTTTAAGCTCGTTTAATAAATGAGTCGAACTTGAACTTGACAGCATTAAACTCAGTTAAGATCACAAACCTCAAATATATGTATGTATCATGAGAATTTCATATATAAACTTGAATATGTAGAGATTATATAACTTGTGTCTATGATATATTTTATATGTACACAATAAAATTTTTATAACTTACATTTATAAACTAAGGCGACTCGTTAAATTTTCATTGAGGTCAAGCTCGAGTTTGCCAAAAACCGTAACGAACGATCTTAAACATTCTGAAGCTTTACTCGATTTGGCTCGTTTTCAACCCTACTAATTAGGGCTGCAAACGAACCAAGCTACTTGCAAGGAGTTGGAGGCTCGGCTCGTTTATAATTGAGCCGAGCTTTACACTCCAAAGCTGAAAGCTCGGCTTGGCTCGAAAAAGCTCGACTCGTATATATAGGTTTCGCTCGTTTATAGATGCTTGTTTAGTAAATGAATTGAGTTTTGCTCGTTTACAGCCGAGCTCAAACACAACAAAATTTGGCTCGTTTCCAGCCCAACTACTAAATGCCATGCCAAATGCCCCTCCTTTGCACTAAGCATTAAGCACTATAACCAAAAAGATATATCAATATAAACAGTTGAATATATAGTGTCTCCGTGGAAGAGTCAATGACTAGACTGAATTAATGATGTTCTAGTCCACTAAAAGTTCATGCCTTCCTTCACATTGCCCATTTCCCTTGCAATGTCTTAATGGACAAGCATATTTTGGGCTTCAAATTGAAGCCTTCAAAGTGTCAAGTTAACGGCAAAAAAACAGAGAAATCATTGTGTCCTATTGCTGATTAGTTTATATATCCCTTTAACCTTCCAAACACTGAAATTGTGGGGGCAGACTTGTGACTACTTAACAACCCATGACAAATTCATTGGATACTTTCCATTTATATTGCCCTTTAACTCAATTTGTTACCCCAAAATCACTCCAAAGAAATGGAGGTGGTTAAATTCTTTTCCACAAGATTTTAGCAAATTATCCACTCCCCACGAAAAGTCGTGTAATTTTTAGATAAAAAATAAAATATTTCTGTGCATTATTTTTATGAACTTGTTCACACCAAACTGAAGTACTTTATGTGTTTTTTAGCATGGTGCCTGTATGAAAGTATTTTATTATTTATATTAAAATTACACGATTTTTCGTAGGAGTCCAGCATTTTAGGACTAAGGGAGTAGAATACAACTGTGCTTTGTAACGCTATTTAGTAAAATGTGGTACTCACAAAAATGCAAGTAACTCCCCTTGGTTGCGATTCTCATTAGTATGAGTTCCTTTATGAAATAGAAAGTCTAAGTGCCCATAAAGGGCATCCAGAATTTACCCGAATGTGAAAATTAATGGTCCATATTCACACTTAGAGTAAATGTTGGGTGTATTTTTTGGGTATGTAGTGGTTCTATTTTTGAAAATATTACTCCTGTGTTCTTCATGAGGATGAGTTCATTTACGAAACCTCAACAGAAAACAAGTCTTGAAGGATTTGGGGATCGTGTCGCACTACAGGATTGTAGTGCGGCGTCCAAGGGCGGATCCGAGCTAACCAAATTTGTACACAAGTATGAGGGGGCCTAAAATTTGGTAGGATAAAATTTTACATCTAAAATAATCAACAGCTTGGATTTTATTTTGGCACTTGCATAATCCGAGCTATTCATTGCCGAAATAAAATCCGAACCGTTGATTGCCGCGTGTGCCACACTACAGAGTTAGTGTGGCACCACACCTGTTTCTGAAACATAAAAACAAAAAGTTCCAGAAAATAAATCCAAACAACGAATTCTGAGGACTCGAGGAAAAAAAAAAACAAAAACAAAAACATATTATCAACATTTCATGATCAAATATCAACGGTTCGGCCTGTGAGTGTCCAATTTTGAAGTCTAACAACAAACAAAAACCTTGTGTTCATCTAACCTTACAAAAGAATGATACAAAAAACAAAACCATCAAAACAATTTCAAGAAGGAGAAGGTCTATAATGATGTTCGATCACCGGCACCGTCCTCGTAACCGCGGCGGTATGAGCCCTCACATGCCCCACCATTGTCACCTGCAGAGCTTCCTCTTCATAAGCCCTCCTTTCCATTTCCTCAATCCTTGCTTTCTTCTTCACCTTCACAAACAAAGCAATCAACAGCAAACACAGCAGGAAAGCCCCCAGCGCCGCCCCAACCGACGTCCCAACCACCAATTTCCACCGGCTCACCTTACCCAACGTCCTCTCTGGCACCACGGGGGACTCCACCACCAGCCCAAAATGGCCGTCACCAAACGCTGCGCAAAGGTTAGGCCCCAGTTGGCTCGATAGCGTGACCTTGCCATCGTGCCCAAAGGTAGCGCATAACGGTATAAGCCCCGTGGCATTGTTCAGGATGGTAGCGTTTCTGAAATCTACAGAAATGGCCGGAGTTTTCCCGCGAGCTAGAATAGAAACCTGTAGTGATTTGCTCGAGTTCGTAGCGTTATCTGCCTGGTAAGCTAGTAGGCCTAAAACAGGCGATACGAGCTGATACCCGGATAAATCGTAGTCGTTGTCGTTGCCGTCGTATAAATAAGACCAGTTGAAGCCGAGGTTTTGTACAACTAACATAACTCTCTCTACACAAGGGTACACAGTCACTCCAATGGGGAGATGAATTTGCATTGCTTGAGCTCCATACCTGCTGAGGCTGCCACAACGAAACCTCGCTGCGTTTACGGTTATGCCGGAGAGATTTGATGGCAGATTTACAGTGTGGAATGTCCCTGTCTTGAAGTAATTTCTGTAGGACTGGAATGAGTAATCTCTGATGAACAGATCAAGACTTTGAGCTGATCTGAACCTTTGAGGTTCACTTTTTGCAGATGAAGTTAGGGAAAGGAATATGAGTGTGAGGGGAAAAAGAGAGCCCATTTTGTGGAAGGCAGAGGTTTGTTTGTTAGAAGAAAGTTAGTTATTAGGACTATAATGTGGTGTTCTCTGGTTTTTCTTTTTTCTTTTTTTTTTTTAGGTTAAAGGAAGCCTATAATTAATTAAAAATTTAAAACCCTTTTTTGGTTTAGCGAACATTTTTATGCCAAGCAGCAGAGAAAACAGCTTGGAGTATTGGGAGAAACATAAATTATGTGAAAGTTTGACAGATGTAAAGTGAAGCAAAGCAAAAAGAGAAGGTAAAGTTCACTTTTTTGTTTCTATAATCCTGGGGCTTTGGAGGATGGAATATGTCAGTTCAGTTGTGGAAGTTGAGTTCATTCTTAATAAAACTGCCTGTAGATTTAGCAGAGGTTAGCTGCAGCTAGGGTGGTTGTCGAAATCTCCATTAGAAAACATAAGATTATCACATGCCAATAAAATCCAAAAAATTCGTCATTTTTAACATTATTCTTAACGCGAGGATTTTGTCTTGCCTATTTTCAAGTTTGAGGTAAAGATACGTTGGTGTGGCCCTTTTCAACCATTAGTGATGTGATGGAGAGCTACATTACAACCACCTACCGAACGAATTCGGTTTCATATGATCTTCTTGGGCAATGCCTTGTGACCAAGTAATTTTCCTCCCCTATAGATATGGAGTAGATAACTCTTATGCTCCATTCGGAACTGATGGAAAATGAAAGAAAGGAAAGAAAAGTTGGGGGGAAATTTCACCGAGTGCACTGTGTTTTGCCATTCTCTTATCCTCTCTCTCAAACCAAACAAGAAATGGAAAAAAATTTCAACTTTTTTTTTTCCTTTCTTTTCCATAAGTTCCAAACGTTTTGTCACACACAAAAAACAAACAAAAAAAAAGAGCCCTTAGCGTTGACCAGTTGAGCTTAATTTGGGGGATACACATGAGGTGATGATTGATGGCATTTCATGTGAAAAGGAGGGGTTGGCAAATGGCAGGCGTGCTTAGGGAATGGAGTGAGGGGGGGCATGGATTCCTCTTTGGGGACCACCAGTACTCTATTGGTGGTTTTGAGTACAAGCATGTCCCCCACTCCCACAGCTTTGTGAGTCTTGTATTAGCTAGCAATGGGCCATTGGAAAGGCTTTTCCACAGTTGTTTTGGACTCTGATAGGAACACAAAATGCAGGCAAAACCAGAAGGAATCTAAATCATAGACAGAGATCTTTTTTTATTGTTGCTGGAGTTTGCAATTCTGGTCTTCTACATGTACAGGGAGATTTTTCTTTTAGAATTCACGGTGGGGAAGGAGACTCCAAGTTCAAATCCGGATACGTAAACGAGATTGCACTAATGCAATCGTTTGTGCCGGTTCACTCTTCTGATTGATACTAGAGTCTGCAATTCTAAATTGAGGGATGATACGTACCCGGAAATGGATACACCGAAAATACCCAACCCACACACATTGCACACATGAAGTCTGTGGAGCCCACACACTTTGTGTGTGGGTTGGGTATTTTCAGTGTACCCATTTCCGAGTACTTAGCTTTTCTGTTCTAAATTGGAATAAGCTCCTCCCCATAACCCTCAAAAGTCAAAACTCTCATTTTATGGGTCCACCTCTATTCAGAGTCATGATTTAAAACGAATGAGTCAAATTCACCAAGAAGACATCTGAACAGAACATAGTTTGATCAAATAGTATTTGATAAATATTGATAAATATGTGAACATAATTTATGAAGGGCGGACCTGGCGCAGCGGTAAAGCTGCCCCATTGTGGCCTGAAGGTCGCAGGTTCGAGTCTCGGAAACAGCCTCTCTGCTTGCAGGGGTAAGGCTGCGTACATCAACCCTTCCCCAGACCCCGCATATGCGGGAGCTTTGTGCACTGGGTACGCCCTTTTTTTTTTTTTTATGTGAACATAATTTATCAATATGAAATAAGCTCCTCCCCATAACCCTCAAACTCCCATTTTGTGGGTCCACCCCTATTCACAATCATGATTCAAAACGAAACGAATTAAATTCACAAAGAAGACATCTGCAGTGAACATAATTTGATCAAATATTGATACATACGTGAACGAGTTGCATTTTATTTCGTAAGATGAACCATTTAAATGCAAAATGTACTTTTCATCCATTTACAAATTAAAATGCATTCACGTGCCGCTTTGAATGGACCTGCAAAATGAGAGTTTGGAGGGGGGCTGGGAATCATGTGTCCTAAATCCCTGTCCCACTTCCTAAAATGCCGACAACATCTCAAAACTGTTGAACCATTTTTTTTTTTCCAGCGTGCTTTTGTGTATTTATCGGTGTCTATATAACACCACATACAACTATATACATGTACACAAACATATAAATTTGTATTTGTATATGCATCTAACATTTTCAAAATGAAAATTGTTTGTAGCTATATTTTTCGTACCCTTGTTTTCTAGAATAGATTGTTCTATTAATTTTTAGGCTTAGTTACTCAATTGGGAACTCAATCTCCGCCAGAGTTTCACAGGAGAGAGAGAGAGAGAGAGAGAGAGAGAGAGAGAGAGAGAGAGAGAGACGATGAGAGGAGATTGGGTGTGATGCAGTCTTTAGTTTTTTTTAGTGATGGACACGTGTCGGCTTTTTAGGACTAGGACAGTGAAGTAGGACAGAGGAATTGAGTATGAGAAGGACCTGATCCCTTTTAAATTGGCTAGATACGTGCAGCTGTATGCTCGGAGTTCAAATAATCAGTGCCAGAAAATGGAACCAGAAAGCAAATGGGAAATTTAATGGAACCAGAAAGCAAATGGGAAATTAAGCCCCAGAATAACAACACATGAAACCAATATTGTCAGATAGCTTTAACATTACATGTAAAGTAAGTGGAATTCTAATAATCTGGATAATCCGTCACAACTCTGCACCTATTCCAGTCGACAACCCTCTATTAGGTATATACATATGGACAGAAAATATAATCTGCTTACAAAGTGTGGCATCCCACCCTGGACCCTGGAAACTCATGCTGGCACATTTTCGTATCATCATCCCCTTCACAAAGGACTCACTCTGCATTTGAAAGCCCTGCAGGTGTTATTCACCGTCCCACATAATGTTCTGTGGATGTAGATAATTTCTCTCCTCAAACCTTTACAATACGTAACAATCAAATCTCTAAAAAGAGGATAACCGAGTTTCCTAAAACAGTATTAGAATCAAGATATTGTTTTTAGCGACGTTAAGTTCATGTATTGTTTGGGAGACGGAAGACCTAACTAATGTGTTTGACAATGAAAACAGCGACACAAACTTTGAAAACAGACATTTTTTGCTAATTTACCAATGAATCCAGAAAGCAAATGGGAACGTAATTAATCAAAACCACTTACACATAGACGAGTGCAACTTACTTCTCATATATTACATTTTATCAGGAAAGCAAACGAAGAAGGGAAGCGAAGGGAGAATGAGAACGGCTGTTGTGGTTCAAAAGGGTGACCTATCTGACCACACAAACACCTTATATTTGATTCATGCATTTAGAGAGCTAATGAAGGTATTTTAGTATCTATTGCTCAGAAGTCGATCACATTTTTGTAGCGGGTAAGGTTACCTCCACTCAAGCATTGCTTCCTTCTGGCAGAGTAATCAAGCGTGAACTGGAATCATAAACCATTTCAGTTCCACAACTGAGGAGGATTAAAAAAAACAAGGTTCAATATTACTGAAACTATAAATGTTGCATTTTTCAGGTAGAAAAAATGTCACCAAGTACATGATTGCAGGAGTATCAGTGAGGTACTATTTAAGTGCGACGTAACCTTATGTGGATAACCACGGACTTTAAGCATTTAACACTAGCTCTTTTGTTAAACTAAAAATAAATGACACCAAAAACATGGTTGAACAGATGCAGATAAGGATTATGGAGTTCAACAACTACTCTGAACAACTTCAAACTTACTTTGAGCATTTAACTGTGTTGGTGGAACCGCCACTAGATATCGAAAGTATAGTCCCAAAGAAGGAGACATTTTCCGTTCCACAGTTCGGACAAGGTCCCTAAGAAGAAATGACGTACGTTAGTTTGGATACCAAACGTGACATGGTCGCTTAATATATAAATCTTTAAGCAATTACAACAAGGATCCTACCTTCAAGATCAAAAAGTCCTTCACAATGAAGTTTGTGATTGATAGAGCTAACCACAATATGAGGGGCACAGCAGCAAACCACGTGAAGATGAAACTGAAAGGTTCTGGAAGCTGCACATTTTAATTGACATAACAGTCAACATCGATATACTGAAGTAGAAACAACAAATATTATTCACGAAAGAACCAGAAGATATTTGTATAATGTTGAACATGTCTCACATTGTCATAGCAGCTGTGCTTTTGGGCTTTACCTTATACGAATTCCCATGATCTACCTATGACGCAACTATTTTCCATGCAATATAATGACATAACTCGACCAGAGAATCAGTCAAGTAAACTTGATTAATTATTCTTTGACTAACAACTAGATACACAAGAAGGCAATGGAGAAATATTTACCTCCAAAAGATACGTGATCTCAAATCCAGTCAAATCATCCAAGAAGAAAAATCTGCAAAAAGAAATATTTAACAAGAGGATAAATTTTTGGGAGGAGATCAACTAATTTTGAGGTTCTATCTCATGGGGTAAGATCATCAACGAAAACATCCAAAGAAACATATTTCACAAATACACAGTAATACCGGCAAGACAATACTTACAATCCCAGTGCAACAACAGCAGCAGGGACATTCAAGAGGAACATCTTGAAATAGTCAACAGCCAGGTCACTATAGACCTACAGGAAGAAAATAAATCAGCTCAAGAAATACCAAGCCTGAGTAGAACAAAAGGGTGGACCACTTTCAACAAATGAAGTTTAAATAAGAGGAAATCAATTCTTTTCCCCCGCAATAATCAGAACTTTTCAAATATCACCTAGTACTACGCCAACTGTTAGTTTATGATTGCGAACGAGTCCTACAGTAGTTAATATTTACATCAAAGAAACAGAACACCAAAGTGCTGTTAGGTAGCTTGAAATACATTGTTGGACCCATTTCCTAACAGCCTAAGCTTTTGGGAAAGTCGGTCACTTAACATGGTATTAGAGCTGTGGTTGCGAGACATCTTGGGTTCAAGTCTCTCTCTCTCGCTCTCTCTCTCTCGCTCTGTGTGTGTGTGTGTGTGTGTGTGTGTGTGTGTGTGTGAAAATTTGCATCTCCACGTGCAAGGAGGAGTTGCACATGAGGGAGGGTGTTAGATAGCTTGATATACATTAGTGGGCCCATTTCCTAGCCACTTAAGCTCTTGGGAGAGTTGGTAACTTAACAAGTACAAGCATCATAATCTCATTAAGTGCATAAGTACTTCCTAGCATGCAATAAAAGGCACAGCATTCCATTGCTGACTTTAATTATTAGCGTTGGGAGTTAAGAATTGCAAATACCAACATTTCAAATCTTCAAGAGGCATCAACTTTAGTGAATAGCCCATCCACAGTGTGTGTGTGTGTGTGAGGGGGAGAGAGAGAGAGAGAGAGAGAGAGAGAATAATTGACATACAATGGTTTCAGTACTAACAGCTGTGAGAAACAGAGAAAGTAAATGCACTTGGCATCTGATCCATAAACACAAACACAAATTGAAAAGCATGCAGCTAATTAAGTAACAGTACACACCTTTTTACTGCGGAGACTGCATCTTGGACCTTCAACCACAATTTCACTCCCGTCAATCTGCGGGATAAAAAAAAAAACGAGAAGAAACACAATGAGATGTCATTCCAATGTCACAAAGTTTAGAGCAAAACATTAAAATGAAAGCCTAACATCACAAGCTTAAAGCTTAAAATATCAACCAGATAACCATGAGTGGAATTAACATATATGCTTATAAGCTAATAGCTTCAAGTCGTCAACTTCAAATATAGGAACACCTAACAAAAACTGCAAGGACATTTAACAACAACATGGATTACAATCAAAGCTTCAAGGTGTATATTGGAGTGTTCAGAAGTTACATGAGGAAAAATAACTCGACAATAGGATATAGAATGCTGCTTCCGAGGATAATCATAGGGCTATCGATGTAGAAGATTTGGGTATATCGCCCACACCAAACATAATCAAATATTAGGGAGCAAATGTGAGAGTCAAAACTAGGCTTAGATTCTTAGGACATGCCTACACCATGATAGTCGCAATCGTAAATACGCTGTCTGAAGTGGAAGTATATCTAAGATATACTACAAGTTAACTGTTAATGTGCACAAGAACAGGAAGCGCATGTAAAGTACCTTCAGTTGTCTCTTCAAATTGTCGTACTCCTGATCGCTCAGTATTGGTTTCCCAGCTACATAAGCCATAGAAGCTTCCAGAAACTTCTGTTCATCAGAAGCTGCACAAAAAAGGCAGAATCATACATCTCAGACATTCATCAAATGTTAAACTAATCTGGTGGAGGCTCCAGGTATAGAATTTGGGATGTACTTAGCATGACGACACTACTTCCTTCCCACATTAGTTCTTCCTTGAGGTTATCAAACTCCTCATTTGACATAATAGCCTTTCCCTCATAGTAGAAAGACTGCAGAGCAAAACAAAATCTCTCACGAATAGAACATGAGAACAAACTTTTTACAGAACCAACAACTATTTAGAATGAAGCATATAGTAACTCCTTTTATTTATCTCAATATCCAAAACTCTGAAATATAATGCTAACAAATGTATGCAACTGTTTTAATTAGAGAACAGACAGAACTGAAATCCTGAACTTAATTAGGGAGTCATAGGATAACAAAAATGAAATGTTCTGCTTTACTACCTGTAGTGCTTGAAGAAATTCCTGTTCAAGCTCCCCCAATGACTTCTTCCCTTTCTTGTCTATGCTGCAATATTCTAAGATCTTACTGTCAACCACCTCATCTTCTTGGACCTGACCTGCAAGAAGCAGTATAGTTGGAAATGCAATCCTCGAATTGTCACAAAAATTTGCAGCCTGTTTTTAACTCATATCTGCTTTTTATCAACTGTTAGGGTTATTAACTATTTCTCTCTGATTAAATTCTTAGCAAAAAGACAATTATTATAGCAACCCCCACAGGTAAGAGGGAAAGAAAACACGTTTGGGCAAACCTATGCATATATCTACGGACAAGTCAACCGGCTTGGCGCCTGGATGACCGAGGAGGCCAGCGGTCCACCAGTGAAGGCAATCCCACATCGCAGGAATAAGAAAATACGGTTGATATAAAAGGAAATGCTCATCTACCGTCCGTCAACCTCAGTTCAAATTTCTGGGCTGAGTAGTGAGGCTTCTTGTTTGGGTACACCGGGCCAGTCGGTGTGTGGGTCATCATATGTGGTATTACAAAAACAACCTCGGTTCCCTTAGTGCAGGCTCAGTGGCTGCAACCAGTTGGGTTTTGATTGGGGTCATTGGGCTATGAGTCGTAACGGCTAACGAGGATGCTGCAATCCAAGGTGGGACAATTCTAAAGACCTGTCAACCAACCAGGCGCCGAGACAGTCAACCGATGAAGGGACCAATCGACCGGCAAGGTGCCCGAAACACTGGTGAAAGGCAATCCCCCATCGAAGGAATATCATAGTATGGTTTAGAATATCAGGATAGTCAGCTACTATCTGTCAACCTGAGTTCAAACTTTTGAGTCAAGTTGTGAGACTCCTTGAGCTGTTTGACAGGGCCAGTGAGTGCACTGGTCATGAAATAAATACACATCAAATGTAAACGGGAAAAGTAGTTTTCTCTAGAACAAATTAAGTCCATAGTTGTTTCTCTAATTTTTCAGGTAATACTGTCACTATAGTCTAGTATCATGTATAGCTTTAACTTGAGTAAACTTTCCCAACTATTTTTGTTCAGCTAGATAAGCACTAGAGGGGTTAAAAGTTTAACGTCAAGCCAGGTAGTAAGTAACCTTAAGTTCTAAACTTTTGATCCATCCCATTAACTCAATTGAGCTTCAACAAGACCTCAATCATTGAACAACAATGAAAATCTCACCTACTATGTTCAATGGCTTCTCGTAGTTGTTTCCGTAAGACCACTCCTTACTATGTTTGGGGCAGGCAATGCTAAAAAGCTTAGGCTTTCAAGGCTACTTGACTCTGTAGATACCAACTTTTAACGACATAAATGTATAAAGCCAAAACATAACCACAGCAGCTGGTCTGATCTGACACTAGAAACTAACATAGATAGACAAGCCAAACCTCGTCATGAGTCTCATGACCACTTCCTATTAATCATTGGGTTTGTCGACCAATATGTCAACCTTGCAAGCCAATGAATGAACATGGAGGCAGCAGTAATCCAAGGCACAGTTAATATGCAAGTGCAGCTGTATTAATTTCAGTCCATGGGGAAGTTGTTAGGCAGACTACATGACGTGTTAGAGGCAAAGGTTAAGAGCTCAGACACAAAGGAATACTCATCAATTCCCCATGCACATGCTCCAGCACCAAGGGGATTAGGTGTGTTATTGGGTTATAAATTTCGCTGCTGGTCATTCACCGCGTTTGAATGCTACAATTGGCAGATGTTTAACTAATCGGTTGGATAACTAATCACATGGCATTGCCAAATGCTAATCCACTCATTTTTAGTTAATCTGATCAGGGTAATAGTCCTAGGAATTTAGCCTCCCATTATTAACCCAGCCAATAAACACAGGTTCTATTCAAAGACAAATTTCCTTAACTACTGCGACAAAAAGAGAGCCAGTTATACCAATAACACCAAAAATCCTATGGAAACCTAAACGGATTTCAGTTCATCCCCACCTAAGAACTATACTAAGTGGGTGAGTTTTAAACAATTTGATCAAATAATATAGATGGGATTCACATAAAGAACCTAACCTGGCTGGTCAGTAGTGGCCCTGGGGGAAAGAATGAAGAGTCTGCGTCGGAAACAGAACTGGCAGCCGACGAGTGGTACTGAGTGAACACCTGGAAAGGAAGCAGAGGAAGAACAAGAAGAAGAAGTTGAAGAGAGTGAAACAATGGGTTTTGTAAAGGGAGCAGTGAGCGTACGAGGGGGTGTTAGTAAGTAGGCCAATTTGGCGGCCATTTGTGGTGGCAGTGGTGGTGGTGGGTGAGAAATGGAGGCCAAGATGTGGTGGGCAAGGGTTGCATTGTGTAGTTTTTTGGGAGCATGGTTGTGTTTAGGGGGGGTGGGAAAGAAGAGGGGATAAGGCAATGGCGAAATGTGTGGAGGGTAATTGAGGGAGAGCGTCAAAAGATCGGATTCTTTTCTGTGGGTGGGTGCTGGGTAGTTTGTCTGGTTTTTGATGGGGAAAAATCGGATGCTAAACTGCCAAGTCACTAGTGATACGAAAGAGAAAAGGCAAGAATTTTTTTGTGGCTAAAAAAAGGTAAAACAACATGGACAGATGGGTGTGTACAGACAGTGAACAGATAGGTCTCAGGGATTCACTTTTGGGTCTTACATGGCCAATCCAAGTCGTTCATTTATCTCAAAATCAAATTTTGAGAGCCCCATGCGGAGATCAAGTCGATCGGACGTCCCTAAGTGCTCGATCCAAAATCAACCCATTTCATTCAAAAGTACGAAATGGGGTGATTTTGGATCGAGCACTTAGGGACGTCCGATCGACTTGATCTCCGCGAGGGCCCTCGGAATTTGATGAATGAACAGCTCTGATCAGCCGTGTGAGACCCAAAAGTGGGTCTCCGAGACCCATCTGTGCATTGTTTGTGCACACCCATCAGTATGGGTAGAAGGGCTAATTTACCCGCACGTTAAAGTGTACAGATTTTAACATACATGTAATTAGAATTACAGGTACCGATATGATCGCACATTCGCATCCATATCAACACCTCTAATTCTAGCTTGTTAATCTGATGATTTGTTATTCTCGATTTGTGTCTACAAAACTAGAATTAGAGGTACTTTCGTAAAATACGTTACTTGACTTTTGTCTTTACTTAAAATATAAATTGCGTTTGTCAATTTTGCGTTAAATTTTTGTGAATTATTAGTTCGTCTCAACGAGAGAAAACAAAAAAGTAAAAAATTATGACTTTTACCCAATTTCTTTAAAAAATATTCCTCTTAGCACTCCTAGCACTTTTAGCCTGAAAAACCTTGAGTCTAAAATCCACAAAAAAAAAAAAAAAAAAAAAAAACCGAGTTAGAATAGCCGAAAAAGCCTTACAAGCTGAAGTTCTGCCCGACCTCCGCAAAGATATCTCGAGGTCCTGTGGAAGCCCTGCACAACTTCCTCCAACGAAACCCCGACCGATCTCTCAACCCCTACAGGAGGTGATCTTTAATCCCGAGCAAAAACTTTGCCGAACTCATCTTGAACTGGGTTCGGCTGCTCACTCGGATCGGATAATTCAAGAGTAATAATAACTTAATTTTTTAATTCAATTTTGTGAGCAGTGTGTGAAGCCCACGGGGCCATGAGACACTTTAAAAAATGGTTTGTATCTGGGAGGAACTTGACGGCTCTCCTGGTAATGGACTTGGCACCCCGCGCTCAGATCGAACCCATCAACTTAAAAATAAAAAGCGATAATCAATGTGATCATTGGATTTGAGCAACACTAAACAAACGGTTCCATATACGGATCAATTATACTAAAACAAGACGAGAATCAACTCTTTTTCAAACAGATAATAAAACTTGTGGTTGTCCAAACCGGGCAAACCGGACTTGAGGGCTTTGCTGGTAATGGACTTGGTGCCCTGAGCTCGATGGATAGCACAATAATTGCTACAAAAAGTATTTTTCTTTCCAAATATGCCTGCAAGCTAGAATTTCAATTCTAGCACATCTCTTTTTTAAACAAAAAAGTATTGTTTGCGAGCAGTCTCAAAAAGAGATAAAAGTGCTAGCCAAGACAAAAGACTACAAGTACCAAAACGATCAGAAGGTTTCCCACCAAGTATGAACGAACCAATGAACTTCCAAAATTACGGATCTGACAAGCCACCACGAGTTGCCCCCCACAAAGACACCATATAAGGGGTAGAGCATTATAGGTATGTATATCGTTGTGAAGCAACATCATCTAAAAAAATTTGATCTATAGATAAAATATTCGTCTAAAGATGAAACTAACTACTCTTACAAAAAGGAGAGACATAACTCTCATAAATCAGACAACAATTAGTCAATTTGAAGAGAGAGAAAAAAAATCAAAAACTAGAAATAGTCGAAGAGATGTAGAACTAGTATCGTGGCCTTCCTATCCCACCGTCGGCCGTACAAGGGTAGTAAACCTTGGAGAGGAGGGAAGGTGAGAAGAAAAATAGATGTGGTGGCTAGGGTTTTCAGAGGAAGGCACGAGATTAGATTAATATGGGGACTCCGCAAAGCGAAAATCAGTATCAAATTTGGCACCTCATTTTTGATTGGGGTGAAATGTGAATTTTGTCAATAAAATTATTAAATTATGATTTTGATAATCTAAATGACTAACGGAGACTTGCTCGGTAGTAACCATCCTCCTAAAAGATTCTTGGTACATCCAAAAACTAAAATTGTGCAAAGGGCTTGGCACATAAATGTGAGGCAAGTCTAACCAAATATAAAAAGCAAGTTGCGAGTAGCATTGAACATATTTCTTGTAAGCGGGTTTCTGGGCTATGCTGTGGATTGCATTGACCTTATGTAAGCATTATGTAGCTTTCGGGTTAAAATTGATTCGTGGGTGTCCGGGCTAAGTTGCGAGCTGCAGTGATCTCGTCTAAATACTGTGTAGCTTTTGGTCTGATATTGATCGAGGACCACTTTCAATGGATGAAAGTCTATCTATCTTTACTGTAAGCAAATGCAGTAACGGCATCCACAGTAGCCTCTCTATATTTAGCTCCTAAAATGACTCCTAAAGTTGACACATAAGCAAATCCAATTTTGTTTGTTAAGGACTAGCTAATTTAGGAGTGTGAGAGCAATCCAATGGACTCTCTAAAATTGGCTCCTAGACTATGTTCTAAGATTATTTATGGATACAAAAATGTAAGTGGGTTCCTCATTCCCCCCTCCCTCTTCTCCTTCTCTCTTTCTCTCTATTCTTCTCACTCTCGACTCCCTCCCTAAATTTAGCTAATGTGGTAGGAGCTATGTTAAGGAGTAATCATTAGGTACTTCTATGAATAGCCCATTGAAGACCATAATTAAGCAAATGAGTTGCTAAATATTAGAAGTCCCACTTATGAGCTTTTTTAAGAGCCCACTATGAATGCCGTGAGAGCTAAAAAGCTTCGAAACATATATTGGGCACGATAATTTGGGCTAGGGCACGTGACTTCTCTTGAGCGGGCCCAAGTACAGAGCAATAACGGGAGCGGGGGTGTCCAGGGCCCAATTTAAAGGGTACGATCATTTGGGCTAGGGCATATGCCCAAGGACAGAGGAATAAAGGGTGTGGGGTGTCCAGGGCCCAATTTATAGGGTACGATGTAAATTAGTTTCTTTATAGTCTTTTTTCTAAGCCCCATGCCCCCATGGTCTAACCTCACGGAAATTTTTTTGGGTACCGAGTGGGTACCACGTGGCCGAGCCCACGTGGTACTCGAACATTGCATCCGGGCCGTCCAAAAGTGTATTGGACGGCCGAGATTGAAACCCTCTCTCTCCTCCTCTTTCTCCTGTTTCTCTCTCCGCAATCCGAACCGTCCAAAACCGAAATGGACGGTCCAGATTGCGCGAGCGGGTACCACATGGTACCCGCTCGGCACTGAAAAATTTCTCAACCTCACGACCTAAACTTCTCAAGTTCTGGGACACTTATATAAATTGAAAGAAAATTTATTTCGAGTTTTGATAGAATGTTAAACTATTTTTACTCATAAGGTTTTTATGTTACTAAGTGACAAGGATTTTAATATTTTTCATGGACATGAAAAAGAATTTTATGAATCTTACATTGTTGCAAAGGATTAAAGCACTACAAGAAAAGTTGTGTGTCCTGGCGTATGTAAAATTTCTTGTAGTGACGGGAGAAAGAGATCAAATAAGGCATCATAACTCAAAAGTTACAAATTCTAACGACGTTGACACCAGTATCTAACGAAATAATGTGTAGTACCAATCACCATAACCAGAACAAGTTTGGCAAGGAGCCAACCAAGCAAAACCATGCACAACCGAAATCTTCCCCCAACAGACCTAACAAAAGACTAATAAGATGCATATATCCTCCATACTTATTACATTCAGCAAATAGGTGAAGGAAAAAACAACAGAATTGATGATAATGGCCCCCACTCTCTGTTAGGCTCTTCAAGTTGCATGTGCACCGGATCATGAATTGAATATAGAGTGCATTTGGTACTCCTCCTTGGAGAAAGCTATGGTACACCTAGGCGCATTTTACACATGTTTTTAGTATATATGTTACACATTTTTTTTTTGTCACACGAAGGACCTTGTCCAAAATTATTTCACTTCGTTATTACATGTCTCTGTAGTTACTCCTGATCAACATATCCTTGTTTTACTCCATGTCACTTTATCCCCTGATGACATTAGGCAGCTTGATAGACTCATCACTAATGCTGAATTTTGGGACACCATTAAGCACATCCCTGCCTACAAGGCCCTTGGCCTTGATGGCATTCAAGCTATATTTTACCACAAATGCTCGAATAATAACAAAGTTGGGTTTGGAGGACTTTTTAGAGATCACTGTGGTCAATGGCTCCTCGGATATCATGGAAAGCTATCTTGCAAGTCCAGTTTAGAGGCTGAAATCTGGGCAATCTATCGCGGGCTCACAATCATGTTGGAAAAGGGTTACGCCAATATCTCAATCGAATCACAACCATTGCTAGAGGCTGAAATCTTGGCAAGCTATCGCGGGCTCACAATCATGCTGGAAAAAGGGTTACACCAATATCTCAATCGAATCGGACCCAACCATTGTTGTTCAGTTAATCACAGAGGGCCCGAACAATGGCCATCCCAATTTGGATCTCATCTTGGACGCCAAAGAACTGCTAGCTCGCACAAATTCTAGTCTCTCTCACATCTTTAGGGAGGCTAATCAAAGTGCAGACCGTCTCGCACATATGGGTGTCGAGCAATCTGAAAAACCTTGTGGTTATCGAGGTCTCACCTCAATCCATCAGGCAGTTTGTGCTTGAAGATAGATTGGGTATTGGTAGGATTAGAGATTAGTATCTCGTTTGTAATAACTTTGGATCTTTAACTCTCGTTTTCGTCGTTTATTCAAGTTCTGTTTCACCACAAATAAATATATATATATATATATATATATATATATATATATATATATATATATATATATATATATATATATATATATATATATATATATATATATATATATATATACTCATAAGAATAGTTGAAGGATGGAAAGCATATTTTTTGTGCCTGGTATGTATTTTAGGGTATGGTGAGCATATCTTTTTCTCATTAATTACGCATTTTTTTGGGTGAAGTTATGAATAGGAGTTTATGGTAAATCTAAAATAGTCACTCATTCTTGTGCTTAATTGCCCAACTTTTTTTAGTAGTCACACTTTTTTTTTGTCGTAGACTGGCAGTAATGCATTTCTTTGGTAACAAAAAAATTTGTCACCAAATTTTGGGGTGTACCATTGCCTTCCCCCTCATCCCTTTTTGTCACCAAATTTGAGAGGTCATGGGCTTCTCCCTCATCCTTTTTTGTCACCAAATTATATATAAATTTTTTTGGTGAGTAAAATGTGATTGGATACATGTCACCAAATTATATGTAGCTACAGCTGTACAATAGGCTTCTCCGTACTACTATCTTGGATTCACAGTGAAGAACAACAGTTCATTCCTAACTTTCCAAAACCAAATTATATGTAAATATAGGCATACCAAACCACATTTCCTTGATTTCCTTTCTTCTCAACTTCGAATCCCACCACCAATCGTGGTTGAAAATTTAAGCACTCGCTTTGTCCCAAAACTTTAGTCTCCTCTTTACAACACCATCATTTTTCAAAATTACCCCTGCAGTATGTGGTGTTACATTTGAAATTCTAGACAATTTATTCCCTTCACTTTTGAATTTTGAAATGGGAAGGTGGGGTAAAAAGGAAAATGTTCTACTTTTTTTCTCCTTGACTAGTCAAAATAGACGACTAATTTGGGAAATTTAAAAAAAAAAAAAAAGATTGACCGAAATCATAAGAGGAAGAGAGTATTTTTAATTTTCTCACCCTCGAATTTCAACCCTAACTACAGTGAGGAGTCGGGTATTGGAGCTTTACCCGGTCAGATTTGTGGTTTTAGTGCATTTAACAGAGACAGTGTTTCGTTGGCCTTTTTGGTGCGGAGACGAACTCATGATTCCAAGTTATGGGCCAAAATGCATCATTTAACTCCTACTGTAATAGCAATGCTCAGTGATCAATAATATTTTCTCTCTATTCTAAAAAAAAAGTTATGGGCCAAAAGCTGAACATACAAAATTAACACAAAAACTGAAAAAAAAAAAAAAAGGGTGAGTTCTTAATCATTCTTTATACCTAAAAATCACATGATTATGTAGGTGAGTGGGTCGGGCAGGAATACAAGTACATCAATCTGAGGTTTCTCAAGTATTAGTAGGGCCAGGGACAGCCGGACAGGTGCTGATGGGAGACTCTGGCGCCACAAGGTTCAAAGTGTGGGGCAACTATTTTAGGGAACCGACCCGACTGACCATAAATTTCCTTTCGGCCCAAACACTTGACATAAAAGGTATAACACAGAAGGTGATATGGAATACTAGGTGGGTGTTAATATACCATGTGAAACTCTAGCTTCCAACTAATGTGGGACTAAGTTTTTTTTTTTTTTGATCAGCGTGGGACTAAGTTGTAACGACCCGCCCCGGATCAGCACTTCGGCGGGTCCCAAACCCGACTTGGCAAGGACCCTGTACGTGATAACGACCGCACCATGGGACTAGCAGTGGACACCACCTAAAAACAACCTGCAAACTGGAACCCGTTCCAGGAGAGTGTGTGAGACATAGATATAATTCAAACAACTTATCGTTCAATTCTCATAAGAATTACGCGTACATGACACAACACACAACCCAACCCATCACACAACCTCGGCACTCAATTACAACCCACCGACTCCCACGCTTCCGCTGCACAACTCTGAAACACAACCGCGACACACAGTCTACCTCAACTCTCAGCCAATCCTGACACACATTCACGATACACAGTGTAGCCCTACACACATCCAATCCTGACTCACAATCACCGCACACGGTCTATCCCCGACACCCGGCCAACCTTGACACACAACTAACCCCGACACGCTATCTCGTCACACAACCACCATTCTCGATACACAACCTCATCACACAACCTGGCTCAGCACACAACCAGTCTCGACACACATCCACATCACACAACCTTACCCGATACGCAACCTCATCACTCTACCAGACTCGGCACACATCCAAACTCGGCACATAGCCACAATAACAATATATAACAAGATTAAGCAGAAACGCGTAAATAACTCGGCACACAGCCAATTTCGGCACACAGCCACGGCACACAGCCAATTTCGGCACACAGCCACAACATCAATATATAACAAGATCACACAAAAATGCATAAACAATTCAACACGAAGCCAACACGGCACGAAGCCACAATTCAACACAATCACCAACAATTTGATTAATCAATATCAAAATCATAGATCGACTCTAAACCACATTTATCGGCACGTTTGCCCAATTCAATATTGGCACGTTTGCCCTGGCCCATGGCCCCATCATCGGCACGTATGCCCCGGCCCATGGCCCCATTATCGGCACATTTGCCACAATTAAATACTGCAAATCTTTCCAAAAGAAATTACATCTATGAATCAACACTCACCTCGATCTCCAAAGATAAAGATAGATTCAACTTTGTTTCTGGCATCTTGGTTGTGCCCGTACATTCCTCTTAATTCTGTTTTTCCCCAATTTTTTCTTCTCTTCTTCTTCTTCTTCTTCTTCTTCTTCTTCTTCTTCTTCTTCTTCTTCTTCGTCCTACGGTCTCCCTCTCTCTCTTTCTCCCAACTGATTGCTCTCCCTCTCCCCTCAATCATCAGACACAAATAGGAAAAGAAAGAAAATATCTAGGCACAATTACACTCCACCCCCTCCAACTATCAATTCTATTCACTTAAGCCCAAAACTCATAATCACTCTAAAATGCGGATTAAAATATAACACCCGGAACGGGTGTTACAACTCTCCCCCCTTTAGGAATTTCGTCCCCGAAATTAGTTGCCCATAACAAATCATTTAAAACAAGCGACATTCATACTGAAAACCATACAGATACCTGTCACCTTACCCGAAATCGCCCGATCATTTTTGTTGTATTATAACAAACACCTTCCCCGGCACAGCAGCCACTTACCCCTGTAGCAACATCAAACCTTCGCCATCACGCTATCCCACATCTGAACATCAACAACAATAACAACAAACAACAACAATATATTTCCACTGCCAAGAATGTTAGATAAACTTCACACCTAGCCACTTGGCAAATGCAAGCCGACACCCTGGGTCCACTGCTAGACCACCCTCACACAACACCTAATGACCTAGAACATTTCTAGCCCAAACACCCATTCGATCCCATGTAAGACCTACTACACTGCTCTGATACCAACTGTAACGACCCGCCCCGGATCAGCACTTCGGCGGGTCCCAAACCCGACCTGGCAAAGGACCCTGTACGTGATCACGACCGCACCATGGGACTAGCAGTGGACACCACCTAAAAACAACCTGCAAACTGGAACCCGAAACGGGTTCCAGGAGAGTGTGTGAGACATAGATATAATTTAAACAACTTATCGTTCAATTCTCATAAGAATTACGCGTACATGACACAACACACAACCCAACCCGTCACACAACCTCGGCACTCAATTACAACCCACCGACTCCCACGCTTCCGCTGCACAACTCTGAAACACAACCGCGACACACAGTCTACCTCAACTCTCAGCCAATCCTGACACACATTCACGATACACAGTGTAGCCCTACACACAACCAATCCTGACTCACAATCACCGCACACGGTCTATCCCCGACACCCGGCCAACCCTGACACACAACTAACCCCGACACGCTATCTCGTCACACAACCACCATTCTCGATACACAACCTCATCACACAACCTGGCTCGGCACACAACCAGTCTCGACACACATCCACATCACACAACCTTACCCGATACGCAACCTCATCACTCTACCAGACTCAGCACACATCCAAACTCGGCACATAGCCACAATAACAATATATAACAAGATTAAGCAGAAACGCGTAAATAACTCGGCACACAGCCAATTTCGGCACACAGCCACGGCACACAGCCAATTTCGGCACACAACCACGGCACACAGCAAATTTCGGCACACAGCCACGGCACACAGCCAATTTCGGCACACAGCCAATTTCGGCACACAGCCACAGCACACAGCCAATTTCGGCACACAGCCACAACATCAATATATAACAAGATTACACAAAAATGCATAAACAATTTAACACGAAGCCAACACGGCACGAAGCCACAATTCAACACAATCACCAACAATTTGATTAATCAATATCAAAATCATAGATCGACTCTAAACCACATTTATCGGCACGTTTGCCCAATTCAATATCGGCACGTTTGCCCTGGCCCATGGCCCCATCATCGGCACGTATGTCCCGGCCCATGGCCCCATTATCGGCACATTTGCCACAATTAAATACTGCAAATCTTTCCAAAAGAAATTACATCTATGAATCAACACTCACCTCGATCTCCAAAGATAAAGATAGATTCAACTTTGTTTCTGGCATCTTGGTTGTGCCCGTACATTCCTCTTGATTCTGTTTTTCTCCAATTTTTCCTTCTCCTCTTCTTCTTCTTCTTCTTCTTCTTCTTCTTCGTCCTACGGTCTCCCTCTCTCTCTTTCTCCCAACTGATTTGTAACACCCCGAATTATTTCAAAAATATTTGATACACATTTTGGAGTACTTATGAGAATATTATTGGATAAACCGAGACCGCGGTTAGTCTCAAGATAATTTATTGGAGTCATGGTAAAATTTTTAGAATTTTCTGAGGTAGTATCTGGACTGCACGGTCGGAACAGGGCTTGTTTTCGCGGTCGCGGAGTTCCAGCCTCCTGCTGGAAGTGGAAAATTTTCAATTATGGGAGTGGGTCCCACCCCACCCCCAAAGTCGTCCTCTCTTCTCTCTTTTCTTCTTTCACTTCATTTGGTGGAGGGGGTAATCAGAGAAGGGAGAGAGAGGGAGAGAAAGGGAGAGAAAGGGAGAAGTGGGCAGAGGAAGAAGAGAAGAAGGAATAGAAGAAGAAGAAGAAGGAAGAAGAAAGAAGGAACGAAGAAAAAAATTGGGGAAAATCCAAAATTGAGGTATGAATTGAAGATTAATTTCAGAAATTTTTAAGTATGCTGTTCATTTACAAGTTAATTTGGTATTTTGCATCTCACAAGAATGATTTGGGGTTGTTTTTACAAAATTTCGTGGAAGGGAGTAAAGGTGTTCACTGACTGGTTTTGTGAAAAACCAAATCTGCCATGGTTTTTGACGAATTTTAAGACATGGTTCCCAAAGTTGAAAATTTATGAGATTTTTACAGTAGCTACCCATGGATGTTCTTTATGTTGTGTAAAACTTTCGGGGTTTAATTCGAAGTACAGAAAATAAGAAAATTCGTGAATCAATCTGCTGTCGGGTTCGTGTTTGGGCAGACAGCACTGACACATCTTGGGAAAAAGGTTATAACTTCTAGCTCGGGTATCCGATTGGTACATCGTCTTTTGATTATGAAACTAGACTCGTATACCTTCGAAACGATGTATGGGTTGTGCCTTAATTATTTTCAGAGAATAGCAGTTTTTAATTTGAAGTTGGAGAAAAATCTGTTTTGGGGAATTTTCAGCAAGTTCTGAGTTTGTGTGGAGGTTGTTTAAAAATTGTTGCAGAGCTCAGAAAATTCTAAATTTTGGATATGATGATGATGTATGAGTCTGGAGTTTGTGGTAAAAATTTCGAGGGAATCGGATAAGTAGATTAATTCTGAAGATTCGTAGAGCGCAGCACTGTTGAGTCGTAGGATGCATTTTCATGCATTTTACTTGCATTTGGGCATGAATTTTGGTGGTGAGTCTTATGAGTGCTGTATATTTGGTATTATAGGTGATGATATTGTAAGAATGGTCGTGATTACGCCTCGGGTGCGTAGGGGTTAAGTTGATAGCAGAGTTTGTCCTTTTGTGGCAGGTGAGAATGTACAGCCTCTATAATAAATAGAAATGTGTAGTGTTTATGTGTTGTGTTTTCAAATGTGTTGTGTTTTCAAATGTGTTTTGTGATTGTTGCTGTTTTTGGAAAACTCTCCTTATGATTTTTGTATATGTTAAAAGTATTGTGTTTGGATGGATTAAATGATTTTAGTGATGGATCAAATGATTTTTGGTGGGTGAAAAGAGAATATTTCATGCCTCTTGTGCCAATGTTTAGTTTGCAAGGTTGGCAACTTGCATTCGTGGGCTGTGCCATCTGGCTGTGTGCCAGCATTTTAGCCAAAAAGTTGCAAGGCTGGCATCTTGTAGCGTGGGCTGTGCCAATATTTTAGTTTGCAAGGTTGGCAACTTGCATTCGTGGGCTGTGCCAAATGTGAGCAGTGCAAGCTTAGTTCTTGTTTACTGTGTGGATTGCACCTACCATTGGTAATAAAGAATGGCCCTCGTCACCGCCACTATATGTGAGCCTGTGAGCGAGGTAACGGTACCGTCATAACTCCCGGTCGTGAGGTTGGCGACTCGTTGGCACATTGGGTAAATTGATAGGATATTATTTTATATTGTGAAAGAAAATGTGAAATATTTTGCAAAACTTACAGAGGTGTGTTGATGAAATGGGCCGGTGGGTCGTGTTTTTGAGATGAGCCAATAGGCCGTGTATTTTTTAGATGAGCCGATAGGCTGTGTTTTTGAGATGGGCCGGTGGGCCATGTTTTGAGATGAGCCGGTGGGCTGCATTTTTGTAGTAAATATGGAGGGTTGTGTTTTTGAGATAAAAGTGTGAGTGTGATGCTTAAAACTGTGATCCATCTAAATTGTTTAACCATTTGTGTTGGCGTGTTGTTTGTATTTCGATCCATCTAAACACTTATCATTTCCATTTATTATGTTGCTAAGGTACATTCTCCTGTAACCTTTTTGGTTGCAGATTTCCAGTTGAGCTAGACGTCGGTCCACTACAGTGCCAGAGTGCTAGTCAGGTGTTCCTAGAGGTTGTGTTCTGTGATTTTGTCAGTCATTGGGTGATGTGGATAATCAGTATTTTGTAGAGTTAATGTGGTTGAGTACATGTCAATGATTTTGAATGTACAGTTGTTGAGGAGGTGTGAACACCTGTTTTGGTTATGGCAGTTGAGCTTTGTATAATAGCTTTTGTGAGTAGCCTAAAAGGCGTACAGGTGGTGACAGGTGTCCTGTCACTTTGTGCAGGTTATATCCTGCCAGAGTGGGGTGTGACATGATTGCTCTCCCTCTCCCCTCAATCATCAGACACAAATAGGAAAAGAAAGAAAATATCTAGGCACAATTACACTCCACCCCCTCCAACTATCAATTCTATTCACTTAAGCCCAAAACTCATAGTAACTCTAAAATGCGGATTAAAATATAACACTCGGAACGGGTGTTACATAAGTACTCACTTCCCGCAATTTGAGACATTACAATATTCTTGCTCCGTTAGGGTTGTGCAGTGCAATGTCCTCGTTGTGCCCAGCAGCCTCCCTTTATTTCTATGATGGTAGAGAGCATCCTACCCACCACTTGGACCATTACGGAGTTTTGATACCTTTTGTAACGACCCGACCCTACGTGAGTGTTAATATACCAAGTGAAACTCTAGTTTCCAACCAATGTGGGATTAAGTATTCACTTCTCCCAAGTATGAGGTATTACAATCTTCCTTCCTTAGGGGTGCAAGGTCCTCATTGCATACGCCATTATCCCAGCAATCTCCAACAATCATACCCTTATGATACGAGAAGGTGACACTTACCATCCAATATTTTCTTAAGTTCCATTTGAGGTACTTGCCAACCAAATCTCTCATAGGGCCAACTACTACCTCTGACCATGTTTTTTATTATTTTTTTTATCAGGTTTAGGCCCTTTTGTAACTCATATTGGGCCTTTTTTTTTTAGATTGGGCCACAATGGTTTAGGCCATTTTGTAACTACTATTGAGTTTTTTTTCTTTTATTTGGGTAAAAAAAGAGTCCTAGTCTAGCCCATTTTTAAAAAAATGTTAGTGCCCCAAAAATTAGCCCTTTTTGGAGTGCCCTAGGCTTAGGCCTGGCCTGGGCCGGCCCTGTACGGTTTGGGCGGTTTGACGGATTGGGTAATCCGCTGGACACCCCTACATAATATAGACTATATTCTGAATTGTGTGAATAGTGAAAACTAACATTCGACAGTCTCTATGGGAAGAAAGGAGTATATCAATGCGAATTCCTCGTTTGAGTGGCGTCAACCTTGTCTAATTGTTGTTTTCAGATAATTCTGTTATGCATACAGCTTCCCATAAACTTGCTACTTTAAATATTTGTTTAAACTAATTTTCAAAGTAGTATATTTCTAGTTAAAGAACCAGTTTTTGAGAAATGCTAAAAATATGCTTCTCGATTCTAAAAATCATTTCGGCTCCCATTTTATAAGCATGAAATTAAATTCACATGTTAACCTGAAAATAGAATCAAGGAGCTCAAAGTTATGGAAATAATCAGCGCGAAAACATAAATTTATCCATGCTTTAAGAGTCAATTCGATCAGAAGAGAAAAAAAAATCCTCCAAAAAAACAAGCAAATGTGTTAATACTTTGGTATAGTTTTATCTATTTTTATCCAAATTTAAAGTGAGAGAAATGACTTTTCAACTCGACAACTCATCAGTCTAATAAATACTGTAGACATTTTTAATTTACAGAAAGAAAAAAAATCAAGTTTTTTTAATTGGTAGATAAGGAAAATAACTAGACGATTCTCTTGGAGTGAACATTTTGCTTAACCTCATTATTGAACTATTTTTTTTATTATGAATTCTCATCTTATATGAACTTTTATTAGTTTTGGTTCAAATTTTGTAGATTATTGGTTCGTCTTGTTGATAGAAATACCAAAAAAGTAAAACAATTATGACAAAAAAAACTTTTAAAATTCACATTAGACCAAAACACACCCTAATTAGGCCAAAACACTTTGTACTTTTGTACTTAAACCTTTCAAATATTTTAGTCATAATATGCACATTTTAGTTTTCTCTAGTCCAAATGAATTAATAATTCATAAAAAAATTATGCAAAAAAACTAACCAAAGCTTATACTAAAGAAATTTTTTTTAAGGGAATTGATATTGGCACTCCCCATTTTTATACTGACACTCCATTATTGTCTTTATTAGGTAAAATTACTAAACCACCCTTTTATTATGAAAGCAAAAGAAAAATGTAATTATTAAGTACAAGGATGATTTAGTAATTTTACCTAATAGAGACAAAATGGAGAGTGTCAATATGAATTTCCTTTTTGAAAAACAATCTTGGTAACAAAGTTAGGTCACAAACATACCCCTATAAAACTTTGGGTCCTTCTATCATACGCCCATTGAGCGGATCCTAAAATCTGTAATTTCTCGTCGTCCAAAGCAAAACTGACGTGGCTTCATTCTCCTATCCTCCCTTTACTTCATTTGAAGCAATCATTCATGTCTCTTACTTTTGAAATGAGAACTATACCCTTCACCTTTATACTCCTATAATTTTAATTTTTTTAATTGCCTTCAGTTTTATACTACTCCTGCCTTCACTTTTTAACTGTCTCCACATTTTTTTATTTTGCTTTTCCATACTTCTTTATTTGTAGTATTTTTTAGGCTTAGTTTTCCATTTGATAAAATGGAGATTTGCTAAAATTAAGTGGGTGATTTTAGCAAATGAAGTGGGGAGGAGATTTTATCTCCAATGAATCTGGACAAGTGTAACTAACTCTTAGACTGCTTTTGCCTA